>CM069457.1:49844840-50095120 GCA_035610835.1 Ophiura sarsii | reverse complement strand
GACACTTTTAAAGAGGTTTTTTTTCTTACCAATATATTTTACATGCGTTGGATGAGTTAGATACACAGCGTGGTCTTTGCGACTACTGTGCTACATATCAAACCGTTATTTTATTTTAGAAAAGCGGATTTTTAAAATAGATATTGTGCATTTTATTGATAAAAAGTCACTTTTAATTGGAGTAGTTGTATCGCGCGGGGGAGGTGGGTGCACTGCAAAAACTCCGGTGTTGAATGAATTTAACACCATGGGTGTCACTATAGGACCGGTGTAAAGTGGACCGGTCCTATAGTGACACCCATTGTGTTAAATTAACACCGGAGTTTTTGCAGTGTGGTACTTACATTATGTCATGTATGAACAGCTATACTGGGTTGGTTTTTCCCCAACTAACATTATATCGTTAGAAATAAGTTCCGCTTGTGTTAAGAGCACATGATAATGATTGGCCACATGATTGATGTAAAATCTGTTTTAGGCTCAAATAAAAGCTTAAGGTAGAACAGCTTGTTCTATTATTATAGGCATGATAGGCAAACATGGCGGATAGCTGATCGTGTGTATTTCTATCCCCCACCAATATATCTAGATGTTCTGTATATATAAATAAACATCTCTAGAGAAGGCAATATTTCGCACTGCATCGGCCAGAGGGTTGCTAGTCAACCCCCATCCCCAGACAACCCCCCCCCCCCCCCCCCCCCCCCCCCCCCCACCTCACTCTCAAGTTACTGACTCTGTGGCAATTCTCAAAAGTTGACAGCCTAGTAAAGTCCTTGTCAATTTTTGGAGGCAGAAATACGCTATCCTTCGATGTTGATGAGGGATTCGACAACCAACAACAGTACATCCTAGCAGCTCTTCAATTTGGGGGGGGGGGGGGGGGCGGTGGGTTTGGGCAAGAAACAGACCTGTGATCAAGGGAACATGACCCACATGTAATTGTTGTTAATATACATGAATTTACATTTAGGCCTACAGGGGCGGTCGAGCCCTCTTGAGTGGGGGTGGCTCTGGCCCCTCTGGCCCCTCTGGTTACGCCCTGACAACATAACGGATGCATTCACGCCATTGGTGACCGTTGAGAAAGACGCCATTGCATGCAGTTGGGGGTATAGGGAGGACCATACAGTGTACTACAGTGGTCCTTAAAAGGATTTATGTGGTTCGGAGGTGGGTCACTTTTTACAAATATTGAAGTAAAAATATATAGTCCCAATCAGTCCCCGAATCAGTCGCACACAAATCCCTCAATGTGAATGAAAGTTTCGGTTAACCAACAACAGTCGATCACCCATTAAAGGTAAAATTAAGTCGAGTACCCCCTTTTCCCCCGAGGGGTTTATGTATGTAGGTTATTATTGATTTCATATTTGTGTTGACACAATTTCACAATTCAAAGATGACACTTTATATCTCGTGATGTATTCGATTGTACCCCGGGCACAGTAATATCTCAAATAATCAGTACGCCGGGCGAGCGCGGGGATGTGATTTAAGTTACACGGCAACAAAAAGTAGGGCAACTCTGTCTATCGTGTCTCTTCGCTCGCCTGCTACACTACACGCTGCTATTTTTAACACTTTCCCACGTGGCTATTGGTTTTACCATATACAAAACAGATTTTTCAGAAACCTTTCTTAACTTTTAAGGTCTCTCTCAAGTATTACTGAACCAATATTAGGCATGTTTGTACTTATTTTAATGCAGTTCTCATGGTCATTCCAAATATAAAAATTAAATTCAATAATTTGGACATTTTTGAAATATTTTGTGAAATTTTGGAATGTCGTCTGCAGACGCCTGCCGCGTGGAAAGTGTTTTAAGCAAAGTGAGTATTAGTTACTTTGGGAGGCGCTTGTCGTAACTATTCGTTCTCTTGTAGGGATGTTTTAGTATGTAGTGGTAGAAGAAGTATACATTTTTTTTGCTACTATTTAAAAGTCGAATGTTATTCTAAACTAAATGTAGTCTACGATTTAGAACACGATAGTCTGAAAATGATGACGTTTGTGACGCTAATGATGACGTATTTCAGATTACGGATCAAATGCAGACAACATTGGATATTTCGTTACGATAATTGTTACGATAATTGCTTGCTTGTTTGCTTGCTTGCAATCAATCAATCAATCAATCAATCAATCAATCAATCAATCAATCAATCAATCAATCAATCAATCAATCAATCAATCAATCAATCAATCAATCAATCAATCAATCAATCAATCAATCAATCAATCAATCATCAATCAATCAATCAATCAATCAATCAATCAATCAATCAATCAATCAATCAATCAATCAATCAATCAATCGATCGATCGATCGATCGATCGATCGATTGAGGACTAGATTTAGAAAGAGTAAGATTAGTGGTCAAATTAACAATCTTAACACCACGAAACAAAGGCCAACAATCTGACATTGTACGCAAGCAACCTCCCTCATAAAGCTCCCGATAGCGTCCAGTAACCGATACCGTAACGAGTATACAACATAATCTAAGCGGCTTCAAGACGAGGAGTAACCCGATAGGGGTTCAGTTGACAATTGACCCGACAATGTTCTTTTTTCTCTCTTAAAGATCTGGCTCAGCCCACAGCTTTCCTCATATGGTCCGCACTCACTTAACCACTCATAATTCACTCTTATGCAAATCGCGTATAATTACGCAGTTTAGCCTTACACACATATCGCCCGTGGATAGCATGCAGTATAGGTTATGCTGAGAAGGGCAGAGAGAAACTGGATGGGGGAAAGAGAGAAACTGGATGGGGGAAAGAGTCAAGTCACGGTGTGTAGAGTGAGCGTATTGAGGGGAAATATCAGCGTGATGTTAGACATGGTTGAGACGTGTCGTCATATCAACAATCTGCCTAGCTCGCTCGTCGTTCATGTCTTTGCTACTTCTAACATCTCAGGATGAATGAAATGATGAGTGAATAAGATGAAAGGCTGCCCGGTGTAGAATTATTTTAAATCCAAGGTGGTTAACACTTTTCACGCGCGTTAGCCGTCTGCACACGATAATTCCAAAATGTCACAAAATGTTTCAAAAATGTCGAAATTATTTAATTTCATCACCACATTTTTGGAATCACATGGAGAAATGCATTAAAATAAATGCAAAGATGCCTATTATTAGTGGTTCAGTAATTATTGAGATAAGACTTTGAAAGTTGGGAAAGATTTCTGAAAAATCTGTTTTGTATGGTAAAATTAATAGCCGCGTGGAAAGTGTTAGGGTTTACTTATCGCCTCGAATAACTACAATAATTTACCATCCACGGCTTACTGACAGACAAAGCATTGGAAAGACCTTACATATCTTCCATAAGTCTTCAAAAAGCTTTTGGCCCAGTTGTCTCCAAATTTCACCATGATTATTATATGTTGGTACTTATTTCCGTGCGAGATGAGCTAACACGCAAGTCGTCCAGGGACTGCCCGTCCGTTATTTCCTGTCAAAATTCATGAAACGTTTGCTACAAATGTGGTATCACTGAAATATAGTCCAGTCAATCTATTGCCAATGATAGCATGACCCACCACAAATTGCAACACAAGGTTTTTCTTCAGTTTCTTCATTAGAAAGGTCTCTGGAACAACATATCAAAAGCAGGTGAAAGTCATTTTTTCCGTAAATCCAAGATGGCCGCCAAAACCCCTATTTTTTACAATATCTTGACTTTTCATTATTATTTTACAAATATTTTAACTGCAAAAGTATGGTTTTTAATATCAATGAATCCATTGAAACACATTTCAATATAATTGGCCTGCAAATTGCTTTGTTAACACACCTAAATCCAAGATGGCCACCAAAATGGCCGTCATTAGATTAGTGACTGGACTAAAAAATGAACACAGCTTTCCATTAATACGGAAAGCAATATCAATATACACGTTATACTATTTCAAACATTGGCGATGGAGAAGAAAACAAATCCGAACTATTTTTGAGAAGTTCATTATATAGGTTTGAAGAATTCGAGACGCATACCGTTGTATTACTAGGTCTCTCTATTAACTCACGACACGACGCACAGGCATGCCCGTATAACTAGTCCTTTTTTGTGTACCAATATACCTTTTTTGTGTACAAATATACCTCTTTGTGTGCACTAATGTACTAAAACGCACCCCTTCCTCATTGTGTAAAGCATTTTTGGGGCCGTTTTGGATTAAAATATGTCCTTACCGAACCCCCTTTCCCCCCCCCCCCCCCCACCTCAAATTTTCTGAGCTGACTGAACAAAATGTGGGTCAACCTTTTAACAATTGATGGGTACCAATGTACCTTTTCCAGAAAAAACGCCTCCCCTCCTAAACAAATCCTGCTTAGGGGAGCTATTTTACATGCGCCTTCTCCTCCCGTATTTCATAGACGCACAAATGAAAACATAGTTGGAAAGGGGGTATGTTTGATGCAGACAAAACGCAAACCCTCTAGGAAAGCGAGGGGAAAGGAAATGAGCGCAATATTTTGTAGAATAAAAAGAAAGTCACCAAATCTGTTAAAACATGATCGGTTAGCAATGCGGCTTTTTGGCGTATAATAATAAAAGGACTTGAAATACGCCACTCTTGATCGGGGGCAATACAACGTTTGACGGGGTTCGCCGTCGTAAAAACGCCCCATGTTAAATTAAATTAAATAACTTGAGCGCGGTGATAATATTGTGTACAACGACAAAGCTAATTCGAGGATATGTATGGGGAATATCGTTTATTAACGCACACCTATGACATAATATGATAATGTCATAATATATCACGCTTTGAGAAATATATACATTTTGTTCTTCATTTTTGTCCAAGTGTTGCTGCTATAGATGAGGTGACCGTTGTTTACATCCATTGTTTATCAACAAACGCAACGGGCGAAGGGACTGGACTGTCGATACACGCTTGAGGGAACAGCATATGACCACAACACTGTCCGCTATGCCGTATTGCCCTTTATAATGCTTTGGCGCGAGTTTTAAAAGCACGGGTCCTAAACAAAACATGATGCGCGCGCAAACTGCCGGGCAAAGAACAATAGCAACTAGCCACGTTTTGCCCGGTGTGACGTCACCTGTCACCCCATCTATAGAATTTGACAAAGGTCCTATTGCCTGTATGGAATTGAAACGCGTGGCTGTTTCATTTAGGCCACAAAAAAACAAAAACAAGTTTGTCTGAGAAGAAATCTGAAAAAAAAATGCTATGCGAAATGCGGTATTTTGTTTAAAACATGAGATTGGCTCTTTGAAGCAAAACAATGAAGCTGATATGTTATCTAACAATGTGATATTAAAATTTGAAGAAAAGCATAGTTCAATTAATCACGGAGCCAGTGTTTTTTCTTGCGTTTAATTACTGTTTTAATACTGAACATAAACACTCCATACAGTCACAACGTCGCTCACCATCGTTTTCAAAAAGTTAAACAATAAATGGGGTGGGGGGGGGGGGGGGGGGGGGGTGGGGGTGGGGGTGTTCGCGGTAAAATACAAATTGTAAAAGCTACGCGCACGGTCTTCTGAGCCAATTTTTTGTTGTTGTTGACCTTAACACTTTCCACGAGTGCCATACTGTATACAGAACAGATTTGTCAGACACCTTTCCCAGCTTTCAAGGTCTATCTCAAGAATTACTGAACCAATACTAGGCATGCTTGTACTTATTTCAATGCATTTCGCATGGTGATTCTAAATATGATAATGAATTTCAATAATTGTGAAATTTTTGAAACATTGTGTGACATTTTGGAACGTCGTCTGCAGACGCCTGCCGCGTGGCAGGTGTTTTAAAGCATGTTAAGTAATGAATTGACCACTATGTCTTCCCTTTGGTTGGAATTAATATTGGATCCAGGTCATTTTTAAAAATCAACCTACTTTAAGGTTGATTTAAGTGAAGTAACAACTTATGAATAAATTGGCAAACGAATTAAAAGTATCAAGGTACAACGTAGCTTTCTGTTGCTATCTTCAGTAGATAGCATTGCAGCATCATTAGGAAATGCTTGAATCAGTATTGGCCTGAACATGTGTTGTGATTTATTTTGCAGTATGATGTCCCTAAAATTAGTTACTCATTTAGATATTAATCGTAATAATGACATAACCAATACATAACCCATTTAGATAATGCGTCAATACATAAAATGCCAAATGCCTTTTAGCCTTTTATGCCTTTTATACCTACAATATTACCAAAACAAAGTACTAAAGGTATATTATGCGATCTTTTCCAGAGAACGCCCTCAGATCTCGGAAAACAAGTTTGAAGCAGATTTTCTTGCAGATTTACATGCTGATCATAAATCGTAAATACATTCCAAGTTACAAGGCGATACGATTCCTAATTAAATTAAAATCATGGTTTCAGAGTAAAATGAAACTGTCGGCATAACCCGACAGTTTATTTTTAAACTCTAAATTCATTCTAAAACCATGATTTTGAGGTAATTAGGAATCGTATCGCTCTGTAACTCGGAATATATTTATGATTATGATCAGAAATATAAATTTGCAAGAAAATCTGCTTCCAAATTCTTTTTCGAAGGTTGAGGGCGTCTCCTGGAATAGATCACATAATATACCTTTAAATGAAGGAAGGTACAAATCACTCATCAAAAGCCACGTAGTTACGGTATGGATTCGGACACAGAGGTCAAATACTTTTGTTAAATACTGAAGTTCTCTATCGTGTGCTTTTCATGTACAGGATGGATGAACAAATAGGATTCTCTTTCTTGATTGTGCTAATCTTAGTTAAGATCACTGAACTATTACAAGTTGATTTCATTGCAAAGTACAAATATTATTAATGTTTTGTTATCCAGAATGGAAAGGAAGATCAAACCGATAAATGATTTATGTTTATGAATGACTTAAACCATGTCACTTACTGGTTTATATCTATACATCCCATTGTACTTAGAATAAAGCTACCTTTATTCTCATTCTTAAACAATCATACTTAAGACATTTATCAAAGAAATAAGTACATTTTATTGTCCACATTTGACAACTTTTACCCCTGCTAGGATCCAATAACCCACAAACATTCCATCCAATCCCATGCGATGAGTACACCATGCGTAAGCGTCGCGGCGCCGGCATAAACGCAGGAAAGGCGCCAAAGACGCATTGCAGAAGTTCGGACGCACAGTTAAAACGTCAGCCCCACCTCCCCATGTTCAATTGTCTCATCTAAATGTCGCCGATTTCTCTGAGAACCAATGAGATTGCTTAAACTTTCTAGCTGTTTAAGAAATACTAATAATAAATGACATGGTTTACGCAGGTTATGCTAGCGTTTTTGTTTTTCATCAAATTAATCTCGCATTGAAGCTGAATTGGTCATGATCCAGTGGTTTTGAAAAGAATAAACCCGTAAAGTCCTATTGTTTGACACTATATTATTGTTTTTCCCCCCTGCCTTCGAGGTATTTTGTGCGTCTATCTTTTAATATATAGAACCACATGAGTACTTTGGCTTAAATTTGAAGATGTATTTATGGCACTCAAATACCAGTCACGATCCTTGCCCTTTCCGCCGCCCATGCCCCTATCCTTTCACTTCCTCCCCTACCTTCTTCCTCCTTCTTCTCCTCTTCCTCTTTCTTCTCCTCTTCCTCCTTTTTTATTACTTTTATGTCAATGGGGGCGGGGGCGGGGGGGGGGGGGGGGGGGGGGGGGGTGGCATGGCCTGCTGCCCCCTGGATACGCCACTGCTACCCCCATGCTACCACTGATTGAATTCAGATACAGTAAGACTTTCTAGTTGGTATTCATCTTGTGACATACGGTATACGCTTCACTTCCAATTAAACGCCGCCGCCGTTGACATGCTCTAATAATGCGCATTGATCTCATCGACTGTTTCTGTTTGATAATGTTTACAACTCAACTTCAATTGGGCAATTAACACTGTAGGTTGACATTACTATTTACTAGGACCGGTATTAACGCTTTCCATGCGGCAGGCGACTGCAGACGGCATTACACATTTTGACAAAATGTTTCAAAACTATCAAAATTATTTAATTTCATTACCATATTTTGGAATCACCATGAGAAATGCATTGAAATAAGTACAAATATGGCTAGTATTTGTTCAGTCATTATTGAGGTAGACCTTGAAAGTTGAGAAAGGTTTCTGAACAATCTGTTTGGTATAATATGGTAAAACTATAATAGCCGCGTGGAATGTGTTAATACTATCTATTTATCTATCACGAGGCAGTGACGTAACCGCGTCATTTACTAATTGCAGCGCATAAACCCGCGCGACTAATCGAGGCGCTGGCGTATACACGCACGCGTTAAAAGACGGTAGATACATACGCGTGCGTTAATACTGCGCATGTAAAGTTAAGTCACTGTCCGGAGGAAGACGAATAGAGTATAGCCGTGGGTGTTGGAGCGCGCGAATGACTCGACCTTATAAGGTCAACGGCCGTCGTGGAACTATCGCCATCCGCCATAATACGATGCGATTTGAAAAGTACTTCAACCGATCTGGTCACCCACGTCCTTCAAGCAAAAAAAACCCTCGTGTACAAATGGTATAATGTAGCTCAGCCGATCAAGCACTTTATAATACTTCAGCGAGAAAATAATACAGCCGTTTGAGAAAACTACCGATTGCAAATGTAACAGCACTTGAAGATTCACGGAGAAAAAAAAAGAACGTACAAAAAAGTCCTAAGGACTTGATAAAACGTTCAGAGAATACACATCGGACTTAAATCGACTTGTCTTAGCCGGTTGGGTCAATATCGTCCTAAGTTAAGGACTATAAGGTTCCGTTTAGAAGATGTAATCGTGAAGCTCGACAAAAAAAAAGAAAACGCTTTAGTAGAGTTTAGTATACATGGTTATGAGAGAGTCGTTCGATAGAACAAACCTTTATAAAACGTTGTTGGATTCGAATACATTGTAAACATGTGTCATGAGTGTGTCGTATTTTTGTCGTGTTGACACGGCTCGCTGCTGTGGATGGTGGAGTAGGGAGGGTGGGTTGATAAGTAATTCGGGTAAGTTGGTTCTGTATAATATATGTTAAGCTGTTTTAGGCCAAGTAAACAAAAAGAAGTTTCTCGTTCCATCGCGCATTCTTTTTCAGGAATTCTACAATGTTCTTTTTTTCTTTATTTCATCCATAACATTTTTGTTTTGAGAAGCTGACAAATTGGTAATAGTTCAATGAGCATTTGTTAACCCAGAACCATTAAATGTTTTTTACAATGTCCTCGTCCTCTTCAGATTACACAACCAATCACGCATTACAGCGTTTTCAACCCTAATGGCTTCAGGGCCTATGTACATGTATACAAATTAAATACCGATAGCGTCCCACTTTAGGGTCTCTAGAAACTTTTACTTTCATATCCAAAACACTGAGCTAGCTGGAAGGTTCGTTCGTATTTTTGTGGAAAATAGGTTCATATTCCATTAGTATTATTCGAATAGTTTTGTACCAGCAGGCCTATAATAGGCCTCCTGGTACAGAACCATTCAAATTGGCGTAAGTCTCTAACAATGTCTACAATCTCAACCAATAATCACCAAGCACATACATACATACATAAGAGGATTTATAGGGCGCCTAATCATGAATATCTAGGCGCCATTACAAGAATGAGAAGCCACAAACAGGCAAAAGAAACAAAAACAAAATACAAGCAAAATTACTGATAAGGATATAGGTGGGATTTCAACATTTTTTTGAAACTGTGAATAGTTTCTCTAAAACTTTCTACAATTTTTACTGTTTCTAGACGCTTTAAGAATTGTCTCGTGTTCTCGAAAGTTACGTGCAGCTCACCGAGTGTTACCACCGTGAACTTGATTGGAATCTCTTCAATATTATCCATTACATCGGTATTATACTAGACAGTGTTGAAATCGATTGAAATATATTATTGCCAAGTGCCAATATCCATTGAAGTTAACAGGTGTATAAACAGTGTCAGGTACTAGAATTTTCCGTATTGGGAACACTTACACTCCCCCACTAGTACGGTTAATAACACACAAAGAGAGATAGTCCCAAAACCCAGTTTATTTTGTTTTTGCATTTTGAATATAAAAATGAAATATTCAATAGTATCAGTCCTGACAGCGTCGTATAGGTATCAACACTTTCCACGCGGCAGTCGTCTGCAGACGACAGTTCCAAAATGTCTTCGAATGTTTCAAAAATGTCAAAATTATTGAATTTCATCACCATATTTGGAATGACCATGAGAATTGCATTACAATAAGTACAAACATGCCTAATATTGGTTCAGTACTTCTTGAGATAAGACTTTGAAAAGTTGGGAAAGGTCTCTGGAAAATCTTTGAACGCCGCCAGTGACCGGTGCAGCAGAAGTCAGAGTTGTCAGTCTGATGAAGCTACCAGTGTGGTAGTGAAACGTCATTTTACACAGTGAGTAACATCCTTCACTTCTTTTGGATTTGTACGCAAAGAAATTTTAATATCATGCCTACAAACAATTCAAAGATAAAAGCTCTGAAAAATCTGTTTTGTATAATGATAAACTAATAGTAATACTAATAGCCGCGAGGAAAGTGTCAAATGCTTTGTTGATCCTCTTTCTCACCCCACGTCGTGCTTATACAGATGGCGGCCATATAGAGGGACGTGGAGACTCAGTCTATTTCATTATACGGTTTATTCCAAAGACATTACTTTTTTTCTCATTATTATCAAATTCACGCATGATTTTTTTTCAACAACCCGAGTATTCCACATACACATCAATGGTATTTTAGCGAAGTTTGCAATGTTTACGTGTATCATAGCAAAACACTCTACAGCGTAATAAGGTGACACCCTTCAGTGTAACAACTGCATCCTAACGGGAATGACGCGCGCATTGAAAGAAGGTTAAATGAACGACGCGGTGCCTTCTAATAAGAGGTGATGCACTCTGAAGGAGGGATGTAAAAACAAAGTAAAGGATCCAACAAACTCCACAAATTTCTTTTTAAGATTAAAAAGAGTAATAAGTTTTTATGGTAAATGCGTCGTCTTCAGTAGATGGCTGTGCGAGCAAGCACAACGCCTGTACAATAATTTGTTATCTTCAACGCAAGCAGTTATGTAGAATATTATCGTCAACAGAAAGCAACATGTTGTTCATATGCTATCTTCAGTAGATAGTAATGTATGTAACAATTTCCACGCGGCAGGCGTCTGCAGATGACATTCCAAAATGTCACAAAGTTTTTCAAATATTTCAAATGTATTGAATTGCATTACCATATTTGAAATCACCAAGAGAAATGCATTCAATAAGTACAAACATGCCTAACATTGGTTCAGTAATCCTTGAGATAGACCTTGAAAGTTAAGAAAGGTTTGCGAAAAATCTGTTTTGTATGGTAAAACAAATAGCCGCGTGTAAAGTGGTTAACTAAAGTATTGGCTATCTACACTGCATTGCAATTTGCAGTAGCAATCAATGTGTTTTTTATAATCGTTGTGGCAGTACGGTAACACAATGAGTCTTTATATTATTTGCTCTCTGCATGTAGTAGAAAGCATTTTTATGGTAAGTTGCTACAGTCAGGAGATAGTATTGCATTTTAATATCAATATGCTATCTTTAGTAGATAACAATGTTTTTGGCTGTAAGAATCTATTTCACGTAGGCCTATGTTGGTAATGTGTTAAACACTTTCCACGCCGCTATAGGGGAATATGGGGCAACTGGACCGTGGGGCAAGTGGTCCGAAATGAAGGATTTTGTAATTGTATGGCATACTGATTTCTTTTGAACAGTACGACTTTTGTTGATACTTGACATACGGTATATCCTTACCTTCTACAATCCAAAACATTTGGAACTTTAGGGTATTTACACATGTGATTTTTCTCTAGATCTTTGAAGCCAACTCCTTGAGTGACTGATGGAACATTCACAGATAGTATGTGCGATATATGAAGATGGGTTTAGATCATGTTTAATGTACTTTATATGATTGACAGATATGCAACAGTAAATATATATATGCAGTATAGAGTCTTAAGATTCTAGGTGCATATTGCATTTGATGGGTGCTATATTGTAGTGTGCTTAGGGACTTTCCGAAATATGATTACAACCATAGGTTGTGGTTGAAATGACCGTAAAATGGCGCATATTGCTAACTTGGGACATTGGTGATTTGGATTTCCGATCAATATTATCATTTAAAGAATGCTTAAACTTAAATCATTATCACGGGTATTCATTTGGTAGAGTTATTAGTTTATGAATTTGCAAATAACAAAGTACACCATTTCTTATTTTATCTAAAGACACTCGTCTATTTGTAGGACCCGAACGCCGTAATATTTGCGAATTCAAAGATACTCGCTGGCTACAGAAATCTGTGTAATGGCTAAAAACAAAAATGCAGTTTTGCCTTTTTTTCTGAAATGTATTGGAGTTATTGATTATTATGACAAATGGTGGTATGTTTTAAAACATTTTGGCGTACAATTTATTACATCACAGGCGTGTTTGAATAATGTGTCATCTCGACAGAGTGCTACGTCATTTGTTGGGGCAAGTGGTCCGAAGGGGTATGGGGCAACTGGTCCGCCTGCAAAAACTTAATCAAAATTGTAAAATTTAATTTTGAAAATTAGTTGTTAGTGTCAATAAAACATGACTCGGTATTGAAATGTGAATAGAATATGAAATAATTCACATTCTTTCTAGTTCTTAGACATTTTGGGGCATTTCGGGTCTAATACCACTATTTCTGATATTGAAGGATTACAATATGACATGAAATTGCTTTAGAATGGTTTAAAACCTCGGTATTATGAATTACATCTTTATTATATTTTAAATGGTGTCTGTAACGGTATTTGGTATGACGAAATATCATGATTTATGTATTTTATCCACTGCTTTTTGTGTATATTAACCGTTGGGTCATTATTGTCATATTGACTAACTTTCCCTGTAACATGAAAAGCTGGCTAAATATCAAGATGGTTTATTATAAGTACTAAATTATGATTATATGAAGTAAATAAAATCATTAAAGAAAGGGGTATATGGACAAATGCATGGGGCGTCTGAATATCACAACAATGTAACCATTTAACTAGGTTCATACCGTTTTATCTAATAAAC
Organism: Ophiura sarsii; assembly: GCA_035610835.1. Taxonomy (NCBI): domain Eukaryota; kingdom Metazoa; phylum Echinodermata; class Ophiuroidea; order Amphilepidida; family Ophiuridae; genus Ophiura; species Ophiura sarsii. The sequence goes on along the minus strand of CM069457.1, from coordinate 50,081,978 downwards.
GTGCAGTCGAAAATTGCGCTTGCTTTGTACACCATTAGTTTTACTGCTTTTTACACGTTTACCACGAAAACTGTATAAAACATGGGTTTCATGAGACTTGTATCCTTTTTACACGTTAAATAATATGGAAATGAGTTTGTAAAGAAAATACTGCCTAGTTACCGTGTTGTCAATCAATGATTTCTGTGTATTCTAACCGTTGGAACGTAGGACTAGTTGCCCCAACGATGGGGTAACTGGTCCGTGCCAAGTAAAGTTTTTAGTTAGTGGTAATTGGCCTTTTGTTTGGATATTTTTTAACATTGATTATATGTTATGTAAACAGTTACATGGGTGATATTTGTATAGCAATTCCATAAATATTTACACGAGCTTTAAGCTTTTATATCATGAAATATGCTTAACCGGACCAGTTGCCCCATCCTCCCCTATAGTTGTACCGTACAAAACAAGATTTTCCAGAAACCTTTCCTAAACTTTTGAAGTCTATCTCAAGAATTACTGACAGAACCACTAGGCATGTTTGTACATATGTTATTGCATTTCTCACGGTGATTACAAATTTGGTAATGAAATTCAATAATGTTGACATTTTTGAAACATTTTGTGAAATTGTTGAAACTGTCGTCTGCAGACGACTGCGTGGAAAGTGTTCACTTTTAATAGTCGATTGTGTGATAAGGATGATTAAGAAGTAAACGACTGAACTAACAACATCGGCCGCGTGGCCCAATGGATAAGGCGTCTGACTTCGAATCAGAAGATTGTGGGTTCGAGTCCCATCGTGGTCGTGTTATTTTTTTTCTTCAATTTCCACTATCAATGTACGATTTGAGAACTGTGGGACAACAATTTCGGTACATATCGGCTTCCGGTTTTAACCCCGAAACCGCGTATTTCACCTAGTTCACTGAATAATAACTCGATGCAACGATGATTACTCCCAGTTAATATTCTAAAGTACACTGAGCCAAAAAAAGAAACTTATGAAATGATAACAGATCACCAAATAAAATTCTGGGCATGAAAATGTACCAAATTTGGATACACTATTACCGCAATGTATTGCTTCAAATGGCAGTCAATAACCAATTGTTTGCTTCAATGACACAAGAGAAATGTGCACTGACTCAGACAACGTCTTGCATCACAGGTCACAGCAAACAATTTCAGCAACATAAAGTTAAATACATTTCAGAGAGTGAAAACATTCTTATATCTAAACAAACAATGAAGTCATTACTAACGGGTATGTCCACCTCCAGCTTGCAGGCAGGCTGCGAATCTCCTTCTCATGCTTCCAATCAATTTCCTGATGGTAGCCTGGGATGAGCTTGGATGACATGTATCAAGAAGAGACAATCCACCTGTCAATAGACAAACACTTATTGCAGCACTACACGAAGAATGGAATAATGTTCCCCAGGCTACCATCAGGAACTTGATTGGAAGCATGAGAAGGAGATGCGCAGCTTGCCTGCAAGCTGGAGGTGGACATACCCGTTATGAATGACTTCATTGTTTGTTTGGATATGAGTTTGTTTTGACTCTATGAAATGTTTTTTAACTTTATGTTGCTGAAATTGTTTGCTGTGACCTGTGAAGCAAGACGTTGTCTGAGTCAGTGCGCATTTCTCTTGTGTCATTGAAGCAAACAATTGGTTATTGACTGTCATTTGAAGCAATACATTGCAGTAATATTGTATCCAAATTTGGTACATTTTCATGCACAGAATTTTATTTGGTGATCTGTTAAAATTGTATAAGTTTCTTTTTTTGGCTCAGTGTATATATAAACTTCTCAGCGACCACCTACCGACCAAGATTATTCTCTGACACATAATATTGTACCAACTGAAATTAAAATTTTGTAACTGGTAGGATGGTCGTGCATCTAACTTGTCAAAACTATCGCATACTTTTGTTTAAAGACATAGTAGTAGGGTCATAATCTTGGATTCCGTGACCATTTGCTCCGTACCTTGGTTTCTTGGTGAATGTGTCAACTAGACCCATTTTAAAAGAAAATGAGTTCCTATGTCCCTCTCAAAAGTGACAGGAATTTTTTTTATAGCGCAAATTCCAAAATGTCCGCCATACAGGGGCCCGAAAATTCAAATGGCTTCCATTAAGCTAAAAAGCATACTTCAGCACAAGGATTTCTTTCAAAATGGTTATAGCTGACAAATTCACCAAGAAACCAAGGTACGGAATCCAAGATTATGACCCTACTATAGGCATTCCAATATCAACTATCAATAATATTTTAACCACTTTATTTAGTTTGCCAGCTCATTATAACACATTAGCCGAATTTTTTGACATAAGTATAACCAGATGAACTATCAATATTGTATTTTGGTCAATTTATCTAGATTGCAATACGCATGCGTATCATAGCAAAACACTTCAATACGTATAAGGTGACACCCTTCAGTGTATAGCTGTATCCCTACAGGGAATGACGCACGCGTTAAAAGAAGGTTAAACGAACGACTTTGTGTCTTCTAAAAAGAGGTGATGCACTCCGAAGGAGGGATGGAAAAGCAAAAGAAAGGATCCAACAAACTCCACAAACTAAATATTAAGCGAGAAATATATATACATTGTTATGGTAAATGTGCTGTCTTCAGTAGATGCCACTAGTGCGAATATTTGTAGTGCTCTGTTCAGTGTAGCTATGCGTGTAGTTATGGTAATATATCTGTCGTAGAAGAAAACCAATACGTTTTATTTTAAACATGGCTATCTTCATAAAGCAAATGAGTGATATCACCACAAGGAATTATGGTGATATAATGCTTTTTTCAGTATATGTAGTAATGCATTTTTCATGGTAACGCTATACTATGTGGATAGAGTTGCGCCTATTTTGGCAATGTGTTAACTTCAGTAGACGGTGATGTGATAGAGATAATAAAGAGATACATGATTGAATTTATCGGCAGCGTGGTCCAATGGATACGGCGTCTGACTTCGAATCAGAAGATTGTGGGTTCGAGTCCCATCGTGGTCGTTTTAATTTGTTGAACGTTTGTTTTTCCCATTGCCAGTTGCAATGGCCAATTGCAATGGTGATGATTAATTACATGAGTACAATTTGAGAACTATAAAATGTAATACATTAGCAATCAATGTACTTTTATATTTTATGCTATTTATATGCAATCTACTGTAAATATGCTATCTTCAGTAGATAGCTATGCGTTTTGAGAGATATGCTATCCTCTGTAAAAAGCAGTAGCCCATAGTAATTTGCCAACTGTAGCTAGAAAGCAAAGCAGTTTATGGTAATTTGTTATAATCAGTAGAGTATTATAGTATTGTTATGTCACTATGCTATATTCACTAGTTCTAGTGTTTGATGGTAATATGCTATCTTCAAATGAACGATTGTACTGATAACACAGGCCGCGTGGCCCAATGGATAAGGCGTCTGACTTCGAATCAGAAGATTGTGGGTTCGAGTCCCATCGTGGTCGTTTTAATTTTCAAACGTTTGTTTTTTTCAAATTTCCAATTGATAATTAGGCCTACATGTACGATTTGAGAACTCTATTATTGTGGTAGGCATAATAATATGCTATCTGTAATAGTAGTAATCAAAGTACTCTTATATTTTATGCTATTAATATGCAATCTCTAGTAAATAAGCTATCTTCAGTAGATGGCTATCCGTTTTAAGGGGTAATTATGCTAGCCTGTGTCGAAAGCATGTATAGTAATTTGCTATCCATAGTTAGAAGGCAATGCATTTGTATGGTAATTTGTTATCTTGAGTAGAGTAACGTATTTTTACGTCACTATGCTATGTCCAGTAGTTTTAGTGTTTGATGGTAATATGCTATCTTCAGTAGATATAGTTATCCGTTTTGAGGGTAATGAGCTATTCTCTATAAAAAGCAGTAGCCTATAATTATTTGCGATCTCTAGTTAGAAATCATTGCATTTGTATGGTAATTTTGTAATATTCAGTAGAGTAACTCATTTTTACGTCACACGCTATGTTCAGTAGTTTTAGTGTTTGATGGTAATATACTATCTTCAGATGGACAGACATGCGCGTATTATGGCATTTTGGCAATATGTTAACTTCAGTGGATGGTGTGGACTGTGAAAAAAGGATTAAGAAATGAACGATTAAAACTGTTAACACCGGCCGCGTGGCCCAATGGCGTCTGACATCGAATCAGAAGATTGTGGGTTCGAGTCCCATCGTGGTCGTTTTAGTTTTTGAACGTTTGTTTTTCCAATGGTAAATGTGAGAACTGTCGAAAGTTATACATTCTTGAGGATCAAGAAATGAACGCTTGAACTGTCAACACCGGCCGCGTGGCCCAATGGATAAGGCGTCTGACTTCGAATCAGAAGATTGTGGGTTCGAGTCCCATCGTGGTCGTTTTAGTTTTTGAACGTTTAATTTTCCAATGGTACGATTTGAGAACTTTAGAAAGTAATACATTTTTGTGGTAGGCCTAATAATATGCTATCTATAATAATAGCAATCAATGTAGTTTTATATTTTATGCTATTAATATGCAATCTCTAGTAAATATGCTATCTTCAGTTGATAGCTATGCGTTTTGAGGGGTAATATGATAGCCTCTGTTGAAAGCAGTAATATTCGGTACAGTAACTCATTTTTACGTCACATGCTATGTTCAGTAGTTTTAGTGTTTGATGGTAATATGCTATCCTCAGATGGATAGACATGCGCGTATTATGGCATTTTAGCAATATGTTAACTTCAGTAGATGGTGTGGGCTATGAAAAAAGGATCAAGAAATGAACGATTGAACTGTCAACACCGGCCGCGTGGCCCAATGGATAAGGCGTCTGACTTCGAATCAGAAGATTGTGGGTTCGAGTCCCACCGTGGTCGTTTTAGGTTTTTAACGTTTGTGTTTCCAATGGTAAATTTAAGAACTGTAGAAAATTTTACATTCTTGTGGTAGGCCTAATAATATACTATCTATAATACTAGCAATCAATGTACTTTTATATTTTATGTTATTAATATGCAATTGCCTGTAAATACGCTATCTTCAGTAGATAGCTATCCGTTTTGACGGTAATGAGCTATCCTCTATAAAAAGCAGTAGCCTAAAATAATTTGCTATCTGTAGTTAGAAATAATTGCATTTGTATGGTAATTTTGTAATATTCAGTAGAGTAACTCATTTTTACGTCACATGCTATGTTCAATAGTTTTAGTGTTTGATGGTATACAAATATTGAATGTCTGAGCGTGTGATAGTACAAACTATATCGCAAGGTCAAATTTGAGTTTTTCCATTGCACGAGGCGAAGCCGAGTGTAATGAAATAATCCAAATTGGACCGAGTGATATAGTTTTACTATTACACAAACAAAAGGCATTCAATATTTGTTTTATATCATGATATCAATGTAGTTTTATATTTTATGCTATTAATATGCAATCTCTAGTAAATATGCTATCTTCAGTTGATAGCTATGCGTTTTGAGGGGTAATATGATAGCCTCTGTTGAAAGCAGTAATATTCGGTACAGTAACTCATTTTTACGTCACATGCTATGTTCAGTAGTTTTAGTGTTTGATGGTAATATGCTATCCTCAGATGGATAGACATGCGCGTATTATGGCATTTTAGCAATATGTTAACTTCAGTAGATGGTGTGGGCTATGAAAAAAGGATCAAGAAATGAACGATTGAACTGTCAACACCGGCCGCGTGGCCCAATGGATAAGGCGTCTGACTTCGAATCAGAAGATTGTGGGTTCGAGTCCCATCGTGGTCGTTTTAGGTTTTTAACGTTTGTGTTTCCAATGGTAAATTTAAGAACTGTAGAAAATTTTACATTCTTGTGGAAGGCCTAATAATATACTATCTATAATACTAGCAATCAATGTACTTTTATATTTTATGTTATTAATATGCAATTGCCTGTAAATACGCTATCTTCAGTAGATAGCTATCCGTTTTGACGGTAATGAGCTATCCTCTATAAAAAGCAGTAGCCTAAAATAATTTGCTATCTGTAGTTAGAAATAATTGCATTTGTATGGTAATTTTGTAATATTCAGTAGAGTAACTCATTTTTACGTCACATGCTATGTTCAATAGTTTTAGTGTTTGATGGTATACAAATATTGAATGTCTGAGCGTGTGATAGTACAAACTATATCGCAAGGTCAAATTTGAGTTTTTCCATTGCACGAGGCGAAGCCGAGTGTAATGAAATAATCCAAATTGGACCGAGTGATATAGTTTTACTATTACACAAACAAAAGGCATTCAATATTTGTTTTATATCATGATATCACATCATTCTTTTCCAGCCATAATGATAGTAAAAACTATCACATGGTTGGAATCAGACCTATCATGATATAATAATAAGCTATCTTCAGATGGACAGACATGCGCGTATTATGGCATTTTGGCAATATGTTAACTTCAGTAGATGGTGTGGACTGTGAAAAAAAGGATTAAGAAATGAACGATTGAACTGTCAACACCGGCCGCGTGGCCCAACGGATAAGGCGTCTGACTTCGAATCAGAAGATTGTGGGTTCGAGTCCCATAGTGGTCGTTTTAGTTTTTGAACGTTTGTTTTTGCAATGGTAAATGTGAGAACTGTAGAAAGTTATACATTCTTGTGGTAGGCCTAATAATATGCTATCTATAATACTAGCAATCAATGTACTTTTATATTTTATGTTATTATTATGCAACCGCCTGAAAATTGCTATCTTCAGTAGAGGGTAATGAGCTATCCTCTATAAAAAGCAGTAGCCTATAATTATTTGCGAGCTCTAGTTAGAAATCATTGCATTTGTATGGTAATTTTGTAATAATCAGTACAGTAACTCATTTTTGCGTCCACTAGTTTTAGTGTTTGATGGTAATATGCTATCTTCAGACGGATAGACATGCGCGTATTATGGCATTTTCGCAATATGTTAACTTCAGTAGATGGTGTGGACTGTGAATAAAAGGATTAAGAAATGAACAATTGAACTGTCAACACCGGCCGCGTGGCCCAATGGATAAGGCGTCTGACTTCGAATCAGAAGATTGTGGGTTCTAGTCCCATCGTGGTCGTTTTAGTTTTTGAACGTTTAATTTTCCAATGGTACGATTTGAGAACTTTAGAAAGTAATACATTTTTGTGGTAGGCCTAATAATATGCTATCTATAATAATAGCAATCAATGTAGTTTTATATTTTATGCTATTAATATGCAATCTCTAGTGAATATGCTATATTCAGTTGATAGCTATGCGTTTTGAGGGGTAATATGATAGCCTCTGTTGAAAGCAGTAATATTCGGTACAGTAACTCATTTTTACGTCACATGCTATGTTCAGTAGTTTTAGTGTTTGATGGTAATATGCTATCCTCAGATGGATAGACATGCGCGTATTATGGCATTTAAGCAATATGTTAACTTCAGTAGATGGTGTGGGCTGTGAAAAAAGGATCAAGAAATGAACGATTGAACTGTCAACACCGGCCGCGTGGCCCAATGGATAAGGCGTCTGACTTCGAATCAGAAGATTGTGGGTTCGAGTCCCATCGTGGTCGTTTTAGGTTTTTAACGTTTGTAATTCTAATGGTAAATTTAAGAACTGTAGAAAATTTTACATTCTTGTGGTAGGCCTAATAATATACTATCTATAATACTAGCAATCAATGTACTTTTATATTTTATGTTATTAATATCCAATCGCCTGTAAATATGCTATCTTCAGTAGATAGCTATCCGTTTTAGGGTAATGGACTATCCTCTATAAAAAGCAGTAGCCTATATTTATTTGCGAGCTCTAGTTAGAAATCATTGCATTTGTATATTAATTTTGTAATATTCACTAGAGTAACTCATTTTTACGTCCCTATGCTATGTTCAGTAGTTTTAGTGTTTGATGGTAATATGCTATCTTCAGATGGATAGACACGCGCGTATTATGGCATTTAAGCAATATGTTAACTTCAGTAGATGGTGTGGACTGTGAATAAAAGGATTAAGAAATGAACAATTGAACTGTCAACACCGGCCGCGTGGCCCAATGGATAAGGTGTCTGACTTCGAATCAGAAGCTTGTGGGTTCGAGTCCCATCGTGGTCGTTTTAGTTTGTGAACTTTTGTTTTTCCAATGGTAAATTTGAGAACTGTAGAAAATTATACATTCTTGTGGTAGGCCTAATGATATGCTATATATTAAACTAGCAATCAATGTACTTTTATAATTTATGTTATTAATATGCAATCACCAGTAAATATGCTATCTTCAGTATCTAGCTATCAGTGTTGAGGGTAATGAGCTATCCTCTATAGAAAGCAGCAGCCTATAATTTATTGCGATATCTAGTTAGAAATCATTGCATTTTTATGGTAATTTTATAATATTCAGTAGAGTAACTCATTTTTACGTCACATACTATGTTCAGGAGTTTTAATGCTTGATGGTAATATGCTATCTTCAGATGGATAGACATGCGCGTATTATGGCATTTTCGCAATATGTTAACTTCAGTAGATGATGTGGACTGTACAAAACGGATTTAGAAATGAACGATTGAACTGTTAACACCGGCCGCGTGGCCCAATGGATAAGGCGTCTGACTTCGAATCAGAAGATTGTGGGTTCGAGTCCCATCGTGGTCGTTTTCATTTTTGAACGTTTGTTTTTCCAATCGTAAATTTGAGAAATATAGAAAGTTATACATTCTTGTGGTAGGCCTAAATATTATGCTATTGATAATACTAGCAATCAATGTACTTTTATATTTTATGTCATTAATATCCAATCGCCTGTAAATATGCTATCTTCAGTAGATAGCTATCCGTTTTGAGGGTAATGAGCTATCCTCTATAAAAAGCAGTAGCCTATCATTATTTGCGATCTTCGTAGAGTAATTCATTTTTACGTCACATGCTATGTTCAGTAGTTTTAGTGTTTGATGGAGCAGTAGCCTATCATTATTTGCGTTTTCAGTAGAGCAACTCATTTTTACGTCACATGCTATGTTCAGTAGTTTAGTGTTTGATGGTAATATGCTATCTTCAGATGGATAGACATGCGCGTATTATTGCATTTTGGCAATATGTTAACTTCAGTAGATGGTATGGATTGTGAATAAAAGGATTAAGAAATGAACAATTGAACTGTCAACACCAGCCGCGAAGCCCAATGGATAAGGCGTATGACTTCGAATCAGAAGATTGTGGGTTCGAGTCCCATCGTGGTCGTTTTACTTTTTCAACGCTTGCTTTTCCAATGGTACGATTTGAGAACTGTAGAAAGTAATACATTTTTGTGGTAGGTCTAATAATATGCTATCTATAATAATAGCAATCAATGTACTTTTATATTTTATGCTATTAATATACAATCTCTAGTAAATATGCTATCTTCAGTAGATAGTTTGGCGTTTTGAGGGATAATATGATAGCCTCTGTTGAAAGCAGTGCCATAGTAATTTGCTATCCATAGTTATAAAGCAATGCATTTGTATGGTAATTTGTTATATTGAGTAGAGTAACGAATTTTACGTCCCTATGCTATGTTCAGTAGTTTTAGTGTTTGATAGTAATATGCTATCCTCAGATGGATAGACATGCGCGTATTATGGCATTTTAGCAATATGTTAACTTCAGTAGATGGTGTGGACTGTGAAAAAAGGATCAAGAAATGAACGATTGAACTGTCAACACCGGCCGCGTGGCCCAATGGATAAGGCGTCTGACTTCGAATCAGAAGATTGTGGGTTCGAGTCCCATCGTGGTCGTTTTAGTTTTTGAACTTTTGTTTTTCCAATAATAAATTTGAGAACTGTAGAAAGTTATACATTTTTGTGGTAGGCCTAATAATATGCTGTCAATCAATCAATGTACTTTTATAATTTATGTTATTAATATGCAATCACCAGTGAATATGCTATCTTCAGTAGATAGCTATCAGTGTTGAGGGTAATGAGCTATCCTCTATAGAAAGCAGCAGCCTATAATTATTTGCGATATCTAGTTAGAAATCATTGCATGTGTATGGTAATTTTATAATATTCAGTAGAGTAACTCATTTTTACATCACATGCTATGTTCAGTAGTTTTAATGCTTGATGGTAATACGCTATCTTCAAATGGATAAACATGCGCGTATTATGGCATTTTAGCAATATGTTAACTTCAGTAGATGATGTGGACTGTACAAAAAGGATTAAGAAATGAACGATTGAACTGTTAACACCGGCCGCGTGGCCCAATGGATAAGGCGTCTGACTTCGAATCAGAAGATTGTGGGTTCGAGTCCCATCGTGGTCGTTTTAATTTTTGAACGTTTGTTTTTCCAATGGTAAATTTGAGAACTGTAGAAAGTTATACATTTTTGTGGTAGGCCTAATAATATGCTGTCTATAATACTAGCAATCAATGTACTATTTTATGATATTAATATTTAATCGCCTGTAAATATGCTATCTTCAGTAAATAGTTATCCGTTTTGAGGGTAATGAGCTTTTTCTATAAAAAACAGTAGCCTATAATTATTTGCGATCTCTAGTTAGAAATCATTGCATTTGTATGGTAATTTTGGAATGTGCAGTAGAGTAACTCATTTGTATCACACAAAATGACATGGTTTACGCAAAGTACGCTAGTTTTCTTATTTTGGATCGGATTGATCTTATATTTTCAGGATATCATAATAATTAATTGGGCTCTACATTGAGACTAAATTAGTCATGGTCTAATGATTATAATAAGAATTACAACGTCATGAAACGGAGTCCTAATATTTTTGATACACCCTGTAGTGGTCAATGTAACACTTCATTGAACAGACGACAAAGATATTCTTTGAGCACGAAATAGTGCTGATTTTGGCACATTCAGATTGTGACCTCTTCATGTTTTCAAGCGTATCGCGTATTTTACATTTACTTGTTCACTGAACAATAACTCAATGCAACAAAGGTTTCTCCCGGTTAATATTCTATTGATAGATTTTTCAAACAAAAAGTTACTTTTGTAGGCCAATATCTAAATGTCTCAACGGCCACCTGCGTTCAAAAGTATTCTCAAACACATCCAATCAAAATACCATTCACATGATAGACATTTAAATAATGAAAATGCAATAATCTATTTGCCTTAAAAGATGCCGTTGTCACCTTCATTGTAGCGACTCAAATTAGCAGTTTTAATAGCCGTGCCTCTCATTATTATTGAATTCTCGCATGATTTTAAGGACATAAGCAGAAAGCATATCAAATCAACTATTAATGGTATTTTAGCCAATTTATCTAGTTTGCAATGCGCATGTGTATGATAGCAAAACACTCGACAACAAATAAGATGACACCCTTCAGTGTATAGCTGTATCCCTACAGGGAATGACGCACGCGTTAAAAGAAGGTTAAACGAACGACTTTGTGTCTTCTAAAAAGAGGTGATGCACTCTGAAGGAGGGATGCAAAACAAACCAACGAATCCAACAAACTCCACAACTCCTTCAAAGATTGAGAGAGTGATGCGTTGTTATGGCAAATGCCCTGTCTTCAGTAGATGGCAATGCAATCATACATAATACAGTGCTCTCATGCGTGCAGTTTTGTGAACATTTCTGTAGTAGAAAGCTTTTAATGATATGTGTTATTTAGTTAGCAAAGCAAACAGTTAGGCCTAATGATGTGTTTTCTTCAAAAGAAAACAACAAGTTTTTATGGTGATTATGTTATCTTCATTAGAAAGCAATACATTCATCGTATGGTAGGTAAGCCTGCTGCTATCTTCAGTAGTTGTTTCAGTTGATTGCAATGCGGGATTGTTTGGTGTGTGTGTGGGGGGGGGGGGGGGGGGGGTGAATACTACGCGAAAACAATAGGTCTTTATAGTAATTTGCTAACTGTTTAGTAGAAAGCAATGCATTTTATGTTAATATTCTATGCGCAGTAGTTAGTAGTAATGTGCTTGATTGTTAGGCGATCCTCAATAGATATAATTGCGCGTATTTTGACAATGTAGATTATGTGATAAGGATAGTAAAGAAGTAAGCAATTGAATTATTATAAACGTAAACAGGGTTCAAATCCTGGAAGGTCATTGACTGACCATCATTTATAATGTGTGGGAGTTAAGATGACAGTATTTACTCATTAGAATTAGTAACACCGGCCGCGTGGCCCAATGGATAAGGCGTCTGACTTCGAATCAGAAAATTGTGGGTTCGAGTCCCATCGTGGTCGTTTTTTATTTTTGAAGGTTTGCTTTCCAATTTCTAATTTCAGTTGTGATTATTAGGCCTACATGTACGATTTGAGAATTGTAGAAAGTAATACATTCTTGTTGCATGCCTAATAATGCTATTTAAAATAGTAGCAATCAATGTGCTTTTATATTGTATGCTATAAATATGCAATATCCTGTAAATATGCCATCTTCAGTCAGATAGCTGTGCGTTTTGAGGGTAATATGCTATCCTCTATGGAAAGCAGTAGCCCATAGTAATTTTCTATCTGTAGTAAATTCATCGATGCATTTGTATGGTAATATGTTATAATCAGTAGAGTAACGTATTTTTGCGTCACCATGCTATGTTCAGTAGTTTTAGTGTTTGATGGTAATATCTTCAGATGGATAGGTATGCGCGTATTATGGCATTTTGGCAATATGTTAACTTCAGTAGATGGTGTGGACTGTGAAAAAACGATTCAGAAATGAACGATTGTACTTACAACACAGGCCGCGTGGCCCAATGGATAAGGCGTCTGACTTCGAATCAGAAGATTGTGGGTTCGAGTCCCATCGTGGTCGTGTTTTCTTTTTTGAATAATTTGTTTTCCAATTTCCAATTTTTCAATTGTGATGATTACATCTAAGAACTGTGAGACTGATATTTTGATAAATCTTGGCTTTCGGTCCTAAATCCGAAATCGCGTATTTTACCTTTACTTGTTCACTGAACAATAACTCAATGCCACAAAGGTTTCTCCCGGTTAATTACCAACGATTCCAACAAACTCCACAACTCCTTCAAAGATTGAGAGCGTGATGCGTTTCTATGGCAAATGCCCTGTCTTCAGTAGATGGCAATGCAAGAATACATAATACAGTGCTCTCATGCGTGCAGTTTTGTGAACATTTCTGTAGTAGAAAGCTTTTAATGATATGTGTTATCTAGTTAGCAACGCAAACAGTTAGGCCTAATGATGTGTTTTCTTCAAAAGAAAACAACAAGTATTTATGGTGATTATGTTATCTTCATTAGAAAGCAATACATTCATCGTATGGTAGGTAGGCCTGCTGCTATCTTCAGTAGATGTTTCAGTTGATTGCAATGCGGGATTGTTTGGTGTGTGTGTGTGGGGGGGGGGGGGGGGGGGGGGGGGTGAATACTACGCGAAAACAATAGGTCTTTATAGTAATTTGCTAACTGTTTAGTAGAAAGCAATGCATTTTAAGTTAATATTCTATGCGCAGTAGTTAGTTCTTGATGCTTGATGGTTAGGCGATCCTCAATAGATATAATTGCGCGTATTTTGGCAATGCAGATTATGTGATAAGGCTAGTAAAGAAGTAAGCAATTGAATTATTATAAACGTAAACAGGGTTCAAATCCTGGAAGGTCATTGACTGACCATCATTTATAATGTGTGGAGTTAAGATGACAGTATTTACTCATTATAATTACTAACACCGGCCGCGTGGCCCAATGGATAAGGCGTCTGACTTCGAATCAGAAGATTGTGGGTTCGAGTCCCATCGTGGTCGTTTTTATTTTTGAACGTTTGCTTTCCAATTTCTAATTTCAGTTGTGATTATTAGGCCTACATGTACGATTTGAGAATTGTAGAAAGTAATACATTCTTGTTGCATGCCTAATAATGCTATCTAAAATAGTAGCAATCAATGTGCTTTTATATTGTATGCTATAAATATGCAATATCCTGTAAATATGCCATCTTCAGTCAGATAGCTGTGCGTTTTGAGGGTAATATGCTATCCTCTATGGAAAGCAGTAGCCTATAGTAATTTTCTATCTGTAGTAAATTCATCGATGCATTTGTATGGTAATATGTTATAATCAGTAGAGTAACGTATTGTTGCGTCACTATGCTATGTTCAGTAGTTTTAGTGATGGTAATTATCTTCAGATGGATAGGCATGCGCCAGTCAGATGCCAACGTTGAGTGAGTCTATTGTATACGAAGAGATTTTGTTTTCCCTTGAAGAGAGGATGTCAAATCTCGTGCAATTCAATATGCCAAAATGTCAGCCTTATACAATGACAACATTAAAGCATTTAAATGTGGTTGAACGCCATGTGACTAGGGGGATTTTCAGTAAGGGGAGCAGTAAAATATTAATCCGTTATTTTTACATGCTAAAGTCATGTTTGCAGGGACGTTTCTGCTTGAAAATGCCTTTTTCTGAAGAAGATGTTGTTGTCTTTACTTAAATAAAAATAAGGTATATTTCTCGTGGCCCAGACCCCTGTCTCATTAAAAAGCTTTAAATTAATAACCTTTCACGATCATCAATTTATTGTTCTTTACATTGAATCCAAACCTAGCTTGCAGCGACATCGTTTTCACATTTAAAATACAATTTAGAAACTGGGTTCAATTTGGCTAAAATTTCGTCGAATACTCAATAGTTCACCACTAGTTCATTAGTAAAGAGAACACATAGACACGTCCAGTAAGTATGCAGCCACGCGAAAAGCCGTTCCTTTTCTAACCCAGCAAAGCGACCCGGAAGTACTCACCCGTAGCAGTCATAGTTGACCTCGTAATAGCACGATGTAAATGAGCTCTTTTCATGATTATAATCACACATTTCAAACACATTTGCCATGAAATTGTATAATAAAAAGGCATATTATGCAAATAATATTATCTAATATTATCGGTGAACTTCATGACATGTTGTATTTTCGGTGCAAATTATTGCAATCACACAAACCCGAATTCAAGAAAAACTTGACGAAACTAAAGCCAAATCCACGGTAAAAAAGTCACTTCTGAAGAATCAGGCATCAATTTTATCCATCGTATCATAATATTCATAGTCTTTTGTAACTAGAAACATGCTTACAATTTTATAAAATTATTTAGTCCGGTCAAGTGAATGCTTATAATATAGCTCCTCGAATCTTGTCTCGATCTAAATTCATTTCGTAGCGTCGATGCTGTTTAAATCTCACGTTTATATTCAGATTCGCTTGATAGCTCAGATGGTAAAGGGTTCGCTTTGGGAGCGGGAGGTCCGGGGTTCGAAATCGATCCTTCTGCTCTGCACAATGTCATATGATATTTTTTTTACAGAAAGGCTATTCTGGTCAAAATGAATAAACATTTCACAATTTCATCACACAAAATGCATGAATTCGGACGTTTTCATTGGAAAAACGGTATTTTTTTTCAAAAATTTCAATAATGAATTCAAACGCGGGCATGAAAATGAAGCGCGGGCGTGTTACGGGAAATTAAAAATCAAGTTGGCGAGGCCTAACGGGGGATCGTAAGTTTCGTTTTCTGACCGAAAATCGGTGAAAATCAAACTCGGTTTTTCTTATCAAAAAAGAAGTCGGGCATCAATGTTTTTGATATGAAATTAAAGCTTAAGATTCCGTTAGTACGCAAATTGCTCTTAAAATATCGTACAAATTTTAGTCCGGTCAAGTGAATAGTTACAAGAAGCAAAGTCACGAAAGTTGTTAAATTCTAAAATTAGCGATAAAATCACTGTTTGTGGACCAAATACCGTATGTCAGATTTGGCATCATATTATAGAGAAAATTACGAACAATCCACCTACTTCGCCATCATGGCTGCCAGTTAACCCTACCTCAATTAATTCAGGGAAAACAAACTTCTCGTAAGGTTTTAGCGCAAGGTTGACATCCTGAAATCGATCTTTGCGTGGGTTAGAAATCGGCAAGGTCACTCATTGAAAGCGATACCTGCGTGCTGACTGCGTCAGTAAGTAGTTATCGCCGAGCGGTTACGAATATGGACTAGTAATCTAATAGATTCTCCACTCCTCGGTTCGAATCCTGCTGAATACCTTTTGTTGGAGTGTTGGAAAGTGGCGTATATTTTTACCGTAGGTGAATAAAAGTAGTGGCCCTGACCCCTGTCCAAAAATGTATTACAAATAAACATATTTTTGATCAAGTTTAATACGTTAGGAACATTTCTTGTGCATAAAGTTTTTGCTATGACGTCTAAAAATCATAAAAAATGTTTACGATCGCATTGAAAATGCATCTTTATCGACTCAAAAATAGTAACAAAATCGTGGTTTTTTAAAATTAAATCGGAAATGACATCTTACATAAATAGGACTTCCCCTTCAAAATGAGCCTAAGATGATCAAAATTGATGGAGGCAATCCTTAACAATCGCGAGTTGTAGATGACCCGATTTCTATTTGTTTTTTTGAAATCTCACTTTACTGGCGGGCCGGGGCGAACAAAATATTTTCATGCCTTGACTTCTGACTGTGCGCGTATTATGGCATTTTGGCAATATGTTAACTTCAGTGTGTTGTGGACTGTGAAAAAACGATTCAGAAATGAACGATTGTACTAACAACACAGGCCGCGTGGCCCAATGGATAAGGCGTCTGACTTCGAATCAGAAGATTGTGGGTTCGA
Source organism: Ophiura sarsii (assembly GCA_035610835.1). NCBI lineage: Eukaryota > Metazoa > Echinodermata > Ophiuroidea > Amphilepidida > Ophiuridae > Ophiura > Ophiura sarsii. The sequence continues at coordinate 50,065,333 of CM069457.1, read as the reverse complement.
GTCCCATCGTGGTCGTGTTTCTTTGTTTGAACAATTTGTTTACAAATTTTCAATTTTCAATTGTGATGATTACATCTGAGAACTGCGGGACTGATATTTTGGTAAACTTCGGCTTCCGGTTGTAAATAAGAAATCGCGTATTTCACCTTAATACTTGTTCACTGATCAATAACTCAATGCAACAAAGTTTTCTCCCAGTTAATATTCTATTGATGGATTTGTCAACAAGTTACTTCTGTAGGCCAGTATCTAAATTTCTTCACGGCCACCTGCGTCCAAAACTATTCTCGAACACATAAAATCAAAATACCATTCACATGACAAAATATAACTAATTGAAATACAATATGCCTTAAAAGATGCCCGGTGTCACCTTCATTCAAAAGGACAAATTGTAACAACTCATAAAATAGCAGTTTTAATAGCCGTGCTTCTTATTATCATCAAATGTTCGCATGATTTTAAGGACATAAGCTGCTAAGCATAACCAGATGAACTATTAATGATATTTTAGCCAATTTATCTAGTTTGCAATGCGCATGTGTATTCATAGCAAAACACTCCACAACGAATAAGGTGACACCCTTCAGTATGCTATCTTCTGTAGAAAACAATGCGTCTCTATTATAGATGCAATATTCTTTAAAAAAAACAGTCGGTCTTTATCATTATAGTAATTTGCTACCCGTATAGTATAAAAAGCAATGTATCTGATGTCAATAATTATGCTATGTTCAGTAGGTATAGTAATGTGTTTGATGGTGATATGTTAATGCTATCCTTAGGGAGCAGTTCCATTTGTACGCGATAAAAATTGCGAGAATGTTCCGGGCCCCGATGAGTTTTTTATCAGGCCCCGATGAGATTTTTAGCGCGTACAGTTGCGAGTAGCGAAGGATTATTTATCGAGTAGCGTATTACCGCTTGTTTAAATACACTAACAACCAAAAGTATTAGGACACCTTACAAGCTGCAAATTGAGAGAAAACAATGGGAATATATTGAACTACTGTGTTAGCTTTTTCGTATTATAGGGTATACAGTCGCGATAAATTTATCGCGTATAAATGGAACTGCTCCCTTAGTGGAGAGAGATGCGCGTATTTGGGCAAGGTGTTAAATTCAGTAAATTGTGTGAAAATAATGATAAAGAAGTGAACCATTACTATCACAACACCGGTCGCGTTGCCCAATGGTCGTGTATTTATTAACAATTATTTAAGTTCAGTTTCCAATATCAGTTTGTGATGATTAAGTACGATTTATGATTTAAGAAGCAAGGAAATATGTTGATAAGCTGTACATTGGAATCTGAAACTTTAATTCCAACTTAACACTTACTGCGTCTAATGGTAGGCGATGCACTCTAGTATATAATTGAATTACTATTGGGATGTAAGGCAAGTGGACGTTGACCCTTTTGCATATCAGCTCTTCATTTATATATTTTATGGTAATATACTATATTTAGTTGATGGATCCTTTCTTTTGTTTGTCCTTCCCTCCTTTAGAGTGCATAGCCTATTTTGTAGATGTAGTAAATTGTAAGTTTGAATTTAAGTTTCTGATTACAATTACAATTTATCAACATTATGTAATCACCACAATCATGAAACCTAAAAACAATTGTTAAAAAAGACACACGACCACGATGGGACTCGAACCCACAATCTTCTGATTCGAAGTCAGACGCCTTATCCATTGGGCCACGCGGCCGGTGTTGTGATTGTAAAGGGCCTACTTTGATTGTTATTGAACAGAGCATGTTTTTTTGCCACGATAAGAACGCATTGTTTTTTACTTAAGATGGCATATTATCATAAAAAAAACAACTCGTTTCCCCCGTATTACGATAACCCATCATAATTTGCGTTGCTATCTTATGAAGATATCGCATTATTACAGTCAATAGTTAGGTCACCCAAGCCCTATATGAAAGCTATGAAGATTGTTAAACGGGGTCAGTGGTCACAAACATGCACAAACACAATAGTCAAACGACCTTGCTATTGTCATGCTATTGTCAACACTCCCTACACAGAGGTCTGCAGTGCAAATCTGTACGATTTTCGCCATGTAATGTCTATGGCAGATTTCATTCCGTGGTATAAAGCTATGAGGTTTCCGTGGTCTTCGCTATCTCCAAGCAGATAGAGCAATACGTACATGGACTTTTTTGTAGACGAGGGTTCATTTCATGATTTGGTGAGGTTTAGAATGAGTTAGGATTCCTGTAATTTTGAAGACCACGGATTTTCAAAACGTGAATTTTCCGACATTGTACGACATAAATTTGGTAACCAAACGTGTTGAAAACTCTACATTTTACCGTTCTGCAGATGTTATTGACCCTCCTCTAAAATTCTACATGATTTTTAACACGTTTCTTAGTTTTCGAGATGCCCAAATAGACCATTTTCCGAAGCTATTTCTAGCAAATATTGCAGTCACTAAGACTCCATTGTTTTCTTGCGTATAACAAAATATGACATGCAGCGGGACCTCCCTACTGGCTGATTACAATAAAGGTATTGCTTCTCTAAGACTATAGATACGTAATTATAACAACACGCATTACTACAGTATAGCTACTGAACAGAACACTATTATTATTCGCACTAGTCTAGTGTCATGTACGGAAGACAGCACATTTGAATCTTAAATCGTTAATAATCATCACAACTGAATTGGAAACCGAAAAAAAGTTCCTTAAAAACACGACCACGATGGGACTCGAACCCACAATCTTCTGATTCGAAGTCAGACGCCTTATCCATTGGGCCACGCGGCCGTCGTTATGATAGTAATGGTTCAATTCTTTATCATTATTTTCACACAATCTACTGACGTAAATGCATTGCCCAAATACGCGCATCTCTGTCCACTGATGATAGTATTTGGTATTTTACCATCAAATACATAGCATATTGACATCAGATACATTCCTTCTATACTATACAGATAGCAAATTACTATAATGCCCTATTGTTTTCTAAAGATGATAGCATCTTTAAATACGCATTGTTTTCTTTGGAAGATAGCATACCACCAAAACGCATTGCTATCTACTAAAAATAGCATCGACTAAAGATAGTATAATACCGTAAAATAAGGGCCTACGTTGATCGTTACTGAAGAGAGCATTTTTTTGGCTACGATAAGAACGAATTGCTTTCTACTGAAGATAGAATATTGTCATAAGAAACTCGTTTTCCCCCTAATATTATGATAACACATCATAGTTTGCGTTGCTATATTATGAAGATAGCGCATTATTAATATATTATGTTATCATAGAATTTGAAACTTTAATTCCAACTTACAACTTACTACATCTATATACAAAATATGCGATGCACTCTCTGAAGGATGGATGAAAAACAAAAGAAAGGATCCAACAAATAGTATTCAACAAACTCCTTCAAAGATTAAGAGAGTGTTGTGTTTTATGTTAAATGTGCTGTCTTCCGTACATGACACTTGTGAGAATAATTATAGTGTTCTGTTCAGTACAGTACAGAAAAGCAATACGTTTTCAAATAATTTGCTTATCTTCATAAGAAAGCAACGCAAATTCTGATGTGTTATCGAGTTTTTTATGACAATATGCTATATTCAGTAGAAAGCATAATGTTATATCGAAGCTTTAAATGCTCTCTTCAGTAACAATCAGCCTGCACCTGTCAACAACTATATCGCAAAATATCAAGGTAACTGGAACGTAATGGTTGCTTCTTAAATCTTATATCGTAAGTAATCATCACAACTTAAATGGGAAACTGAAGAAAAAAATGTCTTAAAAAACACGACCACGATGGGACTCGAACCCACAATCTTCTGATTCGAAGTCAGACGCCTTATCCATTGGGCCACGCGGCCGGTGATAAAATTGTAATGGTTCGATTCTTGATCATTCTTTTCATACAATCTACTGAAGTTAATACATTGCTTTTTTTCTACGATAAGAACACATTGCTTTCTATAAAAACTCGTTTTTCCCTTATGACTGCATGCAATACACATCATAATTTGCGTTGCTATATTATGAAGATAGCGCATTATTCAAAAAAAACCTCGTATTGCTATTCTACTACCGTATATTATGTTATCATAGAATTTGAAACTTTAATTCCAGCTTACAACTTACTACATCTATATATATATACAAAATATGCGATGCACTCTCTGAAGGATGGATGGAAAAACAAAAGAAAGGATCCAACAAATATTATTCAACAAACTCCTTCACAGATTAAGAGAGTGATGTTTTTCATGTTAAATGTGCTGTCTTCCGTACATGACACTTGTGAGAATAATTATAGTGTTCTGTTCAGTACAGTACAGAAAAGCAATACGTTTTCAAATAATTTGCTTATCTTCATAAGAAAGCAACGCAAATTCTGATGTGTTATCGAGTTTTTTATGACAATATGCTATATTCAGTAGAAAGCATAATGTTTTATCGAAGCTTTAAATGCTCTCTTCAGTAACAATCAGCCTGCACCTGTCAACAACTATATCGCAAAATATCAAGGTAACTGGAACGTAATGGTTGCTTCTTAAATCTTATATCGTAAGTAATCATCACAACTTAAATGGGAAACTGAAGAAAAAAATGTCTTAAAAAACACGACCACGATGGGATTCGAACCCACAATCTTCTGATTCGAAGTCAGACGCCTTATCCATTGGGCCACGCGGCCGGTGATGAAATTGTAATGGTTCGATTCTTGATCATTCTTTTCATACAATCTACTGAAGTTAATACATTGCTTTTTTCTACGATAAGAACACATTGCTTTCTATAAAAACTCGTTTTCCCCTTATGACTGCATGCAATACACATCATAATTTGCATTGCTATATTATGAAGATAGCGCATTATTCAAAAAAAACCTCGTATTGCTATTCTACTACCGTATATTATGTTATCATAGAATTTGAAACTTTAATTCCAACTTACAACTTACAACATCTATATATATACAAAATATGCGATGCACTCTCTGAAGGATGGATGGAAAAACAAAAGAAAGGATCCAACAAATATTATTCAACAAACTCCTTCACAGATTAAGAGAGTGATGTTTTTATGTTAAATGTGCTGTCTTCCGTACATGACACTAGTGAGAATAATTATAGTATTCTGTTCAGTAGCTACAGTAATGCGTATAGCTATGATAACACATCTGTAGTAGAAAAGCAATACGTTTTCAAATAATGTGCTTATCTTCATAAGAAAGCAACGCAAATCATGATGTGTTATCGAGGTTTTTTTTATGACAATATGCTATCTTCAGTAGAAAGCATCAAATGCTCTCTACAGTAACAATCAGCCTGCACCTGCCAACAACTATATCGCAAAATATCCAGGTAACTGGAACGTAATGGTTGCTTCTTAAATCGTAAGTAATCATCACAACTTAAATCGGAAACTGAAAAAATGTCTTAAAACGACCACGATGACACTCGAACCCACAACAGGCAATTGCATATTAATAACATACAATATAAAAGTACATTGATTGCTAGTATTATAGATAGCATATTATTAGGCCTACCACAAGAATGTATAACTTTCTACAGTTCTCAAATTTACCATTTGAAAAACAAACGTTCAAAAACTAAAACTTCAGTAGAAAGCATCAAATGCTCTCTACAGTAACAATCAGCCTGCACCTGCCAACAACTATATCGCAAAATATCCAGGTAACTGGAACGTAATGGTTGCTTCTTAAATCTTATATCGTAAGTAATCATCACAACTTAAATGGGAAACTGAAGAAAAAAATGTCTTAAAAAACACGACCACGATGGGACTCGAACCCACAATCTTTTGATTCGAAGTCAGACGACTTATCCATTGGGCCACGCGGCCGGTGATGAAATTGTAATGGTTCGATTCTTGATCATTCTTTTCATACAATCTACTGAAGTTAATACATTGCTTTTTTTCTATGATAAAAACACATTGCTTTCTATAAAAACTCGTTTTCCCCTTATGACTGCATGCAATACACATCATAATTTGCGTTGCTATATTATGAAGATAGAGCATTATTAAAAAAAAACCTCGTATTGCTATTCTACTACCGTATATCATGTTATCATAGAATTTGAAACTTTAATTCCAACTTACAACTTACTACATCTACATGTATAGGCAAAATATGCCATGCACTCTCTGAAGGATGGATGGAAAAACAAAAGAAAGGATCCAACAAATAGTATTCAACAAACTCCTTCAAATATTAAGAGAGTTATGTTTTTGTATGTTAAATGTGCTGTCTTCCGTACATGACACTAGTGAGAATAATTATAGTGTTCTGTTCAGTAGCTACAGTAATGCGTGTGGCTATGATGAGTGATGACACATCTGTAGTAGAAAAGCAAATACGTTTTCAAATCATGTGCTTATCTTCATAAGAAAGCAACGCCAATTATGATGTGTTATCGAGTTTTTTTTATGACAATATGCTATTATTCAGTAGAAAACATGTTTTTATCGAAGCTTTAAATGCTCTCTTCAGTAACAATCAGCCTGCACCTGTCAACAACTATATCGCAAAATATCAAGGTAACTGGAACGTAATGGTTGCTTCTTAAATCTTATATCGTAAGTAATCATCACAACTTAAATGGGAAACTGAAGAAAAAAATGTCTTAAAAAACACGACCACGATGGGACTCGAACCCACAATCTTTTGATTCGAAGTCAGACGACTTATCCATTGGGCCACGCGGCCGGTGATGAAATTGTAATGGTTCGATTCTTGATCATTCTTTTCATACAATCTACTGAAGTTAATACATTGCTTTTTTTCTATGATAAAAACACATTGCTTTCTATAAAAACTCGTTTTCCCCTTATGACTGCATGCAATACACATCATAATTTGCGTTGCTATATTATGAAGATAGAGCATTATTAAAAAAAAACCTCGTATTGCTATTCTACTACCGTATATCATGTTATCATAGAATTTGAAACTTTAATTCCAACTTACAACTTACTACATCTACATGTATAGGCAAAATATGCCATGCACTCTCTGAAGGATGGATGGAAAAACAAAAGAAAGGATCCAACAAATAGTATTCAACAAACTCCTTCAAATATTAAGAGAGTTATGTTTTTGTATGTTAAATGTGCTGTCTTCCGTACATGACACTAGTGAGAATAATTATAGTGTTCTGTTCAGTAGCTACAGTAATGCGTGTGGCTATGATGAGTGATGACACATCTGTAGTAGAAAAGCAAATACGTTTTCAAATCATGTGCTTATCTTCATAAGAAAGCAACGCCAATTATGATGTGTTATCGAGTTTTTTTTATGACAATATGCTATTATTCAGTAGAAAACATGTTTTTATCGAAGCTTTAAATGCTCTCTTCAGTAACAATCAGCCTGCACCTGTCAACAACTATATCGCAAAATATCAAGGTAACTGGAACGTAATGGTTGCTTCTTAAATCTTATATCGTAAGTAATCATCACAACTTAAATGGGAAACTGAAGAAAAAAATGTCTTAAAAAACACGACCACGATGGGACTCGAACCCACAATCTTTTGATTCGAAGTCAGACGACTTATCCATTGGGCCACGCGGCCGGTGATGAAATTGTAATGGTTCGATTCTTGATCATTCTTTTCATACAATCTACTGAAGTTAATACATTGCTTTTTTTCTACGATAAAAACACATTGCTTTCTATAAAAACTCGTTTTCCCCTTATGACTGCATGCAATACACATCATAATTTGCGTTGCTATATTATGAAGATAGAGCATTATTAAAAAAAACCTCGTATTGCTATTCTACTACCGTATATCATGTTATCATAGAATTTGAAACTTTAATTCCAACTTACAACTTACTACATCTACATGTATAGGCAAAATATGCCATGCACTCTCTGAAGGATGGATGGAAAAACAAAAGAAAGGATCCAACAAATAGTATTCAACAAACTCCTTCAAATATTAAGAGAGTTATGTTTTTGTATGTTAAATGTGCTGTCTTCCGTACATGACACTAGTGAGAATAATTATAGTGTTCTGTTCAGTAGCTACAGTAATGCGTGTGGCTATGATGAGTGATGACACATCTGTAGTAGAAAAGCAAATACGTTTTCAAATCATGTGCTTATCTTCATAAGAAAGCAACGCCAATTATGATGTGTTATCGAGTTTTTTTTATGACAATATGCTATTATTCAGTAGAAAACATGTTTTTATCGAAGCTTTAAATGCTCTCTTCAGTAACAATCAGCCTGCACCTGTCAACAACTATATCGCAAAATATCAAGGTAACTGGAACGTAATGGTTGCTTCTTAAATCTTATATCGTAAGTAATCATCACAACTTAAATGGGAAACTGAAGAAAAAAATGTATTAAAAAACACGACCACGATGGGACTCGAACCCACAATCTTCTGATTCGAAGTCAGACGCCTTATCCATTGGGCCACGCGGCCGGTGATGAAATTGTAATGATTCGATTCTTGATCATTCTTTTCATACGATCTACTGAAGTTAATACATTGCTTTTTTCTACGATAAGAACACATTGCTTTCTATAAAAACTCGTTTTCCCCATATGACTGCATGCAATACACATCATAATTTGCGTTGCTATATTATGAAGATAGAGCATTATTCAAAAAAAAACCTCGTATTGCTATTCTACTACCGTATATCATGTTATCATAGAATTTGAAACTTTAATTCCAACTTACAACTTACTACATCTATAGGCAAAATATGCCATGCACTCTCTGAAGGATGGATGGAAAAACAAAAGAAAGGATCCAACAAATAGTATTCAACAAACTCTTCAAATAATAAGAGAGTTATGTTTTTGTATGTTAAATGTGCTGTCTTCCGTACATGACACTAGTGAGAATAATTATAGTGTTCTGTTCAGTAGCTACAGTAATGCGTGTGGCTCTGATGAGTGATAACACATCTGTAGTAGAAAAGCAAATACGTTTTCAAATAGTGTGCTTATCTTCATAAGAAAGCAACGCAAATTCTGATGTGTTATCGAGTTTTTTATGACAATATGCTATATTCAGTAGAAAGCATAATGTTTTTATCGAAGCTTCCAACGACACTTTCCGCCTTGTTGTACCTTTCAACAAACATACTAAGACTGAAACCGCTTTCTCATATATCGGTCCAAGGCTGTGGAATGATCTCCCACTCTCCATACGCACCGCATGCAGTGTCAAATCTTTTAAAAAGATGCTTAAAACTCATCTATTTCCGCAGGTGTAATTTGTTGGTCAATTTCGGATGCAAATGCACCCTTTTATAAAAAATTGTGTGTGTTTTTAATCCATGCTTTTTAATGCTTAAATTGGATCTGTATATTACTACATTGTATATTTTAATTATCTTGTAACCTATATTTAATGTACTTTGTACTTTGATTGGTATTTTTTATTATGCTTATCTTTTATATTGTATAATTCCTGTACAGCGCATTGATCGTGTTTTTGGAAATGCGCTTAATAAATCACGTTTTCATTCATTCATTCACCTATTCATTCATTCATTCATTCATTCATTCATTCATTCATTCATTCATAAATGCTCTCTTCAGTAACAATCAGCCTGCACCTGTCAACAACTATATCGCAAAATATCAAGGTAACTGGAACGTAATGGTTGCTTCTTAAATCTTATATCGTAAGTAATCATCACAACTTAAATGGGAAACTGAAAAACAAAATGTCTTAAACAACCATGATGGGACTCGAACCAACAATCTTCTGATTCGAAGTCAGACTCCTTATCCATTGGGCCACGCGGCCGGTGTAACTTGTAATGGTTCGATTCTTGAGCATTCTTTTCACACAATCTACATAATACATTACGTCGCTGTTCTGACATAACGACACATCACTTTACTTAATTATGTTGTGATGTGTCGTTATGTCAGAACAGCGACGATTATCATTACTATAGCTACTGAACAGAACACTATAATTATTCGCACTATAGTTTGAGCAATTCCAAATTATCGAAGTCTCCTAACATACAGCAGCGAATGAATACAGAAGAACGCGGGCGCGCATGAAAGCAATAATCGCACTGTGCATTATATGCGTGACGAGTGCGTACGGCCAAAACCGCGTGATGTATTGCCATAATCTTTCACGTACGCTTGGATTACTTTTGTGAGCGGAGAAATATAAACCGAATACTTCTCGCCAATTTGGAAATGATTAAACTTTAGTGTAATTTACGGAAGACAGCAAAATGGCATAATTCTGTTATACCCTACACACCAACATCGGTAGTATGCGTCGTTCTTAAAAAATCATGCACTATATGAATACCTCTGTGAAGGGTATAACAGAATTACTACCAGCACATTTAGCATAACAACGCATCGCTCTCTTAATCTTTGAAAGAGTTTGTGGAGTAATATTTGATGAGTCCTTTCTTTTATTTTTCCATCCCTCATCCTTCATAGTGTATCGTCTATTTTGTAGGTGTAGTAAGTTGTTAGTTGGAATTTAAGTCTAGGATTCCAAGGTTTATCTACATTTTGCGTTACTACTTAAATCTTAAATCGTAAGTAGCCTAATCATCACGACTGAAATTGGAAACTGAATAAAAACCCAGTTTCTTAAAAAGAAACTGTTTATTCAAAAATACACGACCACGATGGGACTCGAACCCACAATCTTCTGATTCGAAGTCAGACGCCTTATCCATTGGGTCACGCGGCCGGTGTTGTGAGTGTCATGGTTCACTTCTTTATCATTCTTTTCACACAATCTACTGATTTTAATACATTGCCCAAATACGCGCATTTCTGTCCACTGAGTATAGCATTGACATATCACCATCAAACACATTACTTACTAATGAACATAGCATATTTACATAAAATATATTGCTTTCTATACAGGTAGTAAATTATTATAAAGACCTATTGTTTTATAAAGATGATAGCATCTATAAAGCGCATGTTTTCAACAGAAGATAGCATACCCAAAAATGCATTGCTATCTACTGAAGATAGCATCGACTAAAGTTGGTACATTACCATAACATATATGAATAGGGCCTACATTGATTGTTACTGAGAGAGCATCTGGCTACAATAATACCGCATTGCTTTCTACTGAAGATAGCGTATTGTCATAATAAAACTCGTTTTTTCCCTTATGACTAATACACATCATAATGTGCGTTGCCATATTATGAAGATAGCGCATTTTATTAAAAAAACGTATTGCTTTCTACTACATATTTGTTATCATAACTACACGCGTTACTTTAGCTATAACAGAACACTATAATTACTTTAGCTATAACAGAACACTATAATTATTCGCATTACGTAAGACAGCACATTAAGCGTAAAAACGCATCACTCTCTTTGATGGAGAATTTCTTTTGTTTTTACATCCCTCAGACTGCATCGTCTATTTTGTAGATGTATTAAGTTGTAAGTTGGAGTTAAAGTTTCAGATTCCAATAAACAGTTTATCAACATATATAAACGAGTTTTTTTATGACAATATGCTATCTTCTGTAGAAAGCAATGCGTTCTTATCGTGGCCAAAAAATGCGCTCTTCAGGAACAATCAACGTAGTCGATGCTATCTTCAGTAGTATACTATCTTTAGTCGATGCTATCTTCAGTAGATAGCAATGCGTTTTGGTGGTATGCTATCTTCTGTAGAAAACAATGCGTCTTTATATATGCTATTTTCTTTAGAAAACAAAATTTCTTTAGAGTAATTTGCTACATGTATAATATAGAAAGCAATGTAGTAGATGTCAACATGCTATATAGAGAAGTCATTAATGTGTTTCATCGTAATATGCCAATGCTATCCTTAGTGGACAGAAATGCGTGTATTTGGGCAATGTGTTTACTTTAGTAGATAGTGTGAAAAGAATGATAAAGAAGTGAACCATTACATTCACAACACCGGCCGCGTGGCCCAATGGATAAGGCGTCTGACTTCGAATCAGAAGATTGTGGGTTCGAGTCCCATCGTGGTCGTGTATTTTGTTAATAATTGTTTTCCAGTTTTCAATTTTAGTTGTGATGATTATTTTTTATTTAAGATTTGAGAAGCATCGAAATATGTTGATAAACTGTACAGTATATTGGAATCTGACACTTTAATTCCAACTTACAACTTACTACATCTACTCAATAGATGATGCATTCTGAAGGAGGGATGGAAAAGTTAAAGAATCCATCAAAGTTAACTCCACAAACTCCTTCAAACATTTTTGGTACGTTTTTATGCTAAATGTGCTGCCTTCTGTAAATGACACTCATACAAATATATACATGTAGTGGTCTGTTAAGCGTAGGCCCTTATTTTATGGTAATATACTATATTTAGTCGATGCTATCTTCAGTAGATAGCAATGTGTGTGTTGGTCGTATGCTATCTTCTGTAGAAAAGAAGCCACAATCAGAAGATTGTGGATTCGAGTCCCATCGTGGTCGTGTTTTTTATTAACAATTGTTTCCCAGTATCCAATTTCAGTTGTGATGAATATTTACGATTTGAGAAGTAACAACATATGTTGAATAACTGTGTATTGGAATCCAAAGAAGATTTATTGTGCAGGCCAGCATGCTTAGCAACTCGGGCAACACTGTTCTGGCAACAGGGCTTTTCTCCCAACCAAACAGCCAGACATGTGTTAAAGTAATTAACAGCATGGAGGTCGTCTTGACTTTCCACCTTCGAATACATGGTACATATAGCCTATAGGCTAATTTGGCCCTAGAGAAGTTCAATCCCAACTAAAATAGTTATTCAACAAATCAAGGGTCTTTAAGAAAAACAAGAGAGGATTGAATTGAAGTTATATCAACTGTTCTATAATGGCAGCAGGATTTTGTTAAAGACCCTCGTTTAACAAAATTATAAGCCTTTCTTTGCAATGTAATTTCAATGGGAACCAGTAGACACAGGTGACAACAATTAGTGGTCATGTGATGAAAGTGAAGCTGAGACTAATATACATTAGTCTCAGAGTGAAGCATGCTGGGTTTGCTCAAGAAATCTTCTTTGAGTGGAATCTGAAACTTTTAACTCCAATGTACAACTTACTACATCTACAAAATAGTAATTCCATACTTGGACTTCCACCTCACAATACAATCCACCCACGCCGTCCTCTAAAACAATTAAAAGCCCGTCCTACATCCGCCTACTAATAAATTGTGTATCTAGCTCATGGTCTTATGTTGGTTTTATATACCTTGTCAAAACCTCCCCAATATTAACAAGTGTTTATTTTCATAGAATAACACAATGTGTACTGGCAAATCTGATCATAGAAGCTGTTATGATTTCGCATTGCCTGGCATTATTACGTGCGTAACGAAGTGCAGAAAAACAGCGGAATTAGAGTCATACAACCTCCTTCAATCCTAATAGCCCTCGGATCAGCGCTACTCAGAGAAAAGTTGACGAAAAGGGTATAGCCTCCTCCTACCCTCTTATTTTCTATACTAAGCTCTAGTCTTTGAAACAACAATTGGCTATAATATAAGCGTAACCATCGCATGACCTAAATCGATTATTTGTATTGTTTTTATCCAAGCTCTGATTAAATTCTCCGTCAAATACAAGTACCAAGTTACCATGGCGACATCCAGCGAGATAAGTCAGCCAAAGCGGACGGTACGCCTCTCGTACTCTTGCCATGTTTGACGACTCCGCCTGTATAGCTACATGGATAGGCTCTTCGGTGCAATTACGCGGGTAACGATAACATTTACCCGCCAAAATTGTCTACAACTTGAGGGAGCGGTTTAAACCGTGCGTACGACAGATCGTGATGTGAAAGCATGATGATTTATCTTGTTTATAGGATGGAAAGAAGTGAGTTTGTTAAATTAACTCTTTTATGCACAGATATTTAGTATTTTCAGTCACGTACTATAACTACTTTTGATGACAATTGTCGTTATTATCATTTAGAAAAGTTGTTTGCTAGTTTCGGTCAAATTTAAATTCGTCAATGCGTTATGCATTGGTAATAAGCTTTATACATTCTATTTTACGCGCGTAAACATTTGCCAAATCAAAGATTCATCATTTTTTTGGCGGGAAAATGGTTAAGATGATGGGCAGAATAATCCTCTTGAATCGTAAGTGTCCACGATGGGTGAGAGACGCATGGATCCACCTCTTCATCACGCACTGTGTACGCCCAGGGTTGAGGGAAATCATAATAAACCCATGTATGATAAAGGGTTCTGGGTAAGAGATGGGTGAGAGTCGTATGCAACTCTCTCTTCACCGGGCGTTCACCCGCACTGTTTCCAGTCACCGCCGACGGACGAAGAGGAAAAAAAACCTTCCAAAAATAAAAATTGTTTAAATGAGCCCTCTTTTATCTTGGTTGCCACTTGCAAGAACCGTTTACCATGTTTACCCTTATACTGTGGGCAAGTCACGTAGTATCTCGTTAACCTTTTTGCATATGCCATTGAGGAAATGATGAAAATTGCATTGTCCATTAAGATGGTTCTAAAGGCATAGAGGGAAATACTTCCGTGGCCAATAAAAGTGCTTCCTAACACGCGGCTATTAGTGTTACCATTATAGTCCTATTAAAACAGATTTTCAGAATTCTTTCCCAATTTTCAAAGACTAACTCAAAGATTACTGAACCAATACTAGGCATGTTTGTACTTATTTCAATGTATTTATCATGGTGATTCCAAATATGGTAAAGAAATTCAATACATTTGACATTGTTGAAACATTTTGTGACATTTTTGAATGTCGTCTGCAGATTTCTGCCGCGTGGAAAGTATTAAGTGGTCAAAATCTATAGGTGAGCCGAAATAGCTGCTATAATTATTAGGAATGGCAGCATTGGCACTTGGAAGGGGAGGATGTTGTGAAAGGATCGAATGTTTGGTTATGCCGCCCTCTGTCTTAATGTCGTTGGGGTACGGGTCAGATAGGAAATAGCTATATATGTGTAGCCTACATCACACTTATGTTACATCTTTAAACGTTGTCTTAATTATTTTTGTAGAACCCTCGATGACAAAAGGATGTTAACACTTTCTACGCGGCTATTAGTTTTATCATAACTTTTATACAAAACTGATTTTTCAGAAACCTCTCCCAACTTTTAAGGTCTAGGTATCAAGGATTACAGAACCAACACTAGGCATGTTTGTACTTATTGCAATGCATTTCTCATAGTGATTCCAAATATGGTGATGAAATTCAACAATGTTGACATTTTTAAAATATTTTTTTCAAATTGTTGATTGTCCATTGCAGACGCCAGCCGCGTGGAAAGTGCTAATGTTCCAAGAGGACCCAAGAAGGCTTGGGTTCTAACATAGAATTTCAATGTTTTTAGTTATGAAGGGAAAAGTTCAGTTATCGGAATTGTCTATTTTAAGTTGAAGTATGTTGGTGTAAACATAAGTATGGGTTACATGATATCCTCATGTCTTATACCGCGAGCGCATCTTTTTTTTAATGACACTTCCAAAATAAGCCTGGCGTAACACGCAAACTCTACTGCATGCATGCAGTCAGAGAAGAACTAAACAGTTATAACACCGCGTTATTCCCTCTAAGGGCTGTATTGCATCTGCAGCTATTTGACTATATAAGATTAATGCAGCAACGCTAAGACAGTACCTATATATCGCCCCCTAAGCCTCACAAAATGTGTCACACATAAAGTGGCGTTGTACTTGTAATTCGATTCGTGGGCAAGATTCGACAAAGACAGACAAGCCCCTGCTAACGCTTCCCCCCGTCACCACCATACCATTCCTCTGAAGCCTTTTCCTCGTTCCGGTTAAATGATATCGAATCCTCAGTCTTACTTGCGACAACCCGAATCATCATCATTACATTCTCTGTATAGTCTTAGGTTTTGCCTTTTCCTCCTAGCGTGCCGATCAAGGCATCACCATAAACCCACAGAGACACACGTTGTTTGTAGGAGGAGTGAAGATAAGAAGAAAAAAAAAGACGCAAGAAGAAGAAAAAAAGATTACAAGTTGATGGGGGAGCGCAACGGGTCGATCAGACGACATTTTAGGCATAAATCGAAGGCGGGAAAAACTTGTCGAGATGCAAGACAGCGGTGAGAATGTGTCGTCGCATACTAATAGTGGGAAAACGGTGCCCAGTTACTCGCCGGCTAGATTTCGATTTGTGCCGCGCACGCCACGAGGGGGGAAAAGGTATGTTGGCAACGCCAACAGCGTAAAGACCGCGTCACAATGCAGCATAAACTTAACACTTTCCACGCGGCTATTTCAATTAGTTTTACTATAAAAAACCCAGATATTTCAGAAACCTTTCCCAATTTTAAAAGTCTATCTCAAGGATTACTGAACCAATACTATAAGCATGATTGTACTCATTTTAATACATTTCTCATGGTGATTCCAAATATGGTAATGAAATTCAATGATGTTGACTTCTTATTTTTAAAAAGGGACATTTTGGAATGTCGTCTGCAGACGCCTGCCGCGTGGAAAGTGTTAACCCCTGGTTTCTACTGAGTTGTATTAAATGATATCTCTCTCTAATTGAGCGACGAGAAAACATGTAAAACGCTTCCGTTCCGATGGCTTGATTTTGTGTTGTATTTTTGTCCGCTGTCTTAACTTACTGAGACGATTTCCTTACGGATCGATCAGCGCGGTCGTGCCCGGTCGCGCAACCACACCGACAGGTATCGATTAGTGTAGCCGCGCTTTTGGGAGCGTTTAAATGCGCATGCTCGGCAGAATTGGGAAACATTGTCTATAATACTCAACATGCTCAAAGCGCTCAAGGAACTTTTAATGTGTTGGTGTAAATAGGATATAAAACAGCATACCAGATAAATTACACACATGCTACCTTATCTAAGATAGTTCTACAGGGTGTCCCAGAATGATTTACCTGGAAGGTGCAATTATTCAGATATGAATACCATCGTTATTGGTCAAAGTAGTAATGATTTCAACATCTATACACTTAGCTTTCTGAGGAATTTTGAATTTTAAAAATCGGACGTTTGTGACAGAAAATATAGACTCTTTTGTTAAAATGGTAAATTCCAAATTTGACTAACATTCCTTTTTTGAAACTCCTAACATAATTGACCATGTTCGGCACAAAGCTCAATTTAAATGAGATATAGGCCTACAGGTAATCTTCGTTGTCCTTTTTGATTTCAACTACAACAGTGTAGATGGCAATATACGCATTCAACGTAATACACTTTTAGTTGACATAAATACCTATACGCAATGTAACTGTTATTTGCAATGGAAAAAAGCAAAAGCTTTGCCATTCACACACAATTGATGTCATTGAGGCATAATCATTTCATGCAATATGCTATCTTCGGGAAAAAGCAATATACGGTATACATATTTAAACATTTAATGTAACATACTATCTTCAGTAGATAGCAATGTAACCATTCAACGTAGCGAACTTTCAGTTGACATAAATAAAAATACACAATGCAATTATATGTGTAATGATTTACAAACAAAAAAGTGATGTGCTATGTTTTATTGCAATTCATATATTCTTTGTGATATCATTATATGGGCATATTACAAATATTTCATAAAATATGATATCTTCGATAGAAGGCAACATAAACAATTAATGTAATGTGCTATATTTTGGCCTTCTTTTTATATTTGTATCAATGTGCTATCTTCAGTAGATAGCAATATAAACATTTAATTTAATTATCTATTTAGTTGGACATCTACACTTATGAAAGAGTGGCATCAGTCTTCGGACTTGGTTATGTATTACTAACTATTCAGTAGATTAATACACACATGGGTTATGCTATTTATATATTCAGGGGTGTGTGTTTTTGTTCTTCAATGAACACATGAAATACGCATTTAATGTAATGGGCTAACTTCAGTAGATAGCAATACACATACCGCCTGTTTGATGTTTTGCTACATATAATTTATTCATTAGGCAAACAAAATTGTCGTTGTGTTGCCCTCAAGTGCCACAAATCTTGAAGTCGGGTCGGTCGGTCGATTTTTCTCTCTTTTTTCTGGTTTTTTTTTGCTGATAAAATATTACTGATAAACCGTGGTTCATGTTAAGACAGAATCGGTATATGTCAATAGACTGATGTTTCTAGTGTGATAACAGTTTAAAAACAATGTATTCGAATACAATTATTTATTTCAAGCAGAAAATAGTAATATTTTGGCGATTTGGGTAGGCCTAATATTTAAATTTAAAAAAGAAGAAGATTTTTTAGGGTCGGTCGTTGAGCGCAACACAACAATTTATTTTGGCCTTACATACGAATTTTACCAATATGTTATCTTCGGTAAAAATCAACATACGCATTTAACCCAATGTGCTATCTTTGGTAGACAGCAACATATGCATTTTAAAACGCAATGGGCTATCCTCAGTGTAGATAACAATTTGTTCAATTAATTTAATCAAAATCATCAAAATTGTCGATCACTTTTCGTTCATCTTACGGGCTTGTTTGTATTACAATAAATAATGATAGTAAAAGTGAATCTTTCAAACTGAAATTTATTTAATCGACATCTACCAATTAACACACCACAAACTCCCAGGCTAAACCATAAATAACACCTTATTCACAAAACAAAAAAATATTGATCTCATATCAAATGACAAAATCGTTTAGTATTTATTTGAAAATAAATATAGTTAAACACGCTATATAAGACCCGTAAGGCGGCGTAGCGGGTTTGCTGAGAAATTATCACACAACAAAATGGTAAAGTAAATAATGACACCCTTCATTATTAACTACACATCTTGGTTTGGTTGGTTATGACTTCAGGGTGTGTTATCATTATTATGGTTAACCCCTGCTATATGCAAATCACGGGAAGCAGTCATGGGAACGTGTTTGTAGCCACGACAGCCGTAGGGGGCGGGGGAGTATATTAACGAATTAATGGTCGTGATAATTTATGACTTTTGCCCGCGGTATGTCTTACTTACAGGGTATCGGCTAGACGCACTTTTGGTTATCGCTCCCTCCCTCCTAACGATTGTATTGAATTCAAATTTTATTTATGAAGTGTGCATTTTGATATACAATATCTGTGAGACGAGTATTGATTAGGCGCCGAGGATTAACATCTTAATTATGGTTAATACGCTTGTTAATTTATGGCGTTTAAATCAGAGAATGGCAGATATAATCTTTCCCGTCAGATTACGAATTGTATACTTAGATCATATTTCGTACACTAATATTTAAGTAAACCCACACAAAAATTGGTTGAAATGCATCAAAGGTTAATTTTCATTCAAAACAGAGGTTTACGTTATTGACGCTAATGTCTCAATTTCGTACGAAGCCTATTCGAAAGATGTCAATATCTACGCAGACAAATTGTGTTATTAATGTAGCGCCGCCTTGACGCTTTTCACGCGGCTACAGGTTTTACGGTATGCAAAACAGATTTGTCAGAAACCTTTTCCAATTTTCAAAGTCTATCTCAAGGATTACTGAACCAATACTAGGCATGTTTGTACCGATGTCAATGCATTTCTCAAGGTAATTCCAAATATGGTAATGAAATTCCATAAACTTGACATTTTTGAAACATTTTGTGAACTTTTGGAATGTCGTCTGCAGCTGCTGCCTGCCGCGTGGAAAGTGTTAACAATCATGACAATAGAGATTATCCCGTAGCCATGCGCAACGAACTACAAATGGGAATCGCACCCGACCTATTCGACATTAAATTGAATTGGTGCACGTATAGCCTGGAAAGCGTTAACATATGATACCTACACTGTAAAAATGGTTGAGGACACGAGCCAAGACACATAGGGCAATTGAGACGTGTATGCATGAGACGACTATCTGTGATGAGACACGTCTTCAGGAAAGTCATGTCTTGCCAGAGACACAAACTCAAGATAAGTCTCAACATTGGCTTTAATATAGACATGTCTTACATTTTCATGCATGGAGATACTTCTTTGCGGGTCATGTCTAGCATAGAGACGTGACTCGTGTTTTACTGGAGACATGTCTCAAAACTGGCTCCACCAGACGTGTCTGGCTCGTGTCTTCAGCCAAATATTTTGCTATATTTTGTATTGTTTAAGACACTTTTATTTGCTAGACATGACTTCAAAAAGTCGCCAAGACACCATTTTTACCATGTACATTATATACCTTTCTATAGTGGTACCAATTGCAATTAGTCTAAGTTTTTGTGTTCATGTTCTTATATTAAGGAAACGCGTGTTCCAAACCTGCTTGAAATGTGTTTTACAGTTCTGTCCTGTACATGTTGCACATACTAATTACTCCAAAGTGTTTACAATTACGATTAAGACTAATGATCAACTGTTTGTTAGATCGGGATGTTATATTCAAAGAACATTAGGTCCGTATGCACAAAAGAATTAGACTGGGTCTAAAGTTAGACCTGGTCTAAGTGCATTTTGTTTTTTGTGAAATACACACTATACATTTATTTCTCAAATTAGCTAACAAATTGTAAAGATTCGGATGTAAAGTTCAAAGATAGCACAACATATCTTATGAAAATGCAGAGGAAAACAGCTTTTGAGGCATGAATAAATTTCACTTAGACCAGGTTTAACTTTAGACCCGGTCTAACTCTTTTGTGCATACGGACCTAAAACTTTTGTCAAGTGTTCCCAAAGGTCCCCATAAGTGACAACATTGTATAACGTCGATGTTCCTGTCAAAACCTCGTATCTCCATTCAGGCCCTTCAGCATGTATAAAGTAATTATACTTCCTATAATATTTGGCTAGTCTTTTCTAAACATGTTCAAGAGCTAAACTCACATTCTATCAAAATATTGTAAGCGCTCTTGCCCCTGAACATGTATAAAGCAACATTTTATGTGCATAACCACTGGGCAGTTTTACGTTATACATACTGAAGAACTGGAAAAACATACTTTTTGACATTCGCTTCAACTTGGTGGAAAATGCCGTCGTCTGCCAGATTCCCATTCGTTCATTTTCTGTTGTTTTGTGCCTTCCTGCTAAACAACAAAATGAGTGTTAAATCGAAGTGAAGTGATAAATCGAAACACGTGTACACCAATCCGATTTGAATACCGATCATACGTGTTAGTATATTTTGTATATAGAAGGACGACGTTTTTATATGTCCGCGAGTTTCTCCAAACATGTTTGCAGTGAACAAATGATAAAGTGTTGCCTCGTGTGTTCAGAAAAAATCGTGTTCGGTAACAAAAAAACCCGAGACTTTTTTAACAACCTTAACAAACTTGTGAGCAAGTGTCTCGCGTAAACATTGGGTATGAAAAAAACCTAAAGCAAATGTACCCATGATACCTCATGACAATTAAATCACAGCTAAAGCGCGTTATTCGGCAAACAAAACAAGTCTTACATGGGGATTTCAGCAAGCACGTTTCATAATTCCGTATTAAAACCGTCAGGATATTAGCTTAGTCAGTCACAACTTATAGCAAGAAATGTTAACATTAACCATCCTTGTCCCCGGCCATCCGGCAGAAAACAGACCTAAAAAGAGTCTTTTTGAAGTTCATTCCCTCTGTAGTAAGATTGATTTCTCATATATATTGCGCGCGGGAAGAAAAAAAAGAGAATGGATCAATGTCGTACAACGCGTTGTCGTGTCGTCTGCTAAGAGTCCGATCCGCAACACGATGTAATAATGGCGCGAAAGTGGCGCAATCATGTCCAAGGAAATCGTCATATTAACGCGGGTTACAAAAGGTGTATTGTGCAGATATTTATCCAAGACGATCTTCTTACACATTTTTTTTAAACCATCGGGTAGCAATATGTGATTGATTTCGTTTCTAGTATGTTACGCGTACTCTCACGAGGAAGGCGAATGTATTAATAAAAAAATGCGGGAAAGAAAGGGAGGCAAAATAGTCTGACGCTAAGGAATACAAGTATTGATTCCATTCAGCAGTGTGCCCGATTTTCTTAAATTTCATCTAAGATGGAGGAGGAGAGATTTTGTCAATTTTAAAGTCATATTATTGCGGGGTGTTTTTACTATTAGGACGGATTTTATAGCTCTATTGCTGAATGTGATATTCTATTCGGTAACAAGCTCCGGAACTGTTTGCAATTTAGTCTCTTGCATAGACCAAGTTCGCTATATAATATTCTTTTCATCCAGTCTTATGAAAATAGCTAGGTATTTCTACTGGTTAAAGAAAGAGATATTCGCAAAATGATGTAAAATGATGCCATTATCAAATTGCGGGCTGTGTTGATTCTGGTTGAGAAGATAGTGAAAGAATATTGCAGCCCGTTGTTCTAGATAAATGTTGAATTTGCAAGAACATTTTTGAGGAAATTGGGAAAAGCGGGGGAGAGAGAAAAAGAAAAAAGAAAGTAGAAAAAATTGAGAAAAAGAAAAAATAAGACCGATTGCATGCAAGATAAGAAGCTATTGTACATTTCTTTTCCAAAGTATTTTATCGAAAGTTAGACTTAGTGACAACACCCTCCTTATGCAATAATAAACGAAAACCTCGCGGAGAGGCTTTTCACCCAGTTGCGACATGAAATTAAAAGCTACCGTACAAATCCGTTACGATGATGGATAAACTGATAGGCCTAGGCCTAAGCCTAAAAGGTTCCTAAAAGTAAAAGGAACATGTCCTTTTTCTGTAAAAGGATAATGAAGGGGAAAACAGCTTTCGTGCGAAGACGTGCGTCTGGTGACGACACGGTTTTATTGCTCGCAAAACAGTAGCACGAGATTCTTTTTTTTGAATAAGTTCACCTGGATTGTTTGTAGACATAATATATAGGCCTACAATGAAATATTAACATTTCTTTTTGTACACAATAGAAAAGAAGTGATAGATGTTTACTCTCTGGTTAATGACGTTTCGCTATATACCACGCTGGTAGCTTCATCAGACTGGCTAGTGGACACTGTGACTCCTGATCACTGGGTTCTTATAGCTCTGTTACCTGTCCTGTGATATAGTGTATAACATATTTCACTTTTTTTAGGATTTGTACACAAATAAATTTCATTATTATATTATATAGGACACGAACATTCGCGAATTAAGTTTGCTTGCTTTTGCAGTAAACATATAACGCTGCGTCTTTGATTATTTTATTTCGATAAGAACATTTTTGTGATTTGAAACTTGATAAACCTCTAATGTTATACACTGTCCTGAGGTATCAGTAGATTTATCACGGAAAAAAACAAAGTGAAGAAGAATTAAAATACCTCAAAGCGACTAAATGGTTGCGAAAACATAAATCGGAAGTTAAAACAGTGGGTTGCGCGATGCACCCATACAACGCTCGCTTTAGTGGCTAGAAACGAGCGTGTGTTTGAATATAATATA
Organism: Ophiura sarsii; assembly: GCA_035610835.1. Taxonomy (NCBI): domain Eukaryota; kingdom Metazoa; phylum Echinodermata; class Ophiuroidea; order Amphilepidida; family Ophiuridae; genus Ophiura; species Ophiura sarsii. Next base: position 50,041,937 of record CM069457.1, on the reverse strand, counting down.
CTGTTTCCCCCCACTTCACTAAAAATAAATGTGTCGAGCTGTTTTTCTTTCCCCCTTAACTCTTAGAATACTTTTCGCAATCAGGCGCACGTGAAACTCGGGGCGTCCAATATGAAAATTACGTCAAGAGAATTCTGACAAAGGGTATGAAACGAAATACACGCTGGGGAGTTTCCATGGACACATTTTTAAGGTTACGTCATGCTTAGACTGGGTCCCCGCGCGCGTTCCTCTATATGGCCGCCATCTTTAAAAATGGCGGACCAAATACATTTGAGCACCCTCGCAGGGGCCGTGTGGACAATTGGGAAGGCAGGAGGATCAAGTCTACGTCATGCTTCACAAATTTGATCAACATACTCGCAGGAGATGACACCAGAAGTGGCGTAACTAGGGTATTCAATTGTTGGGAGGGGTCATGAGGGGGACAGACCTGTAATTAGGGGGAGGTGCATAACCGACTATATTTTGTCACTATACGATACATAGATTTTGACATTTCATTTGTGGGCATCAAGGGGGAGCCTTCGTGCAAGGGGTGGGGGATGCCCTATCTACCCTCCTCCATCTTGTTACGCCACTGGACACCAGGAATAGCACACCAAATAAGATCACACGGATCCGTCGCAAAGCCAACATCGACAGGAAACGCCATCCTATGAAAAAACGAGGAGGGGCTTACCAACTTTAGTCATCTGTACGATAATCTGACCCAGAATATGTCATAAAAACATCGCTTGAAAATCACCAAAAAGTCAACACTTCCCGGCAAGAACACTGGACCAGTGGTCTTAAACCTTTGATCATCATAAAGACATACGATATAGGTAGGACGTCGAAACTGTCTCTAACAGTAAATTCAAATTTGTAATTTTTGTATGACAATTCAGTACTAGGAAAACAATGTATTTAAGGAACAAAAGAAGCTACGATGAATTAAGGCCTCAAAGCGACTAAATGGTTCCGAAAACATAAATCGGAAGTTAAAACAGTGGGTTGCGTGATGCACCCATACAACGCTCGCTTTAGTGGCTAGAAGCGGGCGTGTGTTTGAAAATATACCGTTTCCCCTACTTCACTAATAATAAATGTGTCGAGCTGTTTTTTCTTTACCCCTTCACTCTTAGACTACTCTCCACAATCAGGCGCATGTGAACGAACGCGAGAGGAGGGTCACTTAAATGGATCTTGGGGCGTCCAATATGATGAAAATAACTTCAAGAGGTGTCTAACAAAGCGTAACTGTTGTGAAACGAAATGCATGCCGGGGGACAAGATAGGGTAGAAGTAGTAAAGAAGGATCGTCAGTGTTAAGTCACAACTATAGAGGAGGCGAATTCTCTACCTTCCTTAACACTTTCCACGCGGCTATTAGTTTTACCATGTACAAAACAGATTTTTCAAAAACCTTTCCCAACTTTCAAAGTATTTTCTCAAGAATTACTGAACCAATACTACTCATGTTTGTACTTATTGTAATGCATTTCTCATGGTGATTCCAAATATGGTGCTAAGATTCAATAATGTTGATATTTTTGAAACATTTTGTGAAATTGTTGAGCTGTCGTCTGCAGACGACTGCCGCGTGGAAAGTGTTAACCTGTAGGCATGCTACAGTCCTCATGGTGTTTCTATAATAAATATATAATTATAATTTGTTTCAGAACGATATGACTTGTATACACTTTCGGAATATTAGTCATTTTGTATTATACGAATAATTAGTGGTGTGAGACATCTTTTTTACCAGTTTTGGTTAAAAGTAGAATTAAGATAATATACTTTAGTATGACATTTATTTTTAAACAGTTTCAAAATATTAATCATTTTGACTAATTTTAGTTAAAAGTCAAATAATAGTGTTTCTATTACAAAAATAATATACATTTATAAGTGTGAATTTTATAAAGATCCAAACTATTTGGATTATACGAATTAGTAATTTTGACCAATTTAAGTTTAAGGTATAGGCCTATTTATGATTGAAAACAATTTATGCTGACAATGCAAATTAGGTTGGGAATCGAGCAACACGCGACTTTATAGTTTACAAAAAGTGTTACGATCTAAAACTAAATATGAAAATAAGGATCGATTTAGTATTCGAGCTACACGCGACTTTATAATTTAGAAAAATAGCCAATACCAATCGGGTGTAAACCACTATTGATGGGACTAAACACTGAGATGGTGAAAGTTGCGACGCGTCGCCACATAATTTAGCTAGAAGGAAAAGACAAGAGGCATACATCGTGTGACTATACTAAAAAGTGATGAGAATAAAGCGTTCATTAAAGAGGTGACTCTACCTATTGCCTGGAAGGGATAATCTGACGATGAGCAATAACTTGAAGATGCTTCAAGATGGACTTGTTATAGTTGAAGTGAAACAGAACCCCACAACAATGCAATGCGAATGTGCTCACGGGTAAAATAAGCATGGTCACCTGACCGCATACCGCCCAACACTAGTCTTATCATCACTACGCGCTCTTGAAAAGGGAAGGAGTGACCGCGCTTCTGGGCTTTATCGGGGCTATACTATTTTTGTATGAAGAGAATATCATAAAATCATCAGAAATCAGGTCATTATCTCTTGATATTTCTAACGGGAATCAATTATGTGGTTTTTATTGTTTAAAATTAGCGGCCCTTGTGTTTTCCCGTGAGAGTGGTATCGATCGGAAATCGTCTCCCGGTGCAAATTTGTAAGATTCAAATCGGGATAAAAATCCGAGAGAATTATTCTAAGCGGTATAAAGAAGGCACGTGTATACGAAACTATTAAAAGCTGTATCTTATTTTGTTTTAAAGCTAAAAATTATAATCCTCGGCGTGGCACATGATTATAAGATTCTCTAGAGGCTATTATGGCTATTATGCATGGATATACGATGGATTCTAAAAGAAGACTGAAATTTTGGCGGCTCTCGACTGGATATGGTTGGAAGGCCAACCTTGCCTGAAACTGTAGCCATACCTACTAATGACAATGTGCTTGTTAATTTGTCTAAGTTCCTTAAGGGATAGATACTTATTTCCTGAGGGGAAAGATATGAGCGAATGTGTTTTTTCTCGGCGAGTTGTGTCGGCTATCCGATGCTAATTGTTCAGTCGCTCTGGGCCACACCGCCGAATTCGTTGCCATAGGTGAATTCGCTTTTAAACTTTCAGGCAGTTTCCGGTTTGAGTCGGTGACTTATCCATATTCATATGAGTGTTTCATCGCAAAGGGGTCTTTAATATTGTATGGTGTACTATGAGAGCCATCAATGTACCCTACAAAATCAAGTAATACAAATATGAATAAATTAACAAATAAACAAATCCATAGGAGAATGAGATATATCAGCAATTATAAACAGGTCAAAAAGAACCCGTACCACAACGACTTATTTCATCACCAATACTGACTCTGAAGTTCGAAAGCTTTGGTTCCCTTTTGACCTGTTCATAATTGCTGATATAGCCTATCTCTTTGTTTTGATTAAGCTGTTTTTCTTTTTTTTTGCGATAAAAACATTGTCCTCCATGGTTCACCGTACATAACAAACATCAAACATCATCATCACCGCCACCACCTTGAATCATTTCATCCCCGTCAACGGCCGTATCAATTGTTTCAAGAATGGCACGATATATATACATGTAAGCATCAGTTTAACACAACGTATATAAAGTCCAACCTGACTTTTGTTTATTGATGCAGGATTTGTTCGAGATCCGGGAGAGAGATGGAAACGGTTCGCCCTGATGTGTCATATGGGGCAGGATGGCTTAATATTGGAAAGCGTTGAAAAGTTGGAAACATGCTTTGGCAATATGTATATATTGGAAATTACAGGGGTCTTATAAATAAGCAATGTATACAAGATAGAAATGTAACTATATACGTTGAACTAGCATACTTTTGATTCGTCATCAGCTAAACGATGGTAAGGCCAACAAAAAAAGAAGTAATGTTGTCCTTGACAGCTCTCAGAGAGGAGGGGCGGGCGGGCGGATTTTTAATATATTTTTAATTATCTTATACCAGCGGAAGCTCAAAGTTCAGCCAACAAGAAGTTGAAATCGCACTAAGACTCGCACATATATGTTATAAACACTATTCAATGCCATTTACACTGTTAAAAAAAAATCTGAAAAAATCTGGAAAAAAAATTGAGCGGCCTCAAATCTGACGAGCGGGCAGTCGAGGACAACATAACAATGTTTTTTGTTTGGCCTAATAGTGACAACGAAGTCTTGCACACGGGTAACATGTTTTAATATATATAATTGTTAATTTTACTTTGCATTCCAAATGTTAATGGTAGATAGGCAAAAGTATGTGAATATCAACTGCAGTCACTTTCAAAAAACAGGGGTCTAACCTTCATGAACTTAACATAAAAAAGAGCCTGAAAACAGCCATATTTATGTGTCAATTTTGTAGTTAAAAATAAAAACAAAAACTGCCCCCCCCCCCTCCTCTTCACTTTTTGAAGGCTAGTGCTATGAGAATCTAATAATTAATTGTAAGTGGCCTAAATAAGCTCCTCTATTGGGAACCAATAATTAACATTTGCTCTGTTACACTTTCCACGATGCTAATATAGTGTTATCATTTAATACAAAACAGATTTTCAGAAATCATTCCCAATTTTCAAAGTCTATACATCTCAATGATTACTTAATCAATAATAGGTATGTTTGTACTTCATATTCTAATGCATTTCTCATGGTGATTCCAAATATATTAATGAAATTCAATAATTTTGACATTTTTGAAACATTTTGTTCAGTGCAAAAGTGGCGTAGCTCAGGGGGGGGGGGGGGGGGGGGGGGACAGGGGGGGCAAACGCCCCCCCTGACGGAAAAAAACCCATTTGGGCCCCCGCCCCCCAGCCCCTCTAAAAAAAAGAAAAAGGGGGAAAAAAAGAAAATAGGAAAAAAAAATGATAAAAGACTGAGTTGGCACTGGTTATTTGTGTATATTCAGCCCAAATAGTCAAATATAAGGCAAAATTGTACATGATCTTGCCCCCCCCCCCCCTGAAAAAAATCCTAGCTACGCCACTGATTTTGTGACATTTTGAAATGTCGTCATGCAGACGCTTTTCGCGCGGAAAGTGTTTACAACCTATAAAACATGGAGAAAACCATTAGTAATATGCCTATTCTACTCTCTAAATGTAAAAGAGTGGTTTTTCAACTCTTTCAAGGAGTTAAACGTAGGACAACACGTATTTGAGTGGAAAAACACTCTAAAAGGAGTGAAAGGGGATTTTATATAATGACAATGTTCCACTCTATTGACTTTCACACTCATTTTAGAGTGGATGCATTTTCCACACTAAAACTGGTTTTCCTGCGTTTCACTTCCTTCACTCCTTTTCGAGTGAATTTCCACTCTTTCCACTCGTTTACATTTAGAGAGTAGTTATAAAATTCGTTGAACTTTCAAAAGTGCTAGCTCGATTGGTTGCAGAGGAAGGCGTTTCCATCATTTTCTTCAACTGAACGCCCGCGTGTCCAACCTTCGTGACCGTCAGATGAGTTTGTCGAAAACGGAGATATAGATGTAGCATGCTATAATTATGATGAACAAACTTATTGTCCTATTATTGACAATTTCGTATATTATTCGGCTATCATCATTTCACATGTTTCCATTCCCATCATGATCATGACAATCATACCCCCGCAACTTTGTGACACAATATCAATGCATTTAACAAAGACACTCCAAACTGCCTGGCTCTCTATCCGCGTGCGATTCTACCCCGGAAACTACCGCATACGGCTTGCTTCATCATTCCCGTCTCCAAAGGACCCAGCCACGTTCCATCTTTTAAAAAATTCCGTGTCTCCTACTCCCCAGATGACGCAGGGACACCCGCGCGTCATGAGCCTGATGGTCCCCACGGACACAGTTCTCGCAATATCTCGTACTTACACCTATATGCTCTAGTGAAACTATTATTTAATCGGGGATCCATTCCGATTCAATTGGATTTCATTTAACACTTTCCACGCGGCTATTAGTTTTACTGTATTAAACAAAACAGACTTTTCAAAAACCTTTCCCAATTTTCAAAGTCTATCTCAAGGATTACTGAACCAATACTAGGCATGTTTGTACTTATTTCAATGCATTTCTCATAGTGATTCCAAATATGGCGATGAAATTCAATAATGTTGAAATTTTTGAAACATTTTGTGACATTTTGGACTGTCGTCTGCAGCCGCCTGCCGCGTGGAAAGTGTTAAGGTTTTTATATCGTTATTTGCCCACTCTTTAAAAACTGGCGTGTCGCACGCACAACCAAAATATAAGAACTGTGATGAGTGCAAGTGTTCCGTTATAGTATAGGACCCCTTATTCAAAAGCTATTACAGCAAATAATAAATGAATAATATCGGATCGGAACAAATATATTGGCGCAATTTTAATAGTGGCATGGCTCCGCAAATAGCTATTATCAACATAAAACACTCGGGTGTAGAATTCAATTGAACGGTCCGGTAACTGTCAAGTGCAGAGTTGTTTTAATGGTCAAACTTGAAGAGCTCTATTTGAAGAAAAAAAAGCGATTTGAAAGTCCGGCTGATGACCAGGGCGACATGCATTTTGAATATTACCCAACATGCAATGCGGTACAGAAATAAGGAAACCAGGTCGACCATCTTTATATTGGGAACACATCATTATAAAAAAAAATCGTTATCAGTCATTGTTATAAACTGTAGTCCATGTCTTGGTTGCTGATGTTATTAGATGAATCGGTAGTGTTAACACTTTCCACGCGGGGATGTCTGCAGACGACATTCCAAAATGTCACAAAATGTTTCAAAAACGTCAGCATTATTGAATTTCATTACCATATTTGGAATCACCAGGAAAAATGTATTACAATAAGTACAAACATACCTAGTATTAATTAAGTAGGCCTAATCATTGAGATGTAGACTTTGAAAATTGGGAATGATTTCTGAAAATCTGTTTTGTATAATGATAACACTATAGCAGTGAAAATGCCATTGTAAAGGAGCTTCTAAAACAACTTAGGCTACTTAAAATTAATTATTAGATTCTCGTAGCACTAGCCTTCAAAAAGTGAAGAGGGAGGGCGGTATTTGTTTTTATTTTTTACTAAAAGATTAACACATAAATATGGCTATTTTCAGAAATTCTATTGGCAACATCTTTTTGCAGCATTAGGAAAACTGTGAGGCTCTTTTTATGTTAAGTACAAACATGCCTAATATCGGTACAGTAACCCCATGAGATCGACTTTGAAAGTTGTGAAAGGTTTCTGAAAACAACTTGTTTTGTATTTGGTAAAACCAATAGCCGCGTGGAAATTGTTAATGGTCAAACTTGAACAGCTCTATTTAAAAAAAAAACGATTTAAAAGTCCGGCTGATGACCAGGGCGACATGCATTCTGAATATTACCTAACATGCAATGCGGTATAGAATTAAGGAAACCAATTCAACCATCTTTATATTATGGTAACACATGATTAGTTTCGTTGTCAATTAGCCTGATTGTTAATGTTATATAGTCCATAATGAGCAATTCTTTGTTAGCATGCATGATAACATTAAACACAAGAACACCACACCAACAAGCCATAAACAAGACCAACAAAATATGCTTTTCTTATCAGAGAGAAACTGATATGTTATTTGTATGAACGGAATGCCATTTGTAGGACGAGTCCTTATTTGAGAAGAAAAAAACATATCATTCCTCAAAATGGTCTACAATTAAAGAACACCTTTGTATTTTCTTTGTCATGTTTGTGTACTGATATTCTTCGTTGTGTGCTATAGTTCATCCAGCATAAGATAGAACATGACCTTTTATGATCATATTTTGTAATGTGAAAGGTCATCGTAATCTTGTCCATGTTACACTGAACAGACTATAAGTTTTATAGTGTATTTACCATGACATAAAGAGCATGATTTTTGATATACTTTCCATTAATGTTGCGCCATATTCTCTTGCTTACGTTGAACGGACTATAAACATGTTGCCATTCATATAGTTTAACTTTAAAACAGTGTTACTCAGTTTAATTACCTTACATTTATGGAATGAAGTACATCGTGTGAAAGGATTCATGACATGCATGATGCCAAATGAGGGGGTTGGGAATGCAGTGGCCTAGCCGGGGGTGGGGTAATAAAATTACCCCGTCGGTACCAAACGCATGCCGTCGGTACATTCGTGATTTTAACCATACAATAATGAACATGAAGCGGTATAAAACGATTTCTAATTATGTCATAACACATTTAAAAACACAACACTTGTCTGCATTTCAGTTCACTGTGCATTGTTTTCTACATTTAATGTAACCATGGATACTACAATATCTTTGTCAATATTAAACTGAGCCACAACATTGGTCTAACGAAATAAAAATTAGTTTTAGGACCTGAAAATCAATTTTCTTTCAGCCCCCCTTCTAATAGTCAAACTAACGAAAGTAATCCCACGCCGTTTAAGAATGTCAATCAAGTTAATATATTTATGTGAAATAAAAACAAAACACTAGACAAATCCGTTAGATACACTTCAGCACTTCTATACTTTTGAGTGCATTGTAAACAAAAACATTGACTTTCACACCGGAACTCAAGTGCATTCAATGTATAGACACCTGAGTTTGGGTTTAAAGTTCAAATACACGACGACTCTAATAATATATTGCAGATAATTGAAACTATTTAATGTTTGGTAATTAAGCAATTTCATAAATACCGTGACGATATCATGCTGTATAATATGGCTTCAAAGGGGTGTCTCGAAAACGGGGATCGAAAAACGGGGATGGAAAAACAGGGGATTCGTTTGTCAAATCCCCCGTTTTTCGATTCCCGTTTTTCGATCCCCGTTTTCGAGACACCCGGCTTCAAAGTATATCGTTCCGTTAAACAATTATTATTAGACTTTGAGAATGTGTTACGTACTGGCTTCAAATTCAACCTGACGCAACAATAAAATCCATTTTAGCTGTGTAGGACCATGCAAGTGTAGAAAGTACACTTTCATGGTAGGACAGACCGTTCTTGCCTGTGGCGAACTATTGCAAACCGAGTACATTGTATTTGAATTGTGTACAGGCCTACTTAAGCATTAAGCAAGAATCAGGAAAGCAAATTTACGGGACATTTCCAACTAAACTTGTTTTTACCAAGTTCCTGTTTGGAATTAACACATGATAAATTGCCAAAAAAGTAACTTTTCATACTCTTTAAATGTAAAACGAGTGGAAAGAGTGGAAATAATGAGTATAAAAGTTATTTTTTCACTCTCAATAGAGTGGAACATTGTCATATAAAATCCCCTTTCACTCCTTTTATACAGTGTTTGTCCTCTCAAAAACGTGTTGTCCTGCGTTTAACCCATTGAAAGAGTGGAAAACCACTCTTTTATATTTAGAGAGTACCTTCTTTTAATTGTTGCATCCTTAATTCACAAAAGGGAATACATTATAAAGCATAACATTTCAATAAAAAACTAAAGGGAACCGTGAGTATATATAGGCAAAATTAAAAGTTTGCTAATGCCACCTTTTCACTTACAAATTCCATCATGTATATTGTATATAATGAACACTGACGGAACACAAAAATTGGAATGTGTCAAAGATGTTGAAAACGGTGTCAAATTTGTGGCCACCATTGACAGAGTAGATATATATGGAGGAAATCCAATGGTATCTTAACACAACAAATTCATAAACCATGTCAAGTCTAACGACAGATTGACAGGTTGGCATATTTGTTAACAAAACCCACCAAATAAGTTACGCAAACAAGGGCGGTCAAAAGGTTCATGTGTACACAAATCTTGATACACGGAGCTTTTAATTAGTGCCTTTTGGTTATTCGTAAATTAACACAACTTAGTATTTATGACCGTTAAGTTTGTTCGGATATTACATAAGTGAAGTGAAAGCGGAATATCTGCTTTTCAAACATAATTTAATTTTTGTTGGGCATACTCTTATTAAGGTGGCCATAAAGCCATGTAAAGAGATCTAACCCGAATTTCTTCACTATGGGCATACTGAGCAGCAATTTTCCGATGCAAATGTATATGTAAACTGGCCTGTAACACACAGTTTACATTTAAATCATGGATTTTCTCCGGTTATCGTGTTTTGTTTTAAATACCCTCGCGCTGCGATGGAAAGAAACATACGTTATCACATCACCATATATTACATTTAATTGTATTACGTGACTAGTGAGAACAATATGCATCAGTGTACATTAGACGCCACCAAATAAGTATACAAGTAATCGGTTAAGTTTGGGTCCATGATACCTTGGAAGAAATGGGAAGAAGAGAAATCTTCATACGGTAACACAATATCGAGGATTCATAAGGCGAAATAAAAATTTAAAAAACTCAATTCTCCTCCTAACCTTTGAGCTGCTTTGGAAAAAGGAGGATGAGGGCACTTTTCCCCCTTTAAAAAACAAAAACAATGCGAACTAAACATTACCAGCATATTGCCTGATTGGTTGCGTTACTTGAGGAGGACTTTTGTAAATCTGTTTATTTCATGATGGGGGGGGGGGGGGGGGGGGGGGGGGGGGGGGGGGGCGGCGGTAACACAGAACCTGCTTAAAAATGTTCATTGGACTAAAGTGATTATACCAATATGTCAGCTTTCAAATATTTTAACACAAACAGTTGTAGAAGAAATAAAGAAAAACAAGCACATAACATAATTTCTGAAAATGGGTGCGCGAGGAGACGAGAAACTACTTATTTGTTTACTTGGCCTAATCCATTTTGAACAGGTGTAACATTTAATGGTTTCTGGTGCCCTTAACATCCATACACAGGTAGTTACGGGTGTGTGTACATTTCGTGTACTAGTATTTGAACTTATGAAATGAACTCAGGTGCGCATTATTGTGCTCGAATTGAGTTCCGGTGTAAAAGTCAATGTTGAAGTTTACAATTTACACATACTGAGAATAGCCAGTGTGTATAACTATAGGATTAATCTAATGTTTTGTTTTTATTTCACATGATTATGACGATGAACTATGATAGACAGGGGTGTGTGTAATTGAGTATAACTAATCGAATTATGGGGATGTTTTGTTACACTTTATTGGATTATTGAACAAAGTTGTTTTACAAGAGCTGAGGGCAGGTGGGTAGGTCTACTCCCACTTCTTTCATTTTCACATAAAAAGGAGTTTGTACATATAGACAGATGCCCTTATTTGTCAGAGTCAATAATCGATCCGATTATTTCTAATTTTTTTATCAGGAAAGAATGAAGCACTCAGTCAGAGGTATAAAATGGCCTAATTTAACACGATCATTTCTTTTCATATACGGGTCAAAACCATAGGCCTATAATGAGAAGGAGGGGGGGGGGGGGCAGGGGCTGGAGGGAGAGGTCGAGGTGGGGTCAGTTTTCCACCTGTCCCGTACCACAAAGACGCCCTAAAAATAATAATAAAGCGTCTTTAAAAAGTAAGGTTCATCGTAAAAAAAGGATGATTGATGGTTGACATAACTCTCTATCCTAACTCAATCTTGTGGAAGTGGTGTGAGTCCGGGATGATAATAGTCAAAAAGCGTTTGATCCTGTTGATGGAACAAACACATCCGTCATCATCTTGCTATCTATACCACCATGTTTGTTTTTGTAAATATACACAGCTTTGTTACATTAAGACTTCGACAATTCTATCACTTTTAACATCGGTGTTATTGTTACCTTTCGACCGAAATGAAACGTTTAAACGCTTTTAGGTCTGTATGTTGAACTTTTTTTGTCAATTTTGTACATTCCGCTATGCCATGCCCTGTGGGTCTGAAGATTGTAGGATTTTTGAATGGAACGGTTCGGAAATTACGTTACTTCATCCTATATACATTGTGTCATCGTCAGGCTTGTATAATACGCTTCGGAGTTTAACACTTTCTACGCGGCAGGCGTCTGCAGACGACATTCCAAAATGTCATACAATCTTTCAAAAAAGTCAAAATTATTCAATTTTATTACCATATTTGGAATCACCATGAGAAATGCATTGAAATAAGTACAAACATGCCTAGTATTAGTTCAGTAATCCTTGTTATAAACTTTGAAAATTGAGAAAGGTTTCTCAAAAATCTGTTTTGTATAAATGTTAAAACTAATCGCCACGTAGTGTTAACTAGTAATGACCTGTGACTCGAGGTCTTTAGATTTTTGAATCGAGTCATTGTCTCTGACTGCACACGTTTGTACAGTGACTTATGTGACTTGGCATGACTTCGAGCTGAAAATAGAATTGGATTGTTCTTTTTGAAGCTTTGACTTTTGAAATGTAACTGACGATAAAGCTATACACAGCCCTAAACCCTAAAGAATCTCCAATACTAGTTGTAAATGCAAGGCAATACCGTCGTAACTGACAATGCCTATACGGGCTAGAGGGCTCCTGCACAAACGAGCGCGTAATCGGCGCGTCAAATACATCACTTGATCGAACGAATGACGATCTGTACAGGCGCCTTTTCTAATCATGAAATGTGTTAATTACAGTGTATATATTATTATATTATTATATAACTCAGTTATCTATTCCCCAATCCAACAAGCTAAGTCACGAAAGAACAAATCCCACCATAGTAGGAGGGCATCCTATCAGTACGGAATATGAAGCTTTTGTAATGGTAGAATAGCTCATTGTATTCGAAGTTAATGTAATGGGATACGCTACCTATACGAACTATTCATCTACGGTACAGCTAGGATGCACTTTTTCTATGGTAAAATTCATCCTTTCGTGACTTGGCGGATTGGACCATGCAGTTTATGTCCATTAAAATGATGGCAGGCGAGGCTTATTATACACATCATTCAAATGAAATCTAACTCAACCAGAAAATATCACAATATACATTGCATGACATATTAGGGATTTGGGGATAATGATACATTTCGTCATGGAAATGCGAGAACGTCGTAAGTGACCTTTTCCGGACAAATTGACATAAAATATTAGTTATTTCTGAAAATGTAGGCAAATTCACACATTTTAAGGCATTTTAACGTTCTTGAAATTGTAATTAATTAACTTTTAATCAATTGATAAAACAAAATTGAACAAAAAAGCTAACGCAAAATGACTAAAATGTCACTTAGATGTCACTTAGGCCTACAACGTTTTTTGCATTCCTACGACAATTTGAAATCTCTACATTTACACTTTCCACGCGGCCGTCGTCTGCAGACGACAGTTTCAAAATGTCACAAAATGTTTCAACAATAAATAAAGTTAGAATTATTGAACGTCATCACGATATTTTAAATCACCATGTGAAATGCATTAAAATAAGTACAAACATGTATTGGTTCAGTAATCCTTGAGATAGACCTTGAAATTTGTAAAAGGTTTCTGAAAAATCTGTTTTTGTACAACAGCAGTGGTGTTACATCTTTATTAGGGCAAATAATTTAGTAGAATGGATTGAATAGTTTTAATTGTAATATCGTCGAAGATATACGTATTTTGTGGATAACGTATTTCCTGTGACAGTTTTCTTACAGTTTTGTAGAAACATTGACGACCCTACACCTATGAACCTTAACATCCTCAGGTGTAATGGAAACCACATCCACTAACACCATAATCCACTCCCTTAAGTTAACATTGTATATCTTTAGGCTATTCACTGTTAGTGTTGCAATATTATTTGGGCCACGCCATGGTTTGCCACGATCACTGACGATGGCCAATACAAATAAAACAGTGTATAACAAAAATACTGAATAGTTAAAAATCAAAAATCTGAAAGCCAAATAATCAAACGAAAAAGTATGATACCTAGCTTTTTCGATTTAAAGTTAAATGTGTATCGGGATCTCATGGCAATCAAGTCAAGACCACTTCATGCGATGCAGTCTTATGATGAGAGAGAGAGAGGAAAAGTGTGTTGGTTTTATCAACATGATCAATACCTTTTAAACTATTTATGATAAATGAGGGCGCTACACCAGTTGATCAACTTGATGAAATTATACTTCGTAACATTACTCAAACATCGTGAGTAAACCGTATAATAGTGTGCACTTAAACGATGAAAAATGCAATAAAGATGTTTTCAAAATCAATCGTCTAATAAATGTTAACTCCAGGTTTGTGAAACGAATAAGCTGCTTTTTATAAGAGCTCCTTCAACAAATTTCATTTTAAGACCAACAAATATCGATGATGGACCTTGCACCCCGGATATCTTGCTTGTGCTTCGTTTCACCCTTTCCCTTTCTCCAACTACACAGTTCAACATAATGTACGTGTTCACAGCAACAGCAACAGCAACACTAGAACGGGGCTATAACTACGCAGGTGTTGTAATGCTTAATTAATTGCGCACACATTGAATGGAGGAATACCTCATTTTAAAAGTTGCTAGAAGTTCAATATCGCGTGTGCTCATTCATGCAGTACCAGGTACTACCTGTGCGGTGTTCAAGCAAAGACCCTGGTTCAAGCTGCTTTACCAACCATGTTGACCATCCTCCTTCAATACATCATTTAACAACTTTGGAATTGAGGTATTCCTTTATTCAATGTGTGTTCATGCAAGCATTACAATACCTGCGTAGTTATAGATGAGGTGACCGTTGTTTACATCAGTAGTGTTTACATATTGATTAGCGCCTGGTCTAAAGACATGCTAGGGGTACTAGTCCATGACTACTGCATACATCATACTATGAAAGCAAAACACACATCACTGAGCGCCAATTTTAAAAGCACATGCCCTTATGGTGCGCACGCAAACCGCCGGGCAACCAGATTTAGTACCTGGTCTCTCATTGTGCTTAGGGATGCATACCATGACTTCTGCACCATTACACCGTAAGCATGGTAAGTAATGATCAATCAAGTGTGAATTAAAGCACCGTTCCCTGTAGGTGCGCACGCAAACCGCCGGGCACTACGTCACCGGTCACACCATCTATAGCCCGTTGTGTTGCTGTGAACACGCGTGCCAAAATTGTTTCGATGGAGTAACTCACTTAAAAATATCAGGCATAATTTAAAGGGGAACTTATTTTTGTTGAACTGTGTATATTATTCAGTCCTCAAATGAGTAGCTGAACAGGTAATAAATACCATCTTAACTCCAACGCTATAGCTCCTGCGTAAACATATTGAATTATAAATTGTACAGACATGTCTGCTCTTTAATTAGAGATATTATTATACGTGGAGATTGGCTGAGTATTAAAACGGCTACGTGTCCAAAACCAAAACAAAGTCTGTTTCTCATTCCTCTGTGTAGCAAAAATAGGCAGACTATTGATTAACCTAGCTATAGCGACAACTCACTGGTTAAAAGTAAGATGAGGATTGGGGATACCTGTCATACTATCCTGCGTGTATAGTATAGAACACAATGCTAACAATTGTAAACTGCACTTTGTTTCAATCTTTTCGATGTAGTGTTCTTATTTGTTAACTGATCTTCACGTGTAATAACTGTCTAATCTAAAATGTTTACGTAGGAGCTATATATAGTGTTTTATCTGTTCACACTTATCAATGATTTCCTATACCTAGTGCAACTTTGCAGTTGTTATGCGCGGTCATTGAAATTTCGTCATAACTTTAAAAGTATCCATTCGATCTTGTTGAATGAGGTTTCAAACCGCGGAGAAGAAATTTGCTCATTTAATGTACATCTCAGATTTATGGTACCGATTATATATTTTGAATTAGCCAACCTCAAAGTACCTGGTCCGGGACTTTTGTTGCTAGGTGTATAGTGTTTTACGACCATATTTATTACCTGATCAGTTAGTTTTTTGAGGACTGTATAAACATGATTTATACATCAGTGTGTGAGACACACACACGACACAATATTTGTATATACAATTTTATCATTGCCACTTGTTTCGATCAACTTGTCATTACAAACGCCATCCACGACAACACATCCATCGTCGTTGCTAAAGTTAATATTATGTTTGTTTGTTCGTGCTTTACTCCTCTATATAAACACAACGACGCGTTGAAATGACGCCTTTATAATAATATGATTTTTTTTCGGATATAAAAACCATGTCGATCCGCACATTATCCGGTTCATACAGGGCGCGACAAACTGTTGCCAAAATAGTCGAATACTGACTGAAATAGGCTATATCCATCCGACGTTGATGACATCTGATGAAGAGTGCAACCCGGGGCCAAATAGGTATGTACACTGTAACAATCGTGTTTTCGCGACTTTTGAAGTCATTTCTTGCAAATAAACGAAACATAACAATTGGCTGAAGACACGAGCCAAGACGTATAGGGCAATTGAGACATGTATGAGACACGTCTTTAGGAAAGTCATGTCTTGCCAGAAGACACAAACTCAAGATGTGTCTCAAAATTGGCTTCAATATAGACATATAGACATGTCTCACATTTTAGACGTGTCTTGCATGGAGATACTTCTTTGCGGGAGTGACTCGTGTTTAACTGGAGACATGTCTCTAGTGGCTTCACCAGACATGTCTTGGCTCGTGTCTTCAGCCAAATATTTTGCTATGCTTTTTATTGTTAAAGACACGTTTATTTGCAAGACATGACTTCAAAAAGTCACCAATACACAATTTTTCAGTGTATGGCGTTGAAGACCCCTTTTCACGTAACTTGACAGTTCCATATACCCATCCGTACAGCATGTTTCTGTTCTTTAAGCTGAAAATCACACATTTGGAAATCTTCAGTTCCATAGCCTACAACAATTTGGCTAAACTTCGATTCCAATAGCCAACTTATTTTTGGGTATATTATGCATTGTCATGAATAGGCCTGTAGAGCGTAAAGTTCTGAGCATACTCCACTACGCTCAAACTTTTTGCGCGCTCACACATGCGTAGTAGCTACACCGCAACACAATGGCGCAGCCTGATTGAAAAACGGTGGTCAACGCTTGCGCTCAGCGTTAGAGCGTTGTGGAGTATGCCGAGCGCTTAAGAGCTGCTTGGTACTGACGTTTTTTATGTGTCAACTCTATAAGCCTACACATCGCATTGCTCCCAAGCAGTTGTATAAACCCCATGCAATCTCTTGAATTCGCGAATTAAAGAGCTTGAAGAGGCCCTGCACTTTTTAACCATTTACATCCGGGACAGTAGAGCCTTGATCAAACTACATTCATGCTATCTGAAAATGTCTATGTTTATAACTATTTTTCCGAACAAAAAGGAAAACGTAGTTAAGTTACTGAGTCTACGAAGTCTGGATCAACAAATATGACATTTAGGAAGTAATAGGCATTAATGGTGGCGTAGCATAAGTTATGAACTAATTTAGGTGAGAATCTGACCGTACCTAAAGAGTTTAAGCATTTTTTACAAAAGTGACACTAACACAGACTTTTGTAAAAGGAAACTTTGTAAAAAGCCCAAGTTGTTTATGTAACGAATCATTTTGTTTTACGGACATTTCCATTGCATACAGTACAACAGCTGGGAAACCAAACGCATTAAGAACAACTAACGTTACAATGGCATGAATGGCGACAAGTTAAAGACAAGTAAATCTTTTAATTGAAATAGATTTTGGATTGAAGTCCGATTACTGGAGAGCTCAAGAGCTAACTAAACAACGGGTAAAGCATTAGGTAATGGAATTGAAGGTATAGAGAATAAATATTGCCGCGCCATTAGGAATATGTATCTGAGATGTATATCAAATATTCTTTAAGGGATCACGTCAAAACTCGACCGCCCGGCAACCGCCGGTTACGGCCGGTTCCGTTCGGTTCTCACAAAACGTGTCGTCTGTTATAATATACACACATAATGAGGTCAAATAGTAACACTCTGGTGAACACGACCGGTTGAAAGTGCCTCGTCACACACGTGAGCAATAACATCTTGAAGTAATGGGCTCTTTTAAGACTTAAAAGTCTCAGATGACAACCAGTACAATACAGCTATTGATTTTCGCTGGGGTTGGCTTTTTCAATCTGTTTATAGCTCAATTAACTTTTTAAAATCAATACCGAAAGTCTATGAATGTTTTTTTTTTATAGAACGATTATAGAGAGAGCTATTATGACCGCAAAGTAACAGATTGATAGTGTAAATTGGTCAGATTACAGCATTAAGTCAACCGGCGGTTGTTCAGTGTTGCATGCGCGAATATTCAAATACCAGTAAAACATTTGACCTGAAAGAACCGGGCGGAACCGCCCGTAACCGGCAGTCAACGGGCGGTCGAGTTTTGACGTCTCCCCTAAATTGTGACCAAGCTGATGACCTGTGCGATGTAGCGCCATACGGATTAGGGGGAGAGGAAGGCATTTGTTTTTAAAGATGTATTGATTCTTTTTGGTAATATTTTGAATTTTACTTGGCACTTAAAAATGTCTTGAAAATTAAACAAAAATTGGGGAAAATTGTTACAAATTCACCAAAATGTTCACGAACAATTGAGATTTGACCTCTTTCTGATTCCAAAAGGTATCTTCTATAAAATGTGTTTATTAAAAGAAAAGTTTCAAAAATGCCAATAGCTAAAATGAATCACTAATCACAACCTGATTGTGTTGACAGTAGTCTTTAAACTGTCTCGGAATCGATGCTTTGCAACATACCAATATACAAACCAGATTTTTTAGAAACAACCTTTCACAACTTTCAAAGTCTATCCCAGGAATTACTGAAACAGTTCTACGCATGTTTGTACTTACTTTAATGCAATTATAATGGTGATTCCAAATAAGGTGATGAAATTCCCAAATGTTGACATTTTTTGAAACGTTTAGTGAAATTTTGGAACTGTCGTCTGCTGCAGACGACTGCCGCGTTGAAAGCGTTAAATTACGTGCTGAAATGAGTTATCATCCTTCATACCTCAATACATGACCTGTGCAATTGTCATGATATCAGAATACGGAATTCACAAGTATAACGGCCCCTTAACCATGTTAACACTTTCCACGCGGCAGGCGGCTGCAGACGACATTTCAAAATTTCACGAAATGTTTGAACATTGTCAACATTATTGAATGTTATCACCGTATTTTGAATCACCATGAGAAATTCATTAAAATACATACAGTATTAGTTCAGTATCCCTTGAGATAGACTTTGAAACTTTGGAAAGGTTTCTGAATAATTTGTTTTGTATTAGGCCTATATGGTAAAACCAATACATGCAATAGCCGCGTGGAAAGTGTTAACATTGTCCAAAAATCCAACACAGTCACATCCAATACATTCACTGACAATTGTTAGTGTACTATAATTGTTTATCATCCTTCAAGGTTTTATTTGTAACATATGTTGATGATATATGACGAGGAATACATGCATTATCTGTGTATCAAATTATAGCTAACCAAAATTCGTTACTATCATAAAAACGAACGGTTACAATTACAGAAGCGCCCTATAATAAACCATAACCTTTTATTGGTACTCAACTCGACTACTCGACCATTTGCAATATCACATGAATGTAGTGCATAGATG
Source organism: Ophiura sarsii (assembly GCA_035610835.1). NCBI lineage: Eukaryota > Metazoa > Echinodermata > Ophiuroidea > Amphilepidida > Ophiuridae > Ophiura > Ophiura sarsii. The sequence goes on along the minus strand of CM069457.1, from coordinate 50,022,426 downwards.
AAGAAACATCCATCATGTCCATGATATTTAACTCTATAATAGGCAACTTAAAATTAATTGTTAGATTCTCGTAGCACAGCCCTTCGAAAATTGAAGAGGGTGGGAGGTTTTTATTCTTTTATTTTACTAAATTGACACATAAAAATGGCTGTTTTCATGCAAAATGTGTATCATGTGTATTGCCAGCATCTTTTAGCAGCATAAGGAAAACGGTGAGGCACTTTTTTATATTAAGTTTATGAGGGTTAGACCCCTAGAATTCTATGAAAACACTTGAAAGTGACTGTTAGTTGATTAATACATACGGCCTATAAACCATTGACATTTTAGTAAACTGCGCCAATAAAGTATCGAAACACTTACAAATGGTCAGATTTATCGAAACCTGAATTAGTATGCAAAAAGATAATTAAATAATTCGATTCACAGTTATCTTCTGCGCATTTTGACACCTCTTTTGTTGCGCTATGATGTTGTTTGGCGGATTTATGGGCACTTGAGTGGCTTAAAGTCGAATTCTAAAGTTGCAAAAGCCCCTATTCCAGCAACGAATAAGATCATCATTATTTTTGCCCGCCTTTTTTAAATGATGTGTATGTCGCGTGTTGGATAAATCGATTGCAATGAATATCAGCATTAATTTTCAATAACAAAACAAAAGGGTCAGAGATGGGAGGCATAAATCAATAATTAATCATTCATTAATTGTCATGGTTAAGTAAACAGAACAAATTGGTGTCTTTTGTCTTAATTTTGTCTGTGTGTGATGCTTTGTGCGAGTTCCTTTCTGGAATTGGGGTGAATAGGAGCTTTTGCAACTTTAGAATTCGACTTTAAGCCACTCAAGTGCCCATAAATCCGCCAAACAACATCATAGCGCAACAAAAGAGGTGTCAAAATGCGCAGAAGATAACTGTGAATCGAATTATTTAATTATGTTTTTGCATACTAATTCAGGTTCCGATAAATCTGACCATTTGTCAGTGTTTCATTAATCCATGAAAATAGATTTTAGAAAAAATGTTTGACCATATCCCAGAAAGGGAGGAGGGAGGGCTACGAGAATCGAATATATTTTTAGGTGGCCACATATCAAATGTATTAACGGCATCTATACGTGTCCAAATGGCAAAGCCCCTTAACATTCTAATAAACCAGTCTCAACATATGCTGACGATTTGTTAGTGTTATATTATATGTATACAAATTATAAGTGTTTATCATTCTTCAAGATTTTTTTGTATGTTGATGATATAAGGATGAAGAAGAAGATGATGGTGATGCATTTCGCTCGAGGCTAATTATTATCTCTTCACTATGGTGATGTAAGACTAAAGGACAACTTCATCTGCTTAACACTTTCCACGCGGCTATTGGTTTTACCATTATACAAAACAGATTTGTAAAAACCTTTCCAAAATTGCAAGGTCTATCTCAGGGATTACTGAACCAATACTAGGCATGTTTGTACTTATTTCAATGCATTTCTTATGGTGATTCCAAATATCGTAATGAAATGCAATAATTTTAACATTTTTGAAACATTTTGTGAAATTTTAGAATGTCGTCTGCAGACGCCTGTCGCGTGGAAAGTGTTTTAATACATAAACCCCCTTATAAAAAAGATGCTCCTGAAGATGATTGCTTCTGAAGAAGCACAGGCCGGAAGTGGCGCTTTCTTTCCTCGCTCGTAGCCTAGTGACGCTCAAGTACACTCCACACAATCCATCATGCAAGTTAAAAGCCTATGCTTGTAGCAAAGGGATCGTAGTTATCCTAAAGGGAACCCAGGCATCGGCGGAGAAGGACCCTTAAGTTGGTAATGTTAGTATCATCAGATGTGGCAACACTTCTCTTCTACAACAAGGGGGGATTTTCACAATGGCAACGGTGTATAATGATGAACATTAAACCGGTTAAAATAAAATAAAAAGTACCCGAAGCGACGCAAACGAGATTTCGCGAGAGTTACAGGCGTTTTTTTTTGTTACGCACGCGGAGGAGGCCGGTGATGTGTTGTACCGTGCACGGTGAGTTGATGAAGATGGTGATGTCGAGAGAAGAAAAACAACAACTTGGGGATTGAGGTGGGGATTAAAGGATGCGATATCTTGGGAAATCGTGAGGAAAAAACACGGGAAATCTGAGTTAGTTTTTTAGATAAATCAAGACACTTGAACGATCCTCGCCGGGAGATACTCATCCATCTAACCTTATAAATAGTGGACTAATTTCCTGGGATTATTTTACGCGGAGGTGTATAAAATCATCATGGTTTCTATTTTGATGAGTCGTAGTTGTATTGTCTTACTTCTACACACTGATTAATAATAAGAAAACATAATTTAAGGCCAATAAAACAAATTTGAACCCAAAAGAATTAGGATGAAAAATTCAAAGGGAAAAAGATATGCACATATTTGTGATGATGGTATTAACAACATTTGTATGCATTGGAATTGACATAGACGAACAAAGAAAAACAAAACAGAAACACATTTTGAGCTAAATGCTAATTCCGAGTCTGGGTTCTTCGACATGTTCGAAGGAAAGGATGTGTGGGTATTTGTGACGTGATCAAGCGGAATTAGTCGGATGTCGGGAAAATTGATTTTGAGATATAGGTAAAAAGAAGTGACAAATTATTATGTTGGTAAATTGTTTGTAACTTAAAAACTAGATTGTAGTGGGGTTTAGACCATAATGTAGCATTTTCCACTTGCTTTTAAATGATGGACAAATATCAAAATTGAAAACTGCCGACATGTGACTCATCTCGCTTGATCACGTCACATTTGCTAGCTTTTTGCCATCGGTTATATACGGTAGTAGGTTAATTAACAAATCGTTGAGCCCCCCCCCCCCCCCCCCCCCCCCCCGAACAGAGGTGATATCTACCGAAGATGTTTACTATTAATGCAGCGTATTTATTTTATCTCAGCGTACAATTATCTATATGAAATTCATTTGAATGTATCATTGAGGGCATTGCAACATTTGACTTGGTCTGGTCCAATACCTTGAGTATTATACGATGGGTGGTCCAAAATAATACGCTGATTTCATAGTAAAAGTCACTGAGATCATAGTAAAAGTCGTTGATTTCATCGTAAAAGTCTAGAGTAACAGTCGCGCGCATTTATGGAACTCTACGTAATGAATTCGCACCTCTCTTTCTGATGGCGTCATCCGGTAATCATTATAGGTTAGAGTATCACATTTACTCTGGGGTCATGCGCAGTAATTTTGCAACCCCGCCATACAATTCTAACGTCATCCGGTTATCGTTAGAGATTAAAGCATCACGTTTACGCTGGAGCCATGTGGAGTCATTTCGCAGCCACGCTATACACTTCTGGCGTCATCCAGTATCGTTAGAGGTTAGAGCATCACTTTTGATACACTGGGGTCATGCGGAGTAATTTCGCAACCCCGCCATACAATTCTAACATCACGTTTACGCTGGAACCATGTGGAGTCATTTCGCAGCCATGCCAATCACTTCTGGCGCCATCCAGTTAACGTTAGAGGTTAGAGCATAACTTTTAATACTCTGGGGTCATGCGGAGTAATTTCGCAACCCCGCCATACAATTATAACGTCATCCGGTTATCGTTAGAGGTTAGAGCATCACTTTTACTCTAGAGCCGTGCGGAGTACTTTCGCAGCACCTCCATATATCATGGAAATATACAAGGAGATAACTCTTAAACAGACGACATACTATACCCTAACCCCTAATGCAAGCCACTGTCTACACACAAATTGAGATTGCTACCTCTAGGCATATACTGTTCCAAAATGAACAAGTCATAGTTATCAAAGAGTACTTAGCTTAATTAATACATGAGCATTCTTAGTGAGTCATCCCCCACATAAGTGGCCATTCATGTTAGAGAACCCTTAATCACCGTGTACTTATTCAATCAACTCATAACAAAATTGGATATCAAAACATGTTGACATTGTATGGTGAATATTTTTACCTGTAGGCAAGACTCTATAGATTGTTAACACTTGCTAATTTTCAACGCGGGGTAATTCTCAGCGGCGGGATACATTTTATAATAAGTCTGCACTGAGAGAGAACGTCTGGATGACAGCCCAACCGCATATGCTAAAATCATGACATGATGGAGACTGGTGAGGGGGTAATAAGCTTAATTTCAACATAATATTGAGCATTATGTGATATAATGAATTTCAAATTAATGTCACTGAATGGTCACGGAGAAGGGCTAGTGTTAAAACACTTTCCACGCGGCTGTTGGTTTTACCAAATACAAAACAGATTTTTCAGAAACCTTTCTTTATAATGTCAAGGTATATCTGAAGGATTACTGAACCAATACTAGTATGGTTGTACTTATTTTAATGCATTTATCATGGTGATTCCAAATATGGTAATGAAATTTAATAATTTTGACATTATTTGAAACATTTTATGACAATTTGGAATGTCGGCTGCAGCTGTCTGCCGCATGGATAGTGTTAAGATTACAAAATCAAGGGATTGAGATTCTCCGAGGAGGATGAGCCCTCAGTGTTCTCCATAATTATACGTAATGCTTAATACATATGTAGGCCTACTATGTACTAACTAACACCTGAAATCATAGAGCTTAATTTGCAATCTGTCATTGACAATTCATGAATTTTGTATAGTTTGATACTTTCAATGTAGATTATATCAAAATTAACAAAACTCATCTAAATGGCTGCAGATAGCTTCTACCTATCTGTCATGTTTAGGACTACAAAAATTAATCTTGAAGACCACACGTGATTTGTTATCTGAAGCAAACTTATGCCCTCCCTGATTCAATTGGTGGTGATCTCTAATCAAGATCACGAACAAAAGTTAAAAGCATTAAGAGGCCTTCAGAAATGCTGAGAAATTGTCTTTATATTTTCATTTTTACTGATTTATTTTTGAAAAGATCATACATGAGTTTGTTTTACATATATGATCTATCTAAACATAAGGTAATGATATTTATTTTCATTATTTTAGAAAAATCTCTCTGATCTCTCAAAGCCCTAGAATTACATATTATTGCACTTTACAGTATAAAGATGGCGGTCAAGTAAGGGTGTGAATTTGTCGCATTCAGTCGGAGATTGTACAGCTTAATGGGGGCTTTTCCGGGATCATAACGGAATTTGGCCATCCAGAAATGTCCAAAGCCATCTTTTTAGGAAACAGAGAGAGTCTGCTACAAATAAATGGTCATTGTTCATATACATTTACACAAAAACAGAGAACGGTAAAACATCTCTGGATTACAGAAATCGTTTTTTTAGTAAATAATAAGAATAAACAGTACTGCGCATCTATACGTTTGGTTTTGTGAACTCTTTAACACTTTCCACGCGGCAGGCGTCTGCAGACGACATTCCAAAATTTCACAAAATGTTTAAAAACCGTCAGAATGATTGAATATCATTACCATATTTGGAATCACCATGAGAAATGCAGTGAAATAAGTACAAACATGCCCAGTATTGCTTCTGCAATCCTTCAGATAGACTCTGAAATTGGGGAAGGTTTCTGAAAAATCTGTTTTTATATGGTAAAACTAATAGCCACGTGGAAAGTGCTATTATCAAAATACGGTTATGATCAACATATGATGCTTTTCACTCCATTTTTAACGCCATCTCTCAAAAACATTTCAAAGTGATTAAGGTATGACGAGCGAGCAAGCTGTCTACAGTTTGATCAGCTCCAAATTGGCGAGCCTCCTTACAGCAGCGAATTAATATGGTGTAGGCATTAGTCTATGCCATGGTGTATGCGCCAATGAACGCAACCAGGGCATAGTGCATCAAATGCGTGACCCGTGAGTATGACTAAATTCGAGCGCGTATAAACGCTTGAATTACTGTTGCGCACAGAGAGGTAAACACATTATAATAACTACATAGAGACCGCTCATTCCGCATACCATGGCGATATTGTCAGAATTTGTCCAGGAATATCAGTATAGAAGCCTGTTTGAAAGAAATATGGACCTTAATAATGGCCAGATTCGTGTAGATATGTTGTTAAAATTTCGCCCGCTACGCGCGCATTAACCCCCCCCCCCCCCCTGGAAAAGATCCCAGATACGCCACTGGTTCTTTAGCTTCAAATTGTAAGCGTCGTGAGCAGTCTGTGGTAAAAAAAACGCATCAGCCATTTTATGGCAACAGGATGTATCTTATATATGTACTTTTCTAATGATATAATTCCTTTGATATAATTCCATGGATTCTGTTAACTTGGTTCAATAATCCTCACTTAGGAAAAGGTTGTAATTTGTAAAAACAATAACAGTAATATACTGCCTTTTACCACTACATGATTTATGGAGGAAAAAGCTAACTTTGATCATGTTAAAAGGAAGTAGTATATACTGTTAGAAAACTACATATAAGATACATTCTTTTGCCATAAAAGGGCTGCATTAGTCTCGCCAATTTGGAACCGATTGAACTATAGAAACCTATAAGAAAACCGATCCCTCGAGCTACATTTTTTACGGTTCATAGTCAAGCCTTAGTCAGTCCTAATGACAATATCCCTCTTATCGAGAACGCGCCAATGATTATTTATTTGAGCTGATTTCACCCGGTGCACAAGGTACATTGACGATAAGAGAGCTTCTCACCATTTATTTATACTTGTCATTGCTTTGTAACTGGTATTCGAAACTCGTTTTGTTATAACCTTTTTCTTGTCTCTTTTTTTTCACGGAAATAGAGGATATTTGTACCAGTACCCGCGCGTGTTTTGTTACGAGTCTACGGTGATGACAGCGGGTTTGTAGACGCATCATGAGCCATCGGATATAACTTCGGCACAGGTGCGCTATAGTCTTCTACAAACTGTGTACAAACTCCAACTTCGATAATTTGTGTTGGAATTCTTAAGAGTTTGAGCCTCTCTGAGTGACGAATTCTCCGTCAACGCTACACCTGTGAGTCTCGGCAGACTTGTCTGACTGTTGCTGGGGTTTGTTAACACTTTCCATGCGGCGGGCGTTTGCAAACGACATTCCAAAATATCACAAAATGTTTTAAAAATGTCAACATTATTGAATTTCATAACCATATTTGGAATCTCCATGTGAAATGCATTGAAATAAGTACAAACATGCCTAGTATTGGTTCAGTAATCCTTGAGATAGACGTTGAAAGTTGAGAAAGGAAGTTGAACACTCTGTAAAACCAATACCGTAGCCGCGTGAAAAGTTTTAAGAGATGGGTGACGTCCGCCGCGGGGAAAAAACACCCTCGAATTGATAGTTGTAGAGATTATCCACGTGGCAAGGCGAAATGGACAACGAAAGGGATTCGCACCCGCCTATTCGTACAATACAATACATCTGTGTTATTGATATAGTTGCCATCTTGTCGCGAATAATAACTGAGTGTGCTCAATGTTTTCAGAAAGAAAACACCTATAGCTGTTTCATGATACAGTATGTAGACCAATGTGGTAACACGGTTCATGCAATGAATTAGATGTAATGCACCAATTCAATTGAATACAGACTAGACCAGGTTCGATTCCCCTTTGTAGTCCGTTGCGCATGGCTTTACATGGACAACCTCAATTTTGATATGAAATATATATCATGAAACAAGATTGTGAGTAAACAATCGTGTACATAATCGTGTACATTATTGCTCCCATGTGGTCGAGCACTTTATCCAACTGACTCATATAAACAACATGCTTAACATGCTTAACATTACATGCCAGTGACACTGGACACAATATCCCTACTGACCAGGCAAAGATCATCGACCAGGATGAGTCCTGGTTCAGTAGAGGGGTACGCGAAGCCGCCCACATTAGGATTCACCGGAGCACCTTAAACAGAGACGCGGGCAGGTATTATCTTCCGGCCGTGTACAACCCCCTTCTGAGTCGTCTGACACCGTCTGGTGTTGATGACTCAGAAGACATCCATCAATAGCGCCCCCATGTGTGAAATTGGGGCTGATGACTTCGGAGAGAATTCCCGAGGAAAGCTTCCAAAAAGGTGAGCTTAAAATCTCAGTTGTGAGAAAACAGAAATGTTAAATATGCTTAACATTGGTTCAATAATTCTTGAGATAGACTTCGAATTGAAAAAAAAAATCTGAAACATCTGTTTTGTATAAACAATATTAATAGCTGCGTGGAAAGTGTTAAAAATGGTGTATAAGGCCCTAGGTCCTATATGGTGTATACTTTTGGGAATGTAATATGCACCATTTTTATATACAAAATACCGTTAAAATACGAAACCACGGTAGTTACCGTTGATTTGACGGTAAATTACGGTCAACGTTAAAACACAGACATTTCTTATAGTTCCGATGTTAAATAACAGATTTTTATTTTTACCTGTCAAATCACTGCAGAGAGTAATATTATCCCATTATTTTACAGTAAAATATATAAATACGCCAGTCTATCGTATTTTTATATACAAACTACCGTTTAAATACGAAACCACGGTAGTTACCGTTACTTTAACGGTCAATTAATTACGGTCAGCCTAAAATCACAGACATTTCTTACAGTGTATGTATACTTGCTCCCGTACTTGCTCCGGAAGTCAACGACTGTTAACCGCCAGAAATGTTCGTGACAGTTTCTGTCGCCAATTGACATGAAATCCCTTATAATGACATATGTTATCCACCCGTACTGTTACTGTTTTTATACGCGTAAACATTGCGTATCAAGTAGGATTTGGACCTTTATTTCTGCACTATATTTGCTACGACTTCACAAATGCCTCCCACGTCGACAAGAACTCTGAAACACCCCTATCATGAGGGACAAAATGTCACTGGATGAATACTTCACTCTAAGAAAAAAGAGTTCCACTTAGAACCTTTTTCTGCCCTGTATGTAGAACCCTAAGAGCTCTTAAGGTATCTATAAAGAACTTTAAAAGGTTCTATAAAGAACCTTCAAAATTTAGGTAGGCCTAGGGACTTTCTTCATGGGCTCATCACAAAGTTTAAAATAGTGAAAACAGTGTTAACAACATTAATCTTTTTTTGGTTTTGCATAATTATTTTCTGGCTAAAGAAACTTTTCCCAAGAACATTAAAAGGTTCTTTACTAGGGTTCCAAAAAAGGTTCTTCACTGGGTAAAGAACCTTTTTGGGTTCTTTCCTGATAACCTATGGGTTCTTTGTAGAACTAAACAAGGTTCTTAAGCCAAGAAAATGGGTCTTTGAACCTAAGTATTATAGTGAAGAACCTTTTTGGGAAACTAGTAAAGAGCCTTTTAAGGGTCTTGAAAAAAGTTTCTTTAGCCAAAAAATAATTATGTAAAACCAAAAAAGATTAATGTTGTTAACACTGTTTTCACTCTTTTAAACTTTGTGATGAGCCCATGAAGAAAGTCCCTAGGCCTACCTACATTTTGAAGGTTCTTTATAGAACCTTAAGAGCTCTTAGGGTTCTACATACAGGACAAAAAAGGGTTTTTAGTGGAACTCTTTTTTCTTAGAGTGTTGGTTAACGCCAAGCTTTCGTCAGGAATAGATCGGACTTCATCAGGACAAACTGCATTGAATGAATGTAAACTGTATTTTGAGTGGACAATTACAGAATAAGTGGCTCTCAAGTAGTACCTCTTTTACACTAAAAAGGTGATTGTTAGAATGACTGACACCTTCTGATGCTGCTGTTGGGTATAGAGAGGTTGCGGCTGGTATGATGCAATAATGAATCTGCATGAAACTAGATTAAATTTTTGATATTTCCGTATAGTAGACCAAATAAAAAAAACCAAATCAAAAGCAGCAACACAAAGACCCCCCCCCCCCAAAAAAAAAACACAAAAAAGAATCTGCATGAAACTTACTTTAATTATTTATCTTTCTATAGAGTCGACCAGAGCGCATAAAGTCTACGAAATAAACAAAAACAAAACAAACACAATCACCATAATCCCCCCAAATCATCACAACAACTACAACAACAACAACAACAACAACAACAACAACAACAACAACAACAACAACAACAACAACAACAACAACAACAACAACAACAACAACAACAACAACAACAACAACAACAACAACAACAACAACAACAACATCAACAACATTAACAACAACAACAACAACAACAACAACAACAACAACAACAACAACAGGCAACAGGCAACAGGCAACAGGCAACAGGCAACAGGCAACAAACAACAAACAACAAACAACAAACAACAAACAACAACAACAACAACAACAACAACAACAACAACAACAACAACAATAACAACAACAACAACAATAAAAAGCCCCCCAAAAAACCAAAACATATTCTGCATAAAACTTGAATCAATTAAAGGGTTAAAGAAAATTAAGCCCCCCCCCCCCCCCGTAAAATTTGATCACGTTTGTTTGCATAACTCTACACAAAATTGCACGTTTTGAAAGATTGAAAAAAAACCACAAAAAAACCCACACAAAAAAACAACAAAAACAACAACAACCAAATAAACAAAAACAATCAAACAATCAAATAAAAAACCTAAAAAACACCAACGTGTGCTTCTAACAGGATTCGACCCGGCGACCGTTGTATTACTTAGATACACCACGCTCTTATGGGGGCTTCACCTGTATCCGTGTGAGCTGGTCGGGCCCCTTACTGTGTGGAAATTGGTGCGGACGGCGGCACACGGTAAGGACACACGGTGGTCGTTTCCCGTCCGTTGAACACGTTCAGGGGACTTCTGCTTAAAGCTCCTGACGGGCGCGGATGGCCGGCAAAGTCCCCAGAGCATGTTCAACGGACGGGAAACGGCCCGCTGTGTGTCCTCACCGTGTGCTGTCGTCCGCACCCATTTTCACAACGATAAGGGGCCGCCCAGCGCACACGGATACATGTGACAAATACAGAGAAGTACTGAATGCGAGTGAAGCGGCGAGCTTGAGCGCGCTCAGCTTATAAATGGTGGTTTGATGACGTTATCAAGGCGGTTCGGCGGTACCCAGGCGTTCCGGTGTGGAGGTGTTATGAGCTCGGTACCAGGCCGATGAGGACCCAGTATAGAACGGTATGGACCCGGTGACAATTTGTTTTTAATGCGGCCGTTGACATTTTTTGCTGATTGTTCACCGTGTTGTTTTTCTATAAGCCAAACTTGATGAAACTGTTGGACGTTTTAACATCAATTGATCACATGTTGGTTTACTTTATTTAAACAATATAAATATGTTGTCCAACAAATGGTTTAATTCTTCAATCAAGACATGTTAAATCAAGATGTTGGGACACTAAACAGCATAAAATAACACACACATAATGCATCAAAATCAGTTGAATTTCAACAGTATACATTTATTTTAGTCTGTATATATTTTTTTCTATTAACATTTCATACTCAAATACTTTGGCCTCACTGGACCGGTTGTTCTTAAAACCGTTTCAAAATCCAATGTAAAATTGAAGAAGAAAAAAGAGTTACATTCAAATTTCATACTCGTACACTTTGATCTCACCGCACAAGCTATATTATCATACATTTATAACATTAGTTACATACGGTATTTTATGATGAGATAATCATCATTTTGTTTTCGATTTTCCAGCAACTCCCCTAAAACTTGCAGGTCAAAGGATACAAAAAGGATGAATTCACGGGAAAATAGAAAATAAACTTAAATGCCAGTCATTTTGATAACATTCTTACACTATTTGATTTAGCACATATATTATTGCACATCATTATCCTGTAGTTTGATTTTATTATTTACGCTACACAACGAAAATATAATAAAATAGCCTACACATGGAACGGGTTAAGTAAGAGCAATTAACATGATCATGAAAAATCGCTTTCAAAATGTAGAAGTAGCTACGGGTAGTTAGTTAGTTAGTTATCCAGACAAAATATCATCGCAAGATGGCGCTACACACGATTGAAATAGATGGTGCTATACAATTTAACAACGATTCAAGGTGGACGGTCTCTGGTATATTATGTATCTAGTCCAAAGATTTTTCAACCAAGAAATATAATGCACTATTTTATATTTAGAGTATAAGACCTATGTAGGAATGTATACACGCTATAGTTTAGGTTAGCTCTACTTCAGAGCCCAGTTTGGGTTGACTTCAACTTGAGACGCTCGTCAAAATCGTCATCATAATCAGCACATCAAAACACTCGCGTTTAAGCCGTCGTCGTGTTTCTCTCGCACCACCGTCTTCCTCTTTTTTTGGCCTGTCAAGAGATAAATAATGTTTACATGTTATAGTTAAACTGTTATCGGCTTTGACATGTTATCGACTGTAATATCAATGATCTATATATAAATGACATAGGCTATTCCGTTTGAAATCTATACTCCCTCTATGGAAGACACTACCTAAATCTTCCCCGCAGGGAGTGTGAATTTCAAATGGGGTTACCTGCATGGGTGACTCCATGTGAAACCCTCACTCCCTGTGTGGAAGATTAAGATCAGTCTTCCATAGGGGGTGTATGCATTTCAATTGGAATATCCTGATTTCACCTGTCGCGCGATGAGGTATGGTATTCGTGCACGATATTCATCGTGTTTATCAAAAACAACTTCAAATTTACGGAATTTACGTTTTTGTTTTTGGAAGAATATCCCATGGTTTATAAAATATTAGGACAAAAATTGGCGATGACATTAAGAAGCCCGAGGGTACAAATGTTTGTCATTTTCACCCGCTTCATCCGTCCCTTATAGATGTAACCATTGCTTCTTACATACATTTGTACACATGCAGGGGTGCACGTGGAGTCCCCAAACCGGCGCGAAAAATCGAGCTCCATAACTAAACGTAAAAACCTACAGTGTTGATAATATCAGCCGACCCCGACTCGAATATTAGGGCCCACCCCCCCCCCCCCCTCCCCCCCCCTCCCCCCCCCCCCCCCCTCACCCACCCCACACTGTAAAGGGTTACGAAAAACAAAAACAACAACGAACTTCCCCTTTTTAGCCCGATAGTTTGAGCTGGTCTTCCCGATCAAAGTCGGCAGGGAAGGGGGGCATTCTCCCCCCCCCCCGCTCCCCTCCCCTAATCCCCAGGAGATACGCTACTGAAATTGGGGTCTTAAGAGAAGCAAAATGGTCATTTATGGTTCAAAGAAGTACCTGTAACACTTCCCCCAAAATATAAGTACCCCCTGAGCATATTCGGTTAGAAAACGTACATACGTGATAAAATGACGCATGTTAAAAATCCTCAATACCTCAAGTTTGAGCAACATTGTATGCAATCAAAGGCTGAGCGATAGTTGGGTACTCATCTTGTAGAAACTCTTCAAACCCTTCAAGATCTATCTATGCACGTAAATACATATTGAATTAAAGTGACACAATCTCGCTTTTTGTTTGAATCCAGCTTCCGGCAGCTTGGTGCTAAGCATTGGTTTCCAGTTTCCAATACGATTTATTCCGTAAAATATATACTACCGGGTTCCAAATTGTCGGTTCCTTTCATCTATGCTTAGCAGCAAGCTGCTCAAAATGAGATTCCTTTTGTTTACTGATACTAAAGGCTCGCTGTACTTTTTACGTCTTACGTGTTACCACGGTAACGTGTTCATCCGTGAATATGTTGAAGATTGGTACCAGGGTTTCCCAAATTTCTTTCATGAGATGGTCACCGTGCAAGTTCCCAAAGGTTATAATCAAATTAGTTGTTTAAATTGGATTATCTGAAATCCGTGCGAAAGCGAAAACAATGTGTCAGACAAAATGGTTGCATGCATAACTCGCCTAATTATAACACCCACATTAGCCATTATTTTTTAGAAGTATATAATTGGATTACGAGGTTTGCTGTAGCAACTCAATTGGAAATGTGCTTGGACACGTGATGGTCCCGAATAGCTCCTTCCGATTTTAGAAATGAATTCAAAATTCAAAGCCTTTGATTCTTGCCCTGATATTGAAAAAATATGTTTGTTATAAATAATTTCAAACTTTTCGTTTTAATATTGTTTCGTAATACGTTTCAAATAATTATAGTCCTATACTATGTTAAGTTTGACTAATAACGTATTACGAAACGAACACACATAAATGTAATGGTCATCGAACTATAATGCTGACACCAAACAATTACAGGGAAAAAAAGTGTTATGGGTGCCTGGTACAAAGACATTATTATAGGTCAATATGACTATTAGTCTTATTGACATTTTGAAATCACTTTATGTTTAATGTCATTTGAACCCTTTTAACATGAATTCACACAATCGAACTGTTATGCACTTTCTGCATTTACAGACAATGTTATAATTAACACTTTCAACGCGGCAGTTCTGTGGAGACAACAGTTGCACATTTTCACAAAATGTGTCAAACATGACAGAATTGTTGAATTTCATCACTATTTGAGAAATGCATTAACATAAATAAGTGCAAAATGCCTAGTATATTGGTTCAGTAATTCTTGAGATAGACTTTGAAATTTGGGAAAGGTTTCTGACAAATATGTCTTGTATTATAGGCTAAATGGTAAAATTGAGTCACGTGGTGGAAAGTGTTAAAACACAGCGTTGATGTTTCTAGTATTGACTCTTATATGCCCGTTACTTTTAAAGGTGCTATTTGCCGCTATTTTTAGCTTATTTGTGTATGTATAAAACTTATGATGTCCGTCATTGTCGTCATTTAAAATGTGTCATTTTTCGAGAATTAATATTTTGGATTTGGATGTCAAAAAACAATTTTAATGTTTACAATGTCCCGTTTGCCTGCATAAAAAGAAATATCAATATTGAACTATACTGCCCTCTATGGACGAACTTTAGGAATTACTCCTTTCTCGCCCAGAAAGAGGACACAACCAATTAAATCAATCAAAACATGCGGATTAACTCAATTATTGCGTGCTATCTACATATTGCATGATATCGATCCGAGGGCTCAGAAACAAAAGGCCTTATCTCCATTTTGACCATTTTGAGAAAAAGCCTATTGAAGATTTTTAAACACATTGGGGAGATGGGGATGAGGCCTTGTGATACTGGCTATAACTTTGAAAGGGTTGTGTTATGGAGATAAGGCTGTGTGTAACGGGAAAGAGAATTTCTTTCTGAACATTTTGATATCAAAATCTCATTTTTGAAAAAATGGAGATGAGGCCTTTTGTTTATGAGCCCTCGATATATTACTTTAATACTAAGTTAACAGACACGTTACTGAATTGTTAAACATTCATTTTTTTCCCATTATCTTCGGACACGACAATACTGCAAATTGAACAGTCTATAGTACTAATCTTAAGAATATTTAATACGAATCATAAACATGATAACGGCTAATCAAGGCTTTACGTTAATACTAGTATAGTATACCAAGTATCAGTACGCGTAATGCGTTTTAATTGTTGGACCCGTAAGGCAGACCTCCGCCCTCCCCTTGAGTCTAGGCCACACTAATGGTCTGAACTGGGTCGTGACTTGTACTTCATTAATAAGCTTAGTAAAATACCTCGTCAAAGTGTCAGTACAGATAGAACATGTCAGGAAATTTATATTGAAAAGCCCAGAATAATTCACGTCTAATTATACCTCAAATGACACTTATTAAATCACGAATTAGAGACTTGTATAGCAGTAAAGCATCTTTTCAAAAATCACAGCAGAGCTTTGCAACACGTTATGATATACAATTTCGATTTCAAATTCGATTATTTTTGGCTAATGGACGGATGAATACATTTTGATCACTATTTTATGGCGGGCGGCAAAATATTACCGATTAAATGGAAACACGTGGCGATACAGTGTAAGCCAATATGCGCAGACGTGATGTGGAATAATTTCGAGGCGATGTTTCGCGGGCAAAACAATAATGCTGAAATAAAGTGTCAGATACGGGGATTTTCATGGATCAAACAAGAAAATATCATATTGAACTATTATCTTGTAAATACGTGTATAGAAACGTGATAAAATGATTATTAGGGTTGTATTTGTTTTTTCAAATTGTAGTACAACGTATGATGCAGAAAAGTTTTGAAAGTGAAAAAGACATGTTGATGTAGAAACAATTATTGCGTTTATTAATCTTTAGAACAGAAAGTGTAACGTTTTTGCCTATCCATTTTTACACAAGACTTTCACATCTATCAGTGTACCACAACATGTATTGAGATGAGACCATTAACACTATCCGGCGCGGCTATAGGTTTACCATATCATGTATAGATCTACACAACAGATTTTTCGAAAAAAACATTTCTCAACTTTCAAAGTCTATCTCAAGGGTTACTGACCCCATACTAGGAATATTTGTACTTATGTTAATGCATTTCTTAAGGTGATTCCAAATATGATGATCGAAGACATTCTATGATTTTGACATTTTTGAAACATTATTGGACATTTTGGAACTCTCGTCTGTTATAGACGACTGCCGCGTGAAAAATGTTAACGCTTTCCACGCGGCCATTACTTTTACCATACACAACAGATGTTTGGAAAACATTTCTCAACTTTCAAAGTCTATATCCTAAGGATTACTGAACAATTACGTAGCATGTTTGTACTTATTTTAATGCATCTCTCATGGTGATTCAAAATATGGTGATGAAATTCTATAATTTTGACCTTTTTTATACATTAACGTATTGGACATTTTGGAACTGTCGTCTGCAGACGACTGCCGCGTGAATTATAGGTGCCTCCAATAAATTTATCGCGAATCGATTATCCTTTTCTGATGCATTGTGGGATAGAAAAGGGGCACATTTTGCCTCAATTTCTATCCCACAATGCATCAGAAAAGGATAATCAAATGATTTTTTTTCCGATTCGCGATGAGGTATATTCATTATCATGATTATGAAACCAACCAACAGAGAAATTACAATGGGGAATATCTTTTTATTATTCCTGTTTCAATTGACCTAATGCTTCTTTGACCTGGTTATAATGCTGGAACAAGACTGAAAAAATGATGATATTGAACAATTCGTACTGGTCCAAACAAGGAGTGTCTCTTTCCATGTCACCAGGTCAATTATAGTTCACAAGTCTACGATATCAATTGTTATTGCGCTGATTTGACCATGTTGACACTTATTCTAAAATACAATAGTGATTTAGAAAATAAATTACGAACTGGTCATCTGGTAGTGTCCCAAATGAATTAGAGTTTTCCCTGTTGACCGGTCTCATAACACGCAAGGGTCAAAGATTTTAAAAGAGTTTTACCATGTTAACTACTTTGAGAACCAAAAGCTATTTGAGATACCGTATAAGAACTAATTTCTTTTGTTCATCCGTTCATTGTTCAATGAAATGTTCCAGTTCGTTCAGCCTATATTAAAACTGACAAATTTAAAAACAAAAATATTTTGGTTATTATAAACAATTGGAAAGAAAAGATTAACCAGCTTGAAAATGGTTATCAATTTTGATGCTAAGAACTCCCACTCGATAATCATGATAATGATGATATATTATAAAAATAAATGTAAGCCAAATATGACGTGTGCCGCTGTTGTAAAAGCGTATGTTCTAATAAATAAACTAATGCTTAAAAGAATTTACCTTAGTCATGTTAGTTGCAATGTCACGCACATGTCTATAGTATAAGAATACCAGTTGTAATATGCATATAACTAATTTAAAAGTTGTACTAATTATGCAAACGACTAATTCGACAAATCTTATATTAAAAACAACATGAAAGCTTTTTTTAGCATGCAGTTTTTTTTCTCTATCCTGCTTTTAAATCAAACGAAGGTTTCCTAACTTTCTGAACTCCTGCCCTAATTTTCACCCTGAAATTGAAAATGAGAAGATAATAAAATAATACAACAATTTGTGAAAAGAAATACGTGATTTGACAATTTTAAAGCAATACTTTGTACTGTACAATCTTTCAATTGTTATAATGTCAGAACTGACACTAAAAGACTATCATTATATTGAACAAATTGTTATTACTAGCCCAAACAAGGAGTGTAGGCTTTCCATGTCACCGGGTCAATAATAGTTCACAAGTCTACAATATCAACCATAATTGTGCTGATTTGACCATGTTGACATTGATTCTAAAATACAATAGTGATTTAGAAAAAGAATTGCGAACTGGTCATCTGGTAGTGTCCCAAATGAATAAGAGTTTTCCCTGTTGACCAGTAACACGCTAGGGTCAAAGATTTTTTTTAAAGTTTTAAAGTTTTAAAGTTTTAACTATATAATATACTCGGAGGACCATTATGAATAAGCTATTTCAGAACAACTTATTTTCTTTGTCCATATGGAACAATGTAATGTTCTAGTTCGCACAGTCTTATTGACTACTTTAGGGACACTAAGAGATGTGTCGGAGGCTGCGCCTCAATTATGATAAAAACTGGGATTAGTATATTTTTATAATTGTATTACATGATATGAACTTACACCTATAAGGATTAGGAAAAATCAGCCCTCTTTGTATAAGAAAACGTCGATTCAAAAATGCTCGTACAGCCGCGACGAGCATTTTACGTCCGACAGTATCCCCCTGCAGTACGCGTGATACATAACGCGAACCATATTTACATGCGTTTTTTCAATAAATAGTGATGATATTGTTTTAATCAAGTTTTGCTGTGTTTTTGTTAGTAGAAACAACAATAATGGCAATTTTTAATGTTCATCTTGAATTCTGAAGTAAATTTTTAAACATTTAAAATTTTCAACACCACTTAATGTCCCTTTAACTGTTTAACACTTTCCTGGCGACAAATGTAGTATTGGGACAGTAAATCTTGAGATAGACTTTGAAAGTTTGGGAAAGGTTTCTGAAAAATCTGTTTTGTATATGGTAGCATAATAGCCGCGTGGAAAGTGATTGGTAGTTGTAAAATGGGTAAAAAAAGATAAACGACTTGTACATTTGGCTTTTGTTAGTATTATTATTAGTTGCAATGATTCGTGAGCTAACCCTAAAAGATGAACATGAGCTGGATTGGGCATTTTATATTCATTTTGCAAGTAGAAAAGGGGCTCTGAAATCATCGAGAAAGGAGACAGCCCAAATGATGTACAGTATCAAATGACAGTCTAAATGTTTTGCTCATAATAACTTGGTCCTGAAGAAGGCAGAGCTCATTCTGACGAAAGTTTGACAGTCTTAACACTTTTTTCCACGCGGAAGGCGTCTGCAGACGACATTCCAAAATTTCACAAATTGTTTCAAAAATGTCAAAATTATTGAAATTCATTACCATATTTGGAGTCACCATGAGAAATGCATTGAAATAAGTACAAACATGCCTTGTATTGTTTCAGTGATTCTTGAGATAGGCTTTGAAAGTTGGGAAAGGTTTTTGAAAACTCTGTTTTGTATAAATGGTAAAACTAAATAGCCGCATGAAAAGTAATTAAAGAAACAACAGGAAAAAGAACCCTTACACACCAAAACAACAACAAAATGCGTGTAAATCGATTGGATGTACCTTTTACCTTTCAGTCTTTCATATTTGCTGCTGTTTGAATAACACGTGACATTTACCATGCTTACATCCTTACAGATTGAACATATTGTTATACCACTGGTCCAAACAAGGAGTGTCTCTTTCCATGTCACCGGGTCAATTATAGTTCACAAGTCTACGATATCAATCATAATTGTGCTAATTTGACGCTGATTTCTAATAAAAAACACACACAATACAATGGTGATTTAGAAGAATAACGAAACCGGGCGTCAAGTGTCCAAGTGTCACTTTTACCCGTTGGTCAGTCTCGTTTTGTATGGATTGGACATGGAGCCTTTTGGTCGTGTAGATTTACGTACGATATTGTACATGTCCATTGTCATTATGATTGTGACGGAGGAGGCTTGGTATGATTGGCGTGGGGATGCTATACAATGCTCAACAAAACTGTGACCCTCTTTGTTGGTAATTATCATATGAAGAAAACTGGCATGTTGATATGTTTCGTTTCATGATTTTAAATGATAGTCATAAAAGCGGATTTGTATAGGCCTACTTTAAGAGTGTGATAATACGACACAAAGTGTTGAGTAACAGTGTTGTACGGATCTGTTAGTGTGTAGTATTGATTAATGCACGGATGACGGATGTATACCTTTTCTATCAGCAAAATTGTCATCTTTCGCGCCCCTCATTACGTCCGAACGCTTGTCTTGTCACTGATTTATTACCCCTCAGACAGCATTGGACAGTAGTTACCAATTCCAAATTTGGCACGTTTTTTTCTTCTCGTTGAGCATTGATTAGCGGTCCTTATAGATATAAAGGGGGTCAACACTTTTTGAGCAGTGTATAAACCTGTACTACTCCACCTTAAAACCATGATCAAATGATCTGTCATTTTTGCTTGCAAACATACGTATACGTAGCGCAAAGCAAAGCTATTATTGCCAAACTTGTATTGAAAGTCCCGTATTGTGACAGACGGACACAAGTACCGTCCATAATACGACGATATGGGCAAAGCCACACTTTAGCCATTGGCAATTTTAAAGGACTTCCAGCTGATACTATATACACGTTTTTGTGATAAAATTTCCCTAGTTTTATAACCACTGATACCGATGTGGGTCGATTTTGTAAATTTAAATTCTATGATACGTGGAATAGGTATCAAATGTGTTATTCAGAGTGGCCACTATCAAAATGGTTCACAAAGACAGGCATAATCACGATTGCATGATCTTTGCTCAACTGCTCAATGATAAATCTGAAACAACATCGTATCTTAACTCATCAATTTGTTTCATCCGTACAGGCAGATGAGATATGTTTCTTGTTCTCATAATTCTTTGCACCATGATATATTTAATTAGATGCTTAACCTCGTTTCATTAAAAGTATAGCTATTTTGTACAGGAACGATAATTGAAATAAAGTATGTTTTGCAAGATCTGCAGTGCTCAGTTCGTTTAAGCCATTTTTGTTGTCGCTATCAATCCAATGTTTCATTGGTTATTAAATTATTCAACAACATTGACGTGGAAGAAATGCACCGTGACGGTATACAAAGTGTATAAGATGCATTTTGGGTTTAACAATTGGCCGTTATTAGCGTGTAGGCCTATCCATTATATTTGTAATGGAAGGATATATATCAGGCGTAATGTGGTTGGTGAATATACGCGTAGTATTCATAGTATTATAGACAGTTGCGTTGATTTTCAAGAACCAAAATCGTTGAAATCGATCCTTGCTTCTTATTATTCGAATTGACTGGTTTTGAACCACGATCAAAGTGATCGCCACACTAACTCAATGGCGTGCCAACAAACTAGGGAATCGATTAATCGAAGCGACCTAACTGAACTCAAAATGTCCATTATTATGATTATAGAGTAACATACATTTTACCTGTCAGATTACTAATTCTAATGCGCGCTCATCTCGGCTATGTGTCAGACATTCGACAGTTTAATTGTGCCGGGAATCGAACCTGTGTCTACACTTTATATGCGCCCATCAATACAAGTTTAGCATATATATACGTGTATAACCAAGTCATCAATCAGATCAGGCTCTTATTCAATAACACACAAAAAAACGTTCATCGGACTCCGAATCTCGTATCAGACCGGTAGAGCCCCTTTAATAACTAGGCCACCGTTTCACCTCAGCCTCGCACATTTGATACAACGTAATATATGCCCATCAAGCAATAGTGAAATCATTACCAAAGTTATAACTCTTAATAGTTATATTAGCCGTTATTCTTCTGGGCTACGGTTCTGCAACACCATTCCATAAAAGCTCTGCTGAATGCACAGAAACACAACGTGAAACTAATCCTATAAAAGCCACAAGAATCTTTTCAAATTGTTGTTTGAGCAACGTGCCCTGCGGTAATGAACTTGTACCGCCCTCAGCTGTGGGTGAAGTTACCACTCCCAGGGTCCATAGTGCGGGGGAAGGGGACACTCTCATATATTTAGGGTATATGGATCTTTGCGTGTGTTTTCACCTCCAACCGTGGACGAACAACACATTCTAACCATCTAACCGTGGACGCCTCGCCAACAGGGGACCGTCCACAGTTTCTGAATAGGTGCAATGGGCTGCAATATACCCAAAAATGCATTCATCTAAGAGCCCAGTATTTTTTTTAATTTTAAACCACCTTCCCCCGAAATATAATGTTTGGAAAGTTTGAAAAACATAATCACGCACTCTCACTCGAACTCAGAGATCCCTTTTTGAAATGTTTTAAAACTTAAAGATCCTCTATATGGACAATTTATGGGCATTTTGGCTGGACTTGTGCACGTTCCATGTCACCGATTGTTCGGAAGTAGCAGCCTTACACACCCGTATCCGTTAATATGTGAATGACCCCCTCCCCGGGTTGTTACCACTCCTAGGGTCCACAGGAGTGAAACAATTGTAAGAAAACTTCGCGATTTCAAACGTGAACTTTAGAAATACGTATATCGTAAATGGCACTAAGTGGACTATATATGTCACAGATATTGATGGTGGCAGTTTAAGGTCACGCAGGTGATTTCTGGTTAGTTTTGAAAATGTCCGATAAAAAAAGATGTGAGAACTCATTAGCAGGCCTTATCCTTATACCATGTATACAACACCTAGCACATAAAGTCCCTGACCAGGTGCTTTGAGGTTAGCTAATTCAAAATAAGCTAACAATTTTTGGTACAATCAGTACCAACCATCTGAGATATACAATAAATGAGCAAATTTCTTCTCCGCAGTTTGATACCTCATTCAACAAAATCGAATGGATGCTTTTAAAGTTATGGCGATTTCAGTGACCGCGCATAGCAGCAGCAAAGTTGCACTACACTCTAAGAAAAAAGGGTGCTTCAGGGGTTCTTGGCTGTCCCGTATATGGAACCCTTTATAGAGCCTTTAAAGGTTCCAAAAAGTTCCAAAAAGAACCTTTAAAGGTTCCAAAAGAACGAAAATGCGTCTTTAGAACCTTTAAAGGTTCTCTACAGAAGTTGTTTGGGTTCTTTAAATTAAAAGAACCTTTAAACCGGAGGGTTCCATATACGGGACAGCCAAGAACCCGTGAAGCACCCTTTTTTCCAAGAGTGTAGGTATTCATTGAATTGTGTGTGATTACTGTCATAACCTGATAACTGTCACACAAATCAATGATTTACCTAGTGCAACTTTGCTGTTTTTATGTGCGGTCATTGAAATCGCCGTAACTTTAAAAGTATCCATTCGATTTTGTTGAATGAGGTATCAAACTGCGGAGAAGAAATTTGCTCATTTAAGTTATATCTCAGATGTTTGGTACCTATTATACATTTTGAATTAGCCAACCTCAAAGCACCTGGTCAGCGACTTTATGTGCTAGGTGTATACTAATTAGTATAAACATGATACGCTCGGAGTATAACTAAAAGCTTCAAATTAGGTTAGAAGTGTATGTGATGCCCGGGTTGTGATGAGGTATATAGATAGAACTTGTTGGTCTAGTTTTAGGGTTCAAAACTTTAAATTTATGGTCAGAACTGAGTGTTCCAAAAAACAAACACCGGACACATACAAAATCTTAGTGTATTTATTTTGGAACCAAACATTTATCGCCATATTGCAAATGCCATGCAAATACCCACGCTTATCATTGTGTCATATGAATCCATATTGTGGTTCATAACACTTTACCACGCGGGTATTACCAGTATACAAAACAGATTTGTCAGAAAATTGTCCCAATTTTCAAAGTGTATCTCAAGAATTACTGAACCAATACTAGGCATGTTTGTACTTATTTCAATGCATTTCTCATAGTGTTTCCAAATATGTTGATGTAAATCAATAATGTTTACATTTTTGAAAAAATTGGTGACATTTTGAAACTGTCGTCTGCAGACGCCCGCCGTGTGCAAGTGGTAACCTTGAACATTTTCCGAACACAGAGCTCCAGAAAATTAAAAAAAAAACTTAGTTTGTTACCTTAAATACCCTTAAGGGTTATCCAGAGGGCAGTTCAGAACCAGGCCAGGCCCCGTATGTTAGTTACGCTCTGACTGATATCAACCAAATGCTGAAAATATGGGTAGCGTTATAAGAGTAATCAACACCCAGGCCAGAAACTGTAACGCTTATAAGCCGAACAATAGAGCACAATACAAAAGAACACAATTCAAAGACAATGACAAGTGAGACGAATTCGCCTACCAGATTTTAAACGGGTGGTTCAGCAGTTAACGTGGAGCACACTTTGATATTAAATAAGGAGTATGTCGCATTTTAGAGACTTGTTTGGGCGTCACTTAAAGGGGCATTAAGAGATGTGGTGGAGGCAGCGCCCTCAATTACAAAAATATATGATAACAACTAGGATTTGTATATTTTTGTATGAACTTACACCTATATGGATTAAGAAAAATCAGCTCTCTTTGTACAAGAAAACGTCGATTCAAAAATGCTGATCTCCGGCAGATCAGCATTTTACGTCAGAAAGTATCCCCCGGCAGAACGCGTGATTAATAAAGCGAACCATATTTGCATAGAGGGCGTTTTTCAATAAATAGCGATGGTATTGATTTGATCAAGTTTTGCTGTGCTTTTTTTAGTAGAAACAACAATAATGGCAATTTTTAATGTTTATCTTGAATTCTGAAGTTTTTTTTTTAAATTTGAAGATATCAATACTCCTGTCGTTGATGGGGCCGATATCGCGTAACGAAAGCAAAGCGAAGAATGTTAACATTATATGATATTGCGTAACAAAATCGAAGCGAAGAATGTTAACATAATGATATCGCGTGACAAAATTGAGGCGAAGAATGTTAACACTTTCCACGCGGCGGGCGTCTGCAGACGACATTCCAAAGTTTCACAAAATGTTTCAAAATGTCAATATTATTTGATTTATTATCATTATTTGTAATCACCATGAGAAATTCATTGAAATAAGTACAAACATGCCTAGTATTAGTTCAATAACCCTTGAGATAGACTTTGAAAGTTGAAAAGGTTTTTGAAAAATCTGTTTTGTAAATGGTAAAACTAATAGCCGCGTGGAAAGTGTTAACATTACATCATTCGCCTCGCTTTCATTACGCACAATATCGATGTTTACCCATCAAACATGTCAACGGCAGGAAGTCGTCATTTATAAATATGGTCTTTAAATAATTCAAATTAAAGATCTATGCGATGAGACCCAAACGTCAATTTGCCCCTAAGCCGACTTGTTACTGGTTTCGATAGGTTGAGTCCCATACGTGTTTGGTACCTCAAATACGTAAGTCTTCAATTAGTGCTCAGACTGTACAATTAACCAATAGTTGCCATAGACGCTGTTGATATTCAATTATATATACATTTGAAGCCAAATTGTACGATATTTTTGATTGAAAGGACCAGTTCCATTCGTGCTGCAAACGGCAGGCACCAGATCGGGATAGAAATTCAAAACGGGCCAACGTTGGTTGAACAGTTGGCCTTGAAGTGGTAACAAATTGTAAGTCGGTTTCATTTCTCTCTTTCTTGTTCCCTCTTTTTCCTTCACAATAATTGTCATCGAATATTCAGTAACAGGTGGCGCTAATGAGTGTTGTATATGGATGTGTTGTTTTCTACCATTGACCTGGATATTCTATTTGCAATTAAATGTCGATTTTCATGCCGTGTAGTTATATGATACGGACAACACTGTACTGTCGAAGTATGCATATAAGTTGCAAACGTGATGGCAGTATAAAGGTTTAGACAGATTGGAGGTAACTCGTGTTTAGTTCAGTTTCCATATTGATGCCATGCGTTCGAAGATCCCTTTTGTATGAATATCGTTCTCAAGTTTATGTCGTGATTCAAATGTGGTTCAAATTGAGTTGTATACCGTATGTGTTTTAGGAGGCCAGTAGAATAGTGAGCAAAGAAAATGTGGCTGTGGCGGGATACGGACCACAGACCTTGTTTCGGGATAGTTACACGAATCGACAACGTTTGTTTTAAAACGACCCAATGTGTTTGTTTGTGTTCAAAGTCAATTTCCTGGAATCGTACATCGATTTCTTATCATAATTAATTTGTTTTAATTTAAAATAGTATGACCTATTTCAATAAATTAACACTGTTTGATACCCATTAACGAATCAAATTGGTGGAGCCTTATTTTATGAACCAATATTGCATGACAAATCGTGAACACGTGAACACGGTGTGAAGTGCACAGATAATATATCGAATTTGTTCAGCTATCGTACTTTAAAACTAACCACTCAACATCGCCAATATTCTAACAACAGTTGCACAGACACATTGAGACAACACTGCCTGCTGGGAGCTGTGCTTAGCAGACGACGGAAAAAGCGCGCCAAAACACGCAACAACATCGATTTATCGTCTGCGAGATAGACGAAGGGCTGTTGTTACTGAATAGAGGGTGTCTCGATTCGAACAAGAAATGAAGCATAAATAGCCTGGGCATAAAAGAGAATCAAAATTAAGTAAAACAGTTGGCACTGATTCTAGTTGTATCTGTGACGTTAATAACATTTTAATAATTTGATTTGGCATAACTTTGTGAGGATTTGAAGATTCGCCTAAAAGGTAATTATACATGATATATAAAAAAAAAACCACCTTAGGGCCTTATAATTTATTGGTACTCGCGTCGAATTTGCTCTGGAATAATTCTAACCCACGTTTAACATTGAAAGACTTCAATGAATGTCCACCAAAGAGATTTAATGAAGAAAATTAGACCGAAAACGGACAATTTCTTTAGAATATGAATTCTCACTTGGTATTTTACATACAATAATCTAATCAATGTCCACCAGGGTAAATCCTGTCTACATATTAATATAGATAGTGTTTGTGGAAGGGGGAGATACTCCCACAGAGCTCTAAAATTGTCATAAACGTTATATTAACAAATCACCCGTGATTAAACATCACACTTTTGAACCACCCTGTACAATATGGCCATCCATTACTTAGTATCACAGTTTTGTGTACATCTAATAACGTACTATCTCCTCTGTCAAGTTACTACTTGCCAGGTTTCAAGGAGCTGACGACGAAAGCTTTCTGCTGTTTGGCGTGCAGAATCTCTCGCGAGAAACTCGCGTGATCCCGCGAGACTTGTTGAGAGGACACGGATTGGGAAAACAGAGTGACACTGTGCGGTAACATGGGACTAAACTAAGCAGATCTTGGAGGTTTTAACAGCTACCCCCTTATCTACTTGAATACCTTAAATAAGCGAACGACGTATTAACTAATCTTGCACGACACGCTGTGTGTGCTCTTATAATGGATAACGACATTTAGATGTTTTCTGGTGGTTTTTTATACACGTAAAGTTGTCATAAATATTTCAATATTGTGTTATTTCAAAGGCATGTGCAGGATGCTGTCCAAATACGTATTTTGATTCAACTGCATTTTACTATACCCCGGCTATAGTGTTATGTTTGCGCGTTGAGGAGGTATTTAGATTAGCCGAAATGAAAATGAAAGATTTTGGATTTTGTTTTACAGGTTTGTTGCCAACTGAATGTAAACACAGCAACAACAAAAAACTGTGTACTTTACTTTAATTCTTGTACAGAATGGTTAGAAACCCACATCTGACAGCCATTTTCTTCTATTTACTAATATATGTTTATAAATCTCTTTGCGTTTTACAAAAGCAGTTGTTATTGAGCATCACTGCACTGTAAAAATGGTGTCTTACAGAACCATGTAAGACACGTCTTGGCAATAGACATGTCTTCAACAATAGATAACAAAGAAAACAAAAACATGTGTCTTGCCTGACGACACATTGTAAGACATGAAGCCATGAGACATGAAGACACAGGTCATGTCTCTATGCAAGTCATGTCTATCCAGCAGACACCAGATACACCAGTGTCTCAAAATTGGCTTCAAAAGACACGTCTTGCAAATTGTAAGTGTCTTGCATGGAAGTATCTTGTATACATACATGACTTGTGTCTTATTGAAGACATCTCACAACCGACTTAATTGACTTATGTCTTACAAAGTGTCTTCAGGCGAGATGCTTGTTTTTGTCTTCTTTGTTATCTATTGTTGGAGATATGTCTATTGCAAAGACGTGTCTTACATGGTTCTGTAAGATACCATTTTTACACTGTAATGGGCAACAAGTCTAAGGTCTGGAATATTTTCGTTTATGAAATATGGTAGTTTAAAGATATCATGTGCAAAATTGAATTGTCCACAGAATTCATATCCGGTCAAAATCCTTAATTATAGACCATTGCAATCTATACCAACTCCTTTTTTTAATATAGACAGTTGCGTTGATTTTCGATAACCCTAATCGTTGACATCGATCCTTGCTATTTATTCTTATTATTCGAATTGACTGGTTTTGAACCAATGTCAAAGTGATCGCCGCACTAACTCAATAGCGTGCAAACAAAGTAGGGCATCGAAGCAACCTAGCTGAACTCAACATGTTTTTCACATTCGAGAGGTCATTATCATGATAATAAAGAACATACATTTTACTTGTCAGATCACTAATTCTACTTTTTTTCTAATGCGCGCTCATCTCGGCTATGTGTCAGACATTCGACAGTTGAATTGTGCCGGGAATCGAACCTGTGTCTACACGTTATATGCACATACCAATACAAGTTTAGCATATTATGGTGTATAACCAACTCATCAATCAGATCAGGCGCTCATCCAATAACACAAATAAAACCGGTCATCGAACTCCGCATCTCGTACAGCCATGGCAGGCAGAGCCCCTTTAATAACTAGGCCACCGTTTTACCTCAGAAAAAATGTTGTCTGAAGTGCTATTTTTCATATCTTTGAATTCTGTTCACAATCTTTTAATCAAATGGACTAAGATGAGAGAGAAGGCTATACTACTGTGGACAAACCGATTTTGCACATCGTCGTTTTATAAGTCATACACGAAATGAGCGGAGCCAAATGAGCTAAGTCTTAAATTGTTGGCCCAGTAATGCTTAATATAGCCTCTGCTTTGATACAATGTAAAGAGATGTACCAAATTGTGTTAATAGCTATAAAACGGTTGCCAAAAATGGGTTGTGTTTTATATTATATTCACCCACAATTCTTGATGAGATATAGCAGGCCTATAATTATGCTATCTATTGAAGATAACAAACATAGCTATGCTCTTTTAGTACAGACGTTGGTATGAATTTCTAAGATATCAAATTATAAAGTAGATTCAGATATACATGTGTTATGGTAGTAGTATTTATTGAAGAAAGCATTATAACGAAGATATACTGATAGTTGCTAGTCCTGTGTCATCGTATCTGCTATCTACATTATACAGAAGCTAAACTCTGACGCAAACTGTCTGTATGTTATTACTAATTTTCATTGCAGGTTTTGCTTTCTACTGAAGATAGCGATAAAGAAGTATGCTACATTATGTAGTTGCTATCTACTGAAGATAGCAATAAAGAAGTATGTTACATCATGTAGTTGCTATCTACTGAAGATAGCAATAAAGAAGTATACTACATTATGTAGTTGCTATCTACTGAAGATAGCGATAAAGAAGTATGCTACATTATGTAGTTGCTATCTACTGAAGATAGCGATAAAGAAGTATGCTACATTATGTAGTTGCTATCTACTGAAGATAGCGATAAAGAAGTATGCTACATTATGTAGTTGCTATCTACTGAAGATAGCGATAAAGAAGTATGCTACATTATGTAGTTGCTATCTTCAGTAGTTGTTGTCTACTAAAGATAGCAATAAAGAAGTATGTTACACAATGTAGTTGATCTCTACTGACGATAGGTATACTGACGATAGGTATGAATTTCTAAGATATCAAATTATAAAGTAGATTCAGATATACATGTGTTATGGTAGTAGTATTTATTGAAGAAAGCATTATAACGAAGATATACTGATAGTTGCTAGTCCTGTGTCATCGTATCTGCTATCTACATTATACAGAAGCTAAACTCTGACGCAAACTGTCTGTATGTTATTACCAATTTTCATTGCAGGTTTTGCTTTCTACTGAAGATAGCGATAAAGAAGTATGCTACATTATGTAGTTGCTATCTACTGAAGATAGCAATAAAGAAGTATGTTACATCATGTAGTTGCTATCTACTGAAGATAGCAATAAAGAAGTATGCTACATTATTTAGTTGCTATCTACTGAAGATAGCGATAAAGAAGTATGCTACATTATGTAGTTGCTATCTACTGAAGATAACGATAAAGAAGTATACTACATTATGTAGTTGCTATCTACTGAAGATAGCGATAAAGAAGTATGCTACATTATGTAGTTGCTATCTACTGAAGATAGCGATAAAGAAGTATGCTACATTATGTAGTTGCTATCTTCAGTAGTTGCTGTCTGCTAAAGATGGCAATAAAGAAGTATGTTACACCATGTAGTTGATCTCTACTGACGATAGCAATAAATAAGTGTGCTACATTATGTAGTTTCTATTCTACTGATGAGATAGTGAATTACGAATTGATGTTGTTGGAGACAAATACGTGAATATTATGACAAAAGGTATACGGTGGTATCCTATTAGGAAATTGTAAACCTATAACACCGAGTTGAAGAAAAAAGGTCGGGTTGTAATTTATTATTCACCACACAACGCCATACTGATGCTACATGAAGTCGCTAAAAGCAACTTGATTTCCACCGGCCGTCTTAAATGCTTCAATTGTGCAAATTAGTGGCGAAATCCCATTAAGTAGTGTCTACAGAGACGCCCGCTTGTTTATGGCCACGTAATTATGGCATTCTGTTTTGCGTGCGTCCCTGTATTTCTTTTGTTACAAATGTAGGCAAATATTGTTTCTTGGTAGTTATAGTTCATTATTTAACCTTCCAAGCGGTAGTATAGGGCATATCGCAGACAATAGTTCCAAAATGGCACAAAATGTTTCAACAATGTCAAAGTTATTGAATCACAGTATCATATTTGAAATCACCATGAGAAATGCATTAAAATAAGTACAGAAATGCCTGGTATTGGTTCAGTAATCCTTGAGATAGACTTTGAAAGTTGGGAAGGTTTTTGAACAATCTGTTTTGTATAATGTGGTAAACCTGATAGCCGCGTGGTTGTACGTCAAGAAGTCTTCTCAATCTGGATGCCTCGCGCGATATATGCTTTAAAAGAAGATAGAGACGATTAGATACCGCCAAATGAAAAGTTTAAATAATCGTTTTTTATTTTAAAAATATTTTAAAGCAGTAGTTAAACCCAGAGGTGAATATTAATTACATCGTGTTTCAAGTGGCGTCAAATGTTTTTTTGATTATTTTTCGAAGTGCATGGATGGAAGAAGTGGCTTTTTGTCTTGACCAAGTTTAATTGCTAATAGTATACTTACATAAAAGGAAGCATTCTCGTCAATCAGTCGATAACACAAGTATAATATTTTGGCCATAAATAGTATGGCCTCGATTGAAATCTAACACCAATGAGTCTTGATGATGAAAACAATAATAATTTTAACCACGTCTTGCAACGGAACTTCTTCACCCAACGTCCGTTATTTCGGTCACTTAACGGTTGTTGTTTTAATTGATTTAAGAACTTAGATAAAATACAAGCTTTTTTATAGTGTTGACTTATATTTAAGTGGAGGAAATGGTTTAAGTAGGGTCCGAATAAATACTATAATACGAGTTTGAGTTAAACGCAGTGAAAATGGTAATTAATGCAGTGATGATAAAGTTTATGTCCCTTGTTTAGAAGGTGTACTCCGGGGGCATGTTAGCAAATGAAAGCAAATCGCTATATAAATCACAATGGTGATATAATTCGTGTGGCGTGTAGGTTTCCTGTGACATGTATTCCATATCATAATTTATCTATCTATTGTATATTTGATTGCAAGGAAGTGTTTTCCTTAGATTTTCCCCTGTAGATATTTTAAAATTACCGTGAGGTTGTAATGCACGAAATTAGTATAAGGCCTATATTTAACAACAAAAACCAAACAAAAAAACCCAACAAAACCAAACCCAACAAAAAAAACCAACCCTCCTCCCCCCCAAAAAAAATAAAAAATAAAAAATAAATTAAAAAAAATAAAAATAAAATAAAAACACACAAAAGAAACACACAAAAAACAACAAAACAAACAACCACAACAAGCAAAAACAACCCCCCCCCCCAAAAAAAAAATAGAAAAAAAAAAGAAAAAAGAAAAAAGAAAAAAAAAAGCTTAATTGGAAAATCATTGAGACAACGCATTGTTGTGGAGTATATTTGCAGTAGACAGCGTAACCATAATTACAAATAACGACCAATACAAAATTAGCTCCAGTAATTCAGTAAAACAACCGCTAAATGAAGATTGATTATTCAGCTTAATGCTTTATCCAACTACAACCATCAATCAACCTTCAGCGGTTCAACACACAGAATATAGAAACTTAAATACCATTTACGGCCCTGACACGTCACCTTCTCAAGTATTTAATAGAATGATCGCGCTTCCCGCTGACGCGCCCCTTTCGCCTCTCATCTCAGTATCTCATCCTTCTCCCTCTAAATTTACAATCAACGGTGGTATTCGGTATATACCGTGCTAGGATACAAAATTAATAAAATGAAGGAGTCCGTGAAGTGATCTTAGACTTGGCTATAATTCTCACCAAGTACATGAACAAGACAAATCTATACCCGGTGTGAAATGCGGTCAAGATTTAAGTCGATATTCTTCCAGAATTCAGAGAGAGAGAGAGAGAGAGAGTGGGAGAGATCATACTTGCAAACATCGCCAACGGCAACAACTGCGCGCGCCAAATTCTGAAACTGCGAGATCGGGGATATTTTTTTCTCCCTCTAGATTATTGTGCGTTCAAATTGTTTCTCACCTCTTCATCTTTTCAAAATAATTTGAAGATGCCCGTTGAAAATAGGAAAGCTATGACAAGAATTGATTTCTGTGTCACATATGATACGTTGTATATAGTACTGTTGTATATTAGTACACGTTGCAATCTTAGACAGTGTGTAGGGGGAAATGAGCACGAGAAGTGCATAAGTCCATATTTCAGTTCCGGACTGTCCCAATAACTAAGTGGATATTACCCACGGATATAGGCCCATGATTCTTATGGGCTGAGAGAAACAAAACGGACAAATCTAAATTGTCCAAAATGTAAATCAAGGCGTCCAATATTATATGCAATCCGTAAATTTGACCAACATGTTTTAGCCTACTCTAGTGACTATAATAGTATTGAAGCTAAAATGCACTTCAAAATTGCCTAATAGTACACTTTCGGTCTGGTAAAACCGAACCACTTTAATAGGGATACATTACAACCTAAACACTGTAACAAATAAGTCAATTTCCTCCTAATTGATCCTATAAGACATCATTGACTAATACAAGTCAACATGATGTCTTACAGGACTAATTATGTGGAGACTGACTAACCTATTTTTGCAGTGAAGGAAACACACCAACATCTTAACAAGAAATATGGGCTCACTTCAGATATCGTAAAATATGATTTCTTTTTTCTTAATTAAAAAGTGTAGCCTACGTGATGTGGTGCAGCTTTAAAACTACCAATAACTTCATGAAAAGGTAGGTAATTAGGGACAATTATGGGCCTAATGTATTTAAATCACAGAAACGAACTGTGTCCATAATGTTCTTCTGCGTGGGTATCGCTTAAAACCTCCATACTTTCCCAGTATTGTATTCTCCGTCTTCCTGATGAAGAGCCTTCTAGAATGTATGCCACTTACATACCAACAAATGGCCGAAGAAGACCTGTTCGTCCAAGCACATCATACATGAAGTACATACAGCGCTTACTTGGTGACAATGAAGGCATGATTCAAGAACGACAGATAGCCACTCTTCCTTGCTACAGATCGCCGTGCATGAGAAAACTTGCGGTCGCCTGCTCCGCAGCCGAAGGATGATGTGCATAATGTGCACGATGTGCATGATCATGACCATGACGACTGTACATACCTACCTTGCTCTAAATGGACTTATGCACTTTTTGCTCTCAGCTCTTCAACAGAGAAAATGTTTTCAGGTCGTATTGCTAGAATCGAATATTCAATTCGGCACTTGTTGTCACTCCGTGAGAGTTTAGTTGTGACTAAGTGGCCTTATACGTCACTATACGATACATGGTGTACTTTAGATACGATGGGAGAATCCGTTAAGGCCGAGGCAAAGCACTCGCACGGAATACTAAACAGTGATGACGACTGGCAAAGGAGACTAATCTGCTCTCTGTGAGAAGAGAAATCTTCTTTCAAAAAAGAAAATCGTTAAAACAGCGAGCGAGCAGGAATTAGAGTGACACTGTCATAATGTTATAAACAGTGTGCCAGATTTATTTCAAATAATGATGACATATTGTTGTTTTATTTTGAAGAATGTTAAGTGTGAAGAAATAATACTGTCAAAGGGAATGAGATGCGGCGCTCAATGCCATACTTAACTTCACTCTGATCAATTCATTATTTGACTCTAACGTAAACATGAGTATCATTCAAACTTTTAACTGAGTCCCTACTCTCTAAATGTAAAACGAGTTGAAAGAGTTGAAATTCACTCGAAAAGGAGAGAAGGGAGTGAAACGCTTTAGAGTGGAAATTTTCCATTCTAAAATGAGTGTGAAAGTTAATTTTTCACTCTCAATAGAGTGGAACATTGTCATATAAAATCCCCTTTCACTCCTTTTAGAGTGTTTTTCCACTCAAAAACGTGTTGTCCTGCGTTTGACTCCTTGAAAGAGTGGAAATTCACTCTTTTACATCTAGAGATTATTGCAGTCCGAAAGATTGGAAAAAACCAATCGGGCAATTTATTTACTATCATCAGTAGATAGCAGATACATGATACAGCATTACAAACTGTATCAGAATATTTCTTCATTATTTGCTATTGTATAATTACGCAGCAGAGCCTGTATAATCTTGATATTTATTATCTTCAGTAGATAACAGAAATACGATATCGCATCAAGAATTGTGATATGAATTAAATACTATGCCTTTTAACTTTAAACATATATTATGCAAGCGGATAAGAATTTAGGATTATGACACACTTTTGTTTTTCCTGTGTTTGCATCCAGTTGGTAACAAACCTTTCAAGAATAAAATCCCGGGTATTCTCAATATTATATTCCTTCTAAAATTCTCCTCAACGCTAGTAAAACATAATACTAGTTGCCAGAATACAGTTAGAGGCAGAGGGATCAAAATACGTATTTGGACAGCACCCTACACATGCCATTGAAATAACACAATATTGAAATATTTATGACAACTTTATGTGATAAATGAGAGAAATCTAAACGTCGTTATCCATTATAAAAGCACACACAGCGTGTCGTGCAAAAATTGTTAAGACGTCGTTCGCTTATTTAAGGTATTCAAGTAGATAAGGGGTAGCTGTTAAAACCTCCAAGATCTGCTTAGTTTAGTCCCATGTTACCGCACAGTGTCACTCTGTTTTCCCAATCCGTGTCCTCTCAACAAGTCTCGCGGGATCACGCGAGTTTCTCGTGAGAGATTCTGCACGCCAAACAGCAGAAAGCTTTCGTCGTCAGCTCCTTGAAACCTGGCAAGTAGTAACTTGACAGAGGAGATAGTACGTTATTAGATGTACACAAAACTGTGATACTAAGTAATGGATGGCCATATTACTATACAGGGTGATTCAAAAGTGTGAGTTGCAGAAAAAGGCGTTTCTTTGAATTTAATGCTAGCAAAGTGTATTAAAGCACTCTGTTGATGATTTTTTTCATCTTCACGAACTGTCTTTTTTTTTATTGAGAATGAGTTTTGCACTCTATAAGGAAACTTCTTGTGACTAATATTGAGTGAAGTATTTATTGCAAAGTACGTAGGAATAAGAATATTATTCAATTTGGTCATTTTTCGGTCTCAAATTTGTTCTCATAATTCTCTTGGAAAATCTATTAAGCCTATACAAGAAAAAACAACATGTGTTTAATGTTGTATTACTCTATCCATCAATACAGCTAAAGAAAAATTATACAATACGACCAGGTATTTTCCTCGAGGCGATTTCTTTAAATGTGTGCAAAATCTGACCAATGTTGACGAATTTAACACTTTCCACGCGGCTATTATTTTTACCATTATACAAAACAGATTTTTCAGAAACCTCTCCAAACTTTCAAGGTCTATCTCAAATACTAGGCATGTTGTACTTATGCCAATGCATTTTTTATGGTGATCCTAAATAATGATAATGCAGTTAAATAATTTTGATATTTGTGTAACTTTTTGTGACATTCTTGAATTTCGTATGCAGACGCATGCCGCGTTGAAAGTGTTAAACTCCTTTTATTAAAACGAATAAATGGATATATTTGATCATAAAATGGCCTTTATTCTTCCTCTCTTGATCTCGGGACACCCTCTATTCAGTAACAACAGCATATCTATCTAGCAGACGATGGATCGATGTTTCGGCTCGTGTTTTGGCGCGCTTTTTCGTCGTCTGCTAAGCTTGCTCCCAGCAAGCAGCATTGTCTCTATGTGTCTGTCCAATTTTATTTAGCATATTAGAAATGTAGAGTGGTTATGTTTTAAAGTACGATAGCTGAACAAATTTGATATGTTATCTTTGCACTTCATGTGTTTCGCATCGGGGTGTTTCTCTTCAGGCAATATCGTCTGCTAATATAAGAATCTACCATTTCGATTATTCTATTGTTTTCTTATTGAAGATGGGTCAAAAAGGGTCGGAATATAAGCAAACTGAAACCAAATTAATTATGATGCTTAAGAGCTGTTCCTGTCTATTTCTTTCCTTAATTGTGTGCTTTCTTCAGTAGATGGCAAACTTATACACAGAGAATATTAATTCGTCAAAAATGTGGTCTTATATAACATCTGTCATGTTTGTCAAGGAAGGTTCATCAGTTTAGACATGTAATACTAAATATTTATTTTGAATGATAAATGACCAATTAGTAGTATTTTTAATTAATTTTCAACATATCAAATGTATTCACGACTCATAAATCAAATGTCGTATGACTTTCAATGACAAATGAATGAATAACAAATTAAATGACAAATTAAAACAACTTGATAACTTTTAATAAATAATTAGTATTTTAATATGAATGTCATATGAAATGGCAATTAAATGACTAATCTTAATTTGTCATTTCATTGATAATTAGTCATTTCATTTGTCATTTCAATTGTCATGCATTAATTTGTCATTAACAGTTAAATATATTTCAGTCAAGGAAATGTTTGTTACGATGAAAATTAACTAGAAACACTCTTAATTGTTCTTTTAGCATAACAAATAAATGTGCACCATTACACAAACCTGCTATCTCTATTAACAAGTTATTAATTTGTATTTGACGAATTAATATTCTCTGTGACTGACAATATTTCAGATAAATTATAGGTCAAATAACGACACACCATAGGGCCGGTGTGCCTTTAATTTCTTTTTCTTTTTGAAGTTAAGTCCCTGTTGAATGGTGAATCACAAGTGTATGCCTATATAGATGTATGTATGACATATTTGACCTATACTTTATCTCAAATATTGTCAGTATTTTTTATAATCGATTGTCACATTTGTACATATTTTTTTATTTATATTAGTATTACCTATATTCTGTAAATGTTGATGTTATTGTAAACAAAATATTGCTTTGGCTATTTCACATCTAAATCTTTATGAACAATAACATTATTTTCAAGATATCAAAACAAACAAGCAACTGTTTGAAGTATAAACATGGCTCATTATTTATACATTAGGTTGAAGTAAGTCTACTTCCGGCTCGCTACATTAACGATTTTGCCTTCAAAAGATTTTTCTTTTCAGATTTGTGTCATCATCATCCAATACTGTTCAGTATTCCGTGCGAGTGCTTGCCTCGGCCTCAACGGATTCCCATCGTATCTAAAGTACACCATGTATCGTATAGTGACGTATAAGGCCACTTAGTCACAACTAAACTCTCACGGAGTGACAACAAGTGCCGAATTGAATATTCGATTCTCGCAATACGGCCTGAAAACATTTTCTCTATGAAGAGCTCAACACAAAAAGTACATAAATCTTTTGTTTGCTAAGTTGAGTTATTGAAGGTTTTAAAGACCTGTGATCCGACCCTTGTCCATTTCCCCCATCGAATATGAGATTTTGATGACTGAGTGTCAATGGGTTGGGCTGGAGGAAGAGCGTCAAAGGTGTGGGATGGGGAAGAGTGTCAAGGTGGGATGGGGGAAGAGTGTCATGGGGTGGGTTGGGGGAAGAGGGTCAAGGGTGGGGTGGGGGAAGAGTGTCATGGGGTGGGTAGGGCAGAGTGTCAAATGGGTCGGGCAGATTGGACCCTATAAGGTTATTACAATACAGACCGGGCAACCCGAAACCGATATGTGCACCTTTATATAGTTATAGACGTACCCCTTTTACCACCCGAATATGGACTTATGCACTTCTCGTGCTCATTTTCCCGTTGCACAAATGTCTAAGCTTACAATGTGTACTATATACCAAAACAGTACTACAACGTATCATATGAGACAGAGAAATCAATTCTTGTCATAGCTTTTCTATTTTCAACGGGCATTATGTGAAAGATGAAGACGTGATATACGTGCAGGGTGAGTCAAAAAGACTGCAATAGTGGAAAGAAGCCATTTTGTTTTCAAAAATCAAATCGAATTTTAAAACTTTTTAAACGTTGCAAGAATGCTGTATTTAATCCTAACTTTGTGTAAAAAAATGAAGTCAATCGCATTTTTCGTTTGTATTTGGTGACCCTCTTTGCTGCACAACCAAATTTACCTGTTTGTCCACGAGCACATTGATTTTCATTTGAAATGGCACACATTGCATTTTCATATTTGAATATCCCGCCAACAAAAAAATGGAAAATTTCAGTTTTTTATTAAAATTTAGAACATTATGTATCCGTTGTCCAAAATCTCTCTCTGGCTTTGATCGCATTATAACAAAAGTAAAACAGGTATCAATTATCATTTACTTTAAATGTGAAGCTATGATTCAGAGCTATAATCATGACAAATGTCATTAGGCTGACATTCATAATAGCGATGTTATGAGTTAGGAGGTAGAACTTATTGAATGACCCTCGTATAACCAAGTCTAAGATCACTTCACGTAACGGGGTCCTTCATATTATTAATTGTGTATCCTCTCGTGCCTATGGTGTACGATACTATCACTTTTGATTGTGGATTTCAAGACATAAAGAAGGTGGGAGGCGTGTCGGTGTGAAGAGAGTGATCTTTTTCTATTAAATACTTGAGAGAAAGAAACGTTGAATGCAGAGCGGTACACAATTCTGTTTAGGTTTCAATATTCTGCTACTTGCTCAATCATTGATGGATCGTATAGTTGCATAGCATATTATAAAGCCGATTCATCAATTTTATTCTCAAAGGTTTTTTCCACTGACTTACTGGAAAATTAGTAATCGGCTACTTTTGAGAGAGAAAGCAATATTTATAGTATACGACAATTAACCCTCAAAGTAATATCAGATTAGAAAATATCTTCCGCCTTCATTTACTTTCTTTTTACTCTTTTCTCGGCAGTTTTGAATTTGCCGGCAGATCGCCACTGAAATATAGTAGGCCTAATATGATTGTGTTATAATTATAAAAGTTTATCTTTATCATTATTTCCGCTGCTTAAATCGAAAACATTTAATCAAATGTATTGAGAGGGAAAGGTGCTCGTCCACTGCAATGCGTCGGAAATTGGTCAGGATAGGCGTTACATTGTTTGATGTGTTTTTGCTATCTACTGAAGATAGTAAATTGACTCAACAAAAGCAAGTTTGTGTCATTGCTATAACATGTCATTTGATAATGTGTTGTTTATGCTGGTAGTAATTTTCGGGTTCGGCGGCGATTAATTAAAACCTGCATAAGAATTATCATTGTAAATAACTTTCACTCAATTGTAGGTGTTTTCACGTGGAAAATATATCACTCAAGCCTATATTGGTGTACTTATCACTCAAGCCTATATTGGTGTACTTTTCCATACGTTCTGGTAACGTGACGTATTCCAATTAAGCCATTTTTCTTTCGATGTAGAATTGTTGTCAAAATATGGACGTTTTATCTTTTTAGAGGAAGGCCAAACTAACAGAAGTGAACTGTTGTATACATAATATATTTACCCTGTTCCTTTATTTATTTATTGACCAGAATGTGAGAAATGCCCTAGTCTCAGGATATAGTTTTACCATAATACAACTATTAAAGTCTTATCTTACGAATTACTGAATCAATACTAGGCATGTTTGTACTTATTATAATGCATTTCTCATGGTGATTCTAAATATGGTGATAACATTAAATTTTGATATTTTTGAAACATTTTGTGAAATATTAGAACTATCGTCTGCAGACGCCTGCCGCGTGGAAAGTGTTACCAAATGCAATCAGAATGTGTATGCAATCTATATTGGTTGGTAATTGATGACGTTATGATGCGATTTATATTGTATTAATCTAATATCGCCCCATTATCAATCACAATACATTAGCCCATTGAGTGCTAAAATGCACTGTTTCCTGACATCATTTTTCAAATGATGTATTTTATCTAGAAACACTAGTTATATGCTTGTACTATATTCGAATACGTTGTTATACTTTATTTTCAAATACTGTTGAGAAATCGTGTAATATCTTGAATACAATTTTCTTGGGAATTTAAGGCAGGCGCTCTAGGCTTAGCCAACACCCTTGCGTGTATTATGCTAAAGCGTTAACGACGGTTTTATGAGTGAAAGTGCACTTTAAAAATGTTTGCTCAGGATTTATACTCGGTCTATCGCAACTTGGATTTGCTACGGTTTATCCACCACGAGTTACGGTTTTATGAGCAAATAAACCTGCTTCCTTTATCGATAGATCATCTTTAACACTTTCCACGCGGCAGGCGTCTGCAGCTGCAGACGACAGCTCCAAAATGTCACAAAATGTTTCAAAAATGTTAACATTATTAAATGTGAACACCCTATTTGGAATCACCATGAGAAATGCAGTAAAAAATAAGTACAAAATGCCTAGTATTGGTTCAGTAATTCGTGAGATCAAGTTCAAAATGCAAAATTTGGGAAAGGTTTCTGACAAAAATATTTTTTATAATTTATGGTAAAACCAATAGCCGCGTGGATAGTGTTAAAATAGAATTTTCAGAAACCTTTCTTAACTTTTCAAAGTCTATCTCAAGGATTACTGAACCAATACTAGGCAATTTTGTACTTATTTCAATGCATTCCTCATGGTGATTCCAATGAAATTAAATAATTTTGACATTTTTGAACCATTTTGTGACATTTTGGAATGTCGTCTGCAGAAGCCTGCCGCGTGGAAAGAGTTAATACTCTTAAAGATTTATCTGATGGTACAGTTTATATTAATTCATTTTGGCGCTTGTATTTGATATCATTGATTGAGCACAATGAATCAATATCTAATGGGACAAAGATAATTCTAATTTTGTTTAAGTATATCAACATGTGAGTTAATTGAAGACACGTCTAAATGGCGTATTAATTGATTCAATAATTGCAATATTTTTTTTGAAATTATGTAGTTGGATCGATAGTCTCCTTCTATCAGTGTAGAATCATAATTTGTTTAATCTACCAAAATGACAATTAAAGCTAATTAACATAATAGTTATCAAATCGATCAAATCAAAAATTAATAAAGTCATCATAAAGACACTCATGATGTGTGTAAAGTCCATGCTGTTATCAAAAATAAAAACAGCCCTCCTCAAACAACAACACAATTTTCGAGGCACATGATGATCTCATGGACGTTTCTTAAAGTGATGTCGCTAATATATCGGACATGTCCGATATCTGTTCTTAGTTTCAGGTGTGTGGCCAATTAAGGGGGAATCAAGGAAGTTTTTGATTTGATTTTTTGAATTTTGTGAGTACTGAGTTATTGAACTATTAATCAAATGCATATAAAGGTATACATTTTTTGGAAGGAAATGGATCAGAGAAACCAAATTTGGCGTCAATTTGACCAAAAATGTTGATTTTTTGAGAAAATCACAAAATTCACTTTTTGAACCCAAATGTTTTTGAACAAAGCTAACAAAAATAATTTTGAGTAAAAAAAATCCCACATTGCTTGATTATGATGTTAAGACACAAAATTAGGGACGAAGTTCTCATTTGTAACCAAATCTAATATTTTTTTGGAATTTTGTGATTTCTCAACAAATTAACATTTTTGTTCAAAATTGATGCCAAATCTGGATTCTCTGATCCATTTCCTTTCCAATAATGTAGGCCTATACATTTGAATCTTAATTCAATAATTACAGCACTCACAAAATTTTTAAAAAAACTTCCTTAAGTATGTTAACCCAAAAAATATGTTCCAATCACTTAAGATTTGTTTTTCACATCAACGTATTTGATGTTAAAAGAAATCCATATTGTTCTCATTATTTCTGTGCAATCTTAGACATTATAGGCCAAAATGCAATGAGATACCGCCAAAGGTGGTTAACTACCCGACTATAGTTTGTGTACTCAATGGTCAAATTCAATGTCACCTTTTGCTTCTAAAATAAGAACCATTGGAGTTATGACCCTCAAACTTTGAAATATGACTATTTTAAGGATGACCCTTCACGTAGAATAGAAAATTTCAAGTTGAAAATCAGGCCAGAATGTAATATGATGTAAGCCTATATAAAAGTATACACTTTTGGAAATAAAATGAGTCAGAGAGTCCATTTTTTGTATCAAATTTCACAACTTTTTGATCAACAAATAAATCAATTTTTTGGTTCAACATTTTTCAGATCAAAATTGCTCCAACATTATCTTAAGACACTTCTCTAGAGGAGCACATTTGTTATTGTTTCATAATTTTTTTTTTTTTTTTTTTTAACATTACATTTTTTTAGGTCAACATTAATAGTTCAAAAGTTACAGAGCTCAATAAATGTCAGAATCGTTGGGTTAACATCCCCCTTAAACACTTTTCCTCATCGAAATTGAGATTTTATATAGCAAGTCATAAAAAGAATGGTCAGGACGCGCACTATCGGCTAGTGCGAGCTATACAAATTGCGACCCTGATTTGTGAGATTTCAGGGTCGGTCGCAGGGCAAAACACAAAAAAATGTTATAAAATTGTCGAAATACTTACCAATGCTTACCGAGGACAGAAGGAGAAAGAGGGCGGTGTTTATTCAATTTGAGTGGTTCTTTCATTCTTCTTTGGACATCTATACTATTTTTATCTCCGGGTCTATCTTCTGGCAGCAATATTTGTTCGTACATGATTTGAGTGAAATTCGCTTTATTCCGTTTTAATACGGAATAAAGCGAAATTCACCGAATAAAAATGATTTTTGAAGAAATCAACTGATATTCCTCAACTCATGTACGAAAAACAAATCGCCTCCTGGCAAGTGGGCTCCATCGGCGAGCGCCATTACGGACGACCTAATGCATCACTCCAAGCAACTGAAAACAAATACCTCCCCATTTTATAAATGGCAGCCATTTGTCTTTTCTTTTTTTCACTGACGTCATTTCCCCAACTTGACTTAGCGCTCGAGTCAACATTCGATGTTTGGTTAAATCATAAAAAGAACATTTGAAGCAATTTAGTGGCGAGACTCGACCCTGGATTGAATGAAAAAGTCTTCCAAACCTTTACTTGATAACTGAAACATATGTTTGCACGGCGGCCCGTCTACGGCCGGCTCGGCGGAGATTGCTTGGTCAATCAAATGTTATTAACCGGTGGTTAATTCTATGTTTATTCATCAATTGTGGGGTCCTCAAGGACTGTTTAAAGTTCCCCTCCCTGTTTTGAACTACCTTATTGAAGCCCTCTCTATACGATGGGATAAAACTGATATACAAACACAGTGACAATACTGAAAGGCAAAAGGCAGAATTATTGTTGATTCAATGAAAGTTTCAAATTGTTTTTTCTTCTTCCTCAATTTACCACTCACTTTAGTAAATCTACTATAGTAAGACAAGAACCTTTGGAGTATCTGTGAAGAGTTCTTAAACACTATCCTTATAGCGGATTTGATATTATCTAGAAAAACATTGCAAATGTGTTACATGTTGATTGAGGTAAAAATGGCCATTCACAGAGTCAGACTTCGTGTAGCCATTTTTCAAGAGTGGTCACTGAGTGGCACTTAATGCCTACTCAGCTTTTACAGATTAGTGGTCGTCGTAAAGTTTTCTTCTGATTCCCCCCCCCCCCCCCCCCCCCCCCCCCCCCACCTTGAGATTTGTAATCATACGAATATAAGTTATCCATGTTAGCCAGGAACGGACAACAAAAGGGATTCGAACCCGGTCTATTCTACACACGGTAGAGCTGGTGCACGTTCAGTTCAACATAGCATGATTTGTGCTATGCCTATACATATCATGAAACAGGTATACCTTCTTTTTGACAATCATTACATTTAACATGTTTAATCCTTTTTCAGTTGGTGTATACAAAGGGGTTATTTAAACCCTTTCCACGCGGCAGACAGCTACAGACGACATTCCAAAATTGCACAAAATGTTTCAAAAATGTCAAAATTCTTAAATGTCATTACCATTTTTTGAATCACCATGAGAAACGCATTGAATTGAGAACAAACATGCCTAGTATTGGTCCAGTAATCCTTGAGATAGACTCTGAAAGTTGGGAAAGGTTTCTGAAAATTCTTGTTTTGTATATGGTAAAACTAATACTTATACGTGGAAAGTGTTAACTACATAATTTTTAAAATTGTTTTCAAAATTGTGTATTACACACTTAAAAATGTGTAATACACAATTTTAGCAGCCGATTTCCAAACGTTTAAACTGTTGACTTC
Organism: Ophiura sarsii; assembly: GCA_035610835.1. Classification (NCBI taxonomy): domain Eukaryota; kingdom Metazoa; phylum Echinodermata; class Ophiuroidea; order Amphilepidida; family Ophiuridae; genus Ophiura; species Ophiura sarsii. Next base: position 49,977,572 of record CM069457.1, on the reverse strand, counting down.
TTTTTGATTTTTAGCATGTTTAGTATGTTTGTATGCCTATAAAACTTTCCACTTTTCAGCCCTTTTATGGCAAAAGGATGTATCTTATATGTACTTTCCTAATAATATACTTCCTTTTAACATGGATTGTGTTAACTTGGTTCAATAATCCTCACTTAGGAAAAGGTTGCAACTTGTAAAGACAATAAAAGTAATATACTGCCTTTTATAACACTACATGATTTATGGAGACAAAAACTAACTTTTATCATGTTAAAAGGAAGTATACTGTTAGAAAACTATATATAAGATACATTCCTTTGCCATGAAAGGGCTGTTTTGCTTAAGACCTTTGCATTACTATTCTGCTTTCGACTTTGTAATGTCTAAAGAATAATAAAGGCTACACATTGAAGCATTAATACAATAAGAGACATGAAGTCCTGCATTTGAAGTATCCATGAAGTAGTTGTACAGCACTTTCACCTGTGCCTCTCTAGAGAGACCAATGGGGCTATTCCATTTAAAATCCACACCCCCTTGTAGACGACATTACCTTAATCTCCCGCACAGGGAATGTGGATTTCAAATGGGGTTATCCGTATGGACGACTCAGTTTGAAATCTACACACCCCGTGTGGACGATTAAGAACATGTTTTCCACAGGGGGTGTAAGGATTTCAAGTGGGATAGCACATTGGTCACAAAGGTTTGCCCTGAATTTATCTTTGACGTCTCTGACCGGGTCCTTAACACTTTCCACGCGGCTATGATTTTTACCATACACAAAACAGATTTTTCAGAAACCTTTCATAATTTTCAAGTTCTATCTCAAAGATTACTGACCCAAAACTAGGCATCTTTGTACTTATTTCAATGCATTCCTCATGGTGATTTCAAATATTGTAATGAAATTCAATAATTTTGACGTTTTTGAAACAATTTGTGAAATTTTGGAATGTCGTCTGCAGTCGCCTGCCGCGTGGAAAGCGTTAAGGACAACCCTAACAGCTAACAGGTTCCAGTAATGACGAGTCCCATGAGCGACTACAAAGAGACGAGTTGTTGAAGATGTTTTTGGTTCAAGAAATGTTCCGAGGTTACGACTACATGTAACACCATGAATTGAAAGCCATTCAGTGTACGTGAGTTGTATCGCTAAAAGAGGCATTTTGACCAAAATAAATATTTTTATTATATTTCTTCGTCTAGACAGACTACGAAAGGGGGTTGAGTTGGGACAGAGGATGTTTTGAGCAGGCCGTAATGCATTTGCAGCATTGCATCTCTATATCACCACGCTGTTAAAAAAAAAAAAACCGGTAGAATACCGGAGTCTCAGCTGCCAGTATTTCACCGTTAACATACAGCAACCGTAAAATATAATGTCCCGTTAATTTATTAGTTATGACGATATTTTAACAGATATTAACGTTAAAAACCGCACGTTTTTTTCTGCAAAACTGCATTTGTTAAAATATCATCAAAACTACTAAATTAACGGGAAATTATATTTTACGGTTGCTGTATTTTGACGGTAAAATACTGGCAGCCGGGACTCCGGTATTCTACTGTTAAAAACCTCTTTTTTCACAGTGCACAATTTATCACGTGCTACCGAAATCACGCAACATAGTGTACAGAGTGTCGCAATGGTTTAGACACCCGTTAACCCCCTGGGCACTACCGGCCTATCTTACAGTGGTTCTGATTGGTGTATTGCAAGATATACTCATTTGAATAGCCAATTAAAATGCAGCTTGTAAAATATTTCACTCCAATCTTTATCAGGGATACAATTATTCTAACACTGTCTCTGATTGGCGCAATAAATGATGTATCTATCTTTCTGACCAATCGGCCGGTAGTTCCCAGGGGGTTAAAAGCTGTATATCTCCGGTAATTTGAAATATAAAAATACCAAACTTACAAGTCCCACACCACCAAATCAGTTCTCTATTGCTTTGTGTGGTTAAGAGGTCAAGTTTGTGTTAAATGTTTTCACCTTTAGAGCAAACTGGTTCATTCAAATCATTGTTTTTTATTGAAGATCTAGATGTCTTCTGCTTCAAAACAATCACTTTTGTGGGGGGTAACCAGCATTTTCCCCCGCTACGGGCCAATGATATCTATCCAAGGTACGACAGACTGCCTTTATCCTAAGATCAGAGATTCTAGCTATAAATTGGTGGAAACAGTGAAATCGTGTAAAATGATACCATTCAAGAAAAAGCTAGAGATTTTGGGACTGATGTGGAGGAAATAACCTACAAATGCGAACTTATGAAACATTTAGGTACATTTACAGCATTTATTACCTTTTCTAGGATGTTAAATTTAGACTTATGGTCAAATATGATTTGGTGGTGTGTACTCTACAATTCCGTCTACTTTTGCATCACAGAAAGTTTTCCGAACTGTGACACTGCACTTTATATGAACGCGGAGTATAATGCGCTTATGTAAGAAGGGGGAAGAGAAGGCGAGCGGAAGTGAAGAATAAAGTTTTTTCATTGTACATTTTTTGAAGTTCAGGTTAAAATAATTTTATTCTTACTCGACGGCAAATCAAAAATGTTACATAAAATACCTGACTACCTGACCACCGGGTCGAACTGGTGTTCACCGGGAAAAAAATACCGGTTCAAGTGCTTTACAAATGCTACGAATGTCCAGTATCCTAAAAGACTGGTATAGCTGCGATTAATCAGTTCCAAATTGGCGAGAAATATTCGGATTTTTATCTTTCCGCGCGTAAAAGTAATGCAAGTGTACTTGCGAGATTATGACAAACGCTTTTGGACGCACGCACGGTTCACTCATAATGATGTAGGCCTAACAGGTGTGATTGTTGTCACCATGCGTCGTTCTGTATTCATTCGCTGCGTATTGAGGCGTAGGGCCAATTTGCAAATCAAAATATAGGCTACGCAGTCATCAATCACTTACGAAATTGTTCATCGTATAGCATAAGCATTAGCCTAGGCCTAATAATATAACATTCGATCATTTTATGGATCTAATCTTCCATCACTTTTCAAAATTTCCCATGGTGCATCTACTTATCCTAACAACACTCTATAGCTAGCATGTAAGCTTAAAAGTGCACCTACTCTATGGCCCCTAAATAACCCCGGTTCTGCCGAAAAAAAGGATACAGAATTACACACAGCCAATTTTCAATAATATACTGTGTTCAAAATATCCTTATTCGCCACTTTCTCCCACTAAACAACCTAGTCGTTTGAATCATTGGGTTACAAATCGCGCAGTTCCCAAGCGCTGCCGAATTCGTGCAGATTGACACTTACAAATTGCTAAATCCCCAACAATTAACAAAATCCACTTTCAACAATCGACTTGAATTGTATTCAATTCAAGCAAATCGTTCAATTTCGGGTGGTTTTTTCTCTTTTCTTTCTATAACATCATAAAGAACCCACCCACTCATCATACAAACGGTACACCATGTACAAAAAGTGATATAATTGACAGGTTCTGGGACAATTTCCATTAATTGTTTAGCTCTCACTTTACTCGTTTGTAACCTATTTACGAGCCAGGTGTGTTTGGGTAGTGAAACTGTTGTCGTGTAACGGTATGCCTCAGCCAAGACCCCACGGGTTTGCCGAGTGAATAGACCCGCACGTACCGCTGAAAGTCGAAACTGTTTCATGCAATGTCATGGCTCCGTAAGTACTCTCCCTACACAAACCCGTGTATGTTCAGTGTAACTACTCATTCATTCACGTTCACGCACTTCGGGTTTTTTTCCTTTCCAAATTTTGTGTCACCACTCATTCTGAAATAGAAATTTACTTTTCTTTTTAATGCATTCCATTTTCTCTCGTATTTCATTGTTCTTTCTATTTGAACAACGACGCCAGTGGTATTGATGCATTTAGTTCATTATTTCACTTTTTGTAGCCTAAATTTAGAAAAAAATATATAGATATTTCATTATTGATTTAGGACCCCTCCCCTTCATTTTATTTATTTTTCTACGATGACTACTTAACATTTTAACGCGGCAGGCATCTGCAGACGACATTCTAAAATGTCACAAAATAATTTTAAAAAGTCAGAATTATTGAATTTCATTATTATATTTGAAATTACCATGATAAATAGGCCTACATTGAAATAAGTACAAGAATGCCTAGTATTGGTTCAATAATCCTGCCTTGAGATAGACATTGAAAATTGGGAAAGGTTTCTGAAAAATCTGTTTTTATATAGTAAACTAATAGCCGCGTGGATGGAAAGCGTTAATATGGCTTTATACTTCATTATTTAACCATTTTTAAATAACATCTGCCCATAAAGCATGACAGTTAGTATCACAAATAGTAACTATACAGGTAATTAATGGGCTTTTAACTCTTTATATTTTAAAAATATATACCCTACCTAAAACTATTAAATTGTAAAGTTGATGAAAAATTAATTTGCTTTAATTATAGGTCAATTAATGTTACGAGAGAAATTAGAAAAATCAATGCACGCCGCGCTGGGTGTTGATGCGAATAATATCACGACCCGAAGGGGGAGTGGCATTGTGAGCATATCAACATCCAGCGCAAGTGCATTGATTTTTCTGAATTCTCGAGAAATTCATACACGACGATATTAATCACATTTTTATACTGAGTTTTAACTTCCTTTGAGTAATTTCAAACAAATAGAAAGTATATAAACAACTTTACTAATACCCGCAGCAAAAATCGGCGAACCCATGCTTCCTGAAAGAACGAATCAAAACAAAGCGCGCAATGCGCACTTATAAGGCGCGAAACGCGAAGTGCATTGACATCAGCGAGGTGACATTTACTCAATGCACTCCGCGTATTTTGATATCCTGCTTTCTGATTGGTTCGTACCACTTAGAATGTATGAATATGAGATATTGCACGCTAGATTCGGGTGATTATTGAGGAAGTGACACTCCAAAATGTAAGGTAAAGTCCGATTTTTATTTTCACATTTTTATTTTCTACACGTACAGTGGCGTAACCAGCGGGGGGGCAGGGGGGGGGGCAGGGTGGCGGGAGCCCCCCCACTTTGTCACCCCACTTTGAACCATTGCCCCCCGCTTGCCCCCCGTTTGCCTCCCGCTTGCCCCCCAAATGAAATCAAGTAAAGCTGTAAATGAAATTTAAAAAACAAGTACACACCAAATCCCCCCAATAATGACGTCGTGTCGGTTGAGATTGGCACTGTCGGTTCATTTGACGAAAGGAATCATGGAATTATGATGGTCAAAAGTACACATATGAAAAAAATTCGCGGGCTGCGCGCGCATATGTCTTCCCAAAATGAAATATTCTTTGGTACAAGCTTGTTTAGAGCCAAAATGTAGCTCAATCATGCAACATATAGCTGTAAAGTCGAAAAATTTCGCGCGCTATGCGCGCATCTCTTGATTCAAAAAATATTGTCGGTTCAATTACATTCCTAGCCCCCCCCTCCCCCCCAATATGAATAACCTAGCTACGCCACTGGGGCACATCCCCCTCAGACACCTCCCTGTCGGCGCAAGCGAGGATGGTGCCGTTGGCGCGGCACTTGGATTGTCTTAGGAGCCCCCCCCCCCCCATTTCAAGTCACGCTCATCATTAGGGAACCCCTATAAGGCCACTTAAAAAAAAATCGATTCTCGTAGCCCTCCCTCCTCACTTTCTGAGATATGGTCAAACATTTTTTTAAAAATCAATTTTCATAGATTAATGAGTTTCTAATATTGAAATGTCAATGGTTTATAGGCCTAATTATGTATTAATCAACTAACAGTCACTTCTAAGTGTTTTCATAGAATTCTAGGGGTCTAACCCTCATAAACTTAACATAAAAAAGTGCCTCACCGGTTTTCCTTATGCTGCTGAAAGATACTGGCAATACAAATTTTGCATGAAAACAGGCATTTGTATGTGTCATTTTAGTAAAATAAAAAAATAAAAACCGCCCTCCCTCTTCACTTTCCGAAGGCCCGTGCATGCTATGAGAATCTAATAATTAGTTTTAAGTGGCCTAACTAAGCTTTGTTAAGCAATATGATAAATATTATAAATACAAACACAAATACTTTTGTGTTTAAAATATTTCATAATATCCATGTCAATCATAAGAAGGTATTTTGTTTCAAGTTTCGTCGCAACCATAGCAACGCCAGCCGTTACCTGGTAGCAATAACCCTAGTGAAGGGACACTTTCTAAGGTATTTCTTTGTGCTAATATAGACAAGTCAACACTTGCACCTGGCTGGACTGTGCATTAAGATTGCAATGCAAAGTAGAGATTGAAAATCTAAAATGTCCAGGCTGTATCAGCTTTGGATACTTAAAAGGCCTAGCATTTGTTTATTTCTTTTTTATTTCACAGTTTACTAAAAGCAAAATAAATCAAAATTTATATATTTTTTTTTTACCAAAATAAACTATAGTTTATAAAAAAAAATATTAAAAAAATGGTCTATGCGCTCTATATTTTTATATTTTTTTAATGAAAATAATAATATGGTCAATAGTTGTGCTTTTTTTCTTTTTAATAATGATCAATGCACATTGTATGCTTGTGTTCTCTTTATCTCTTAACTTCACAAAGTTAGTTGAATGTGTGTTCTCATTCACAAGGTTAGCGAGTATCACCGAAACTGACTACTTTTTTGTTTTTTCGGGAAAAGAAATTTAAAAAAAAAATTAAAAAAAAAAATTGAAAGACAATTGAAAAAAAATGGCTGCCGCGCGTAGCACTAGGCGCAAAATCCCATTTTAAAAGCAATGCGCGCGGGCTGCTGAGACAAAGTATAACAAATGTTTGGCCTAAAGAGCTAGTATAGTAGGCAACTAATAAAAAAGGAACGAGCAAAATGAGTGACCATTGACCAACCCGTATAATTTTAAGACGAACAGGAAATGTTTGGATTATATGATATGCTGTCTTGATATAGTTCCCTTTAAGTAGTGCAAGTTTTGTCTAAAATGTCCATTCGGACAGTAGTTTTCTGTTAAGCGACCTTATTATACAGTTATGCAACCGGTAATTCAGATCTCGTCGCTAAGGCTCTAGTATAGACCTATACTAAAATGTTGAGGCGATCTAAATACCGATCAAATATTTCAATATTGCTATTTAACACTTTCCACGCGGCACGTGGTCGTCTGCAGACGACAGTTCCAAAATTTCACAAAATGTCTCAAAAATGTCAAACGTATTGAGTTTCATCACCATATTTTGGAATCACCATTAGAAATGCATTCGAATAAGTAAAAACATGCCTAGTATTGGTCCAATAATACTTGAGATAGACTCTGAAAGATGGCAAAGTTTTCTGAAAAATCTGTTTTGTTTTTTATATGGTGAAACTAATACTAATAATATAGCCGCGTGGAAAGTGTCAACACTTTCCACGCGGCTATTATTTTTACCATACACACTACAGATTTTCAGAAACCTTTCCCAACTATCAAAGTCTAAAGTATTACTGAACCTATACTAGGAATTTTGTACTTATTGTAATGCATTTCTCAAGGCAATTCCAAATATGGCGATGAAAGTCAATATTTTTGACATAATTTGAAACATTTTGTGCAATTTTGGAATGTCGTCTGCAGCCGCCTGCCGCGTGGAAAGTGTTAATATTATATTCCTCCTGGTATACGGCTGAGTTTGCTCCCTCTTCAGATTAAACAAACCTAATAATATCTTAGTATCAAGTTTTTCCCATAGCCTACTCAACTCCTGGCGCGGCGCCGGCAACGGGTCATTTCGGCAGCTATTCTTTGTTGCTAAACACCGTTAATAAGTTCCATGTCCAAACTCTTTATGTGCGATTTGTTTGTTGTCTAAGAACTTCAGTTGATCTGATGTTAATGCCTTGAGAACTAAACTACCTGCTGATTGGTCAGAAATATGAATACATCATTTGTTGCACCAATCAGAGGCATTGGTGGCAAAATTGCACCCCCTGATAACGATTGGAGCGAAATATTCTAGAAGCAGTATTTCAATTGGTTATTCAAATGAGTATATCGTGTATTTAACCAATCATAAACACTGTCTGATAGGCTGAGGTAAAGTACTCAGGGGTTTAACTAACTATGGGATCCAGCCAAAGTTGTTTCTTACTATGCTAACTCAAAATTTAGCAACCCAGAGAATTGTATTGTCCAGTGTATGCGTATTAAAACACGTTTGCAAACACGTCAATATAGCCCGTGAACAATTGGTTTTAATGGCGCGCAAACAACATTCCAATATCAACAAAATTACACAAAATAGCAACGAGGTTGCAAGTACACATTAGGGGTAAACCTTTTAAATACACTTTTGTTTTTAATGTTTAATCTATGTTTTAATCTCATTGTTAGTGCTTCTTTCATGGGTCTGTTTTGCTAATGGGTAAGCGTCTTGGCGACGTATGTCAACGGACGACACAAAAGAACTAAGGAACCGACGATAGGCCTAAGTAAAGATTTAAGTTTCTTTACATCTGCCAGGCTCGACATATTATTAAAGGGGCGGTTAGGGCGGGGCAGATTATTTTGGTGGTAGCGTCGTTTGGTAACATAGGCGGAGCACAAATAGCCTTTTGGGCTTCCTGATTGTTGATAATATTTACCATGGCAACCACTAAGCTTAAATACATTTTAATTTAAAGTTTGTCTGACGGCCTTGTATGATTGACAACCTGCTCTTTCAGATTATGAAAGTTCTTCTCTAGTTTGATATAGCACTCTTATATCAATCATGTACATTGTATATAGAATATATCCATGTAACCGTATGCGCATCGGACTACAAACATGACAAAGGGGAATCGCACCGGCCTATAATTCTACATTCAATTGAATCTGTGCGTGACGTCCAATTCATTGCATGAACCGTGTTACCAAATTGGCTAACATATCATGAAACGGGTGTATATTTTCTTTTTGAAAATCTTGCACACAGTTATTATTCTCGATGGCAGCTAACCGTTACATGGATTACCTCTATAGTATAGGGAGATCCTCTGTGTTGGATTAGTTGACTTAAAAATGTGTTTGAAACACGTTCAACCCCACAACCCTCCTCGTTCTATAAAACATGAATGTCCTCTGCAACTTTAAATAATTTCTATTTGAAATGTTAAACCCCTTGGCACTACCTGCCTATTTGGTTTTTAAAGAATATAGGCTACTCATTTGAATAACCAATTGAAATACTGCTTCTAAAATATTTCACTCCAATCCAGGGATACAATTTAATATTCTAGCAATGTCTCTCATTGGTGAAATAAATGATGTATTCATATCTTTCTGACCAATCGGCAGGTTGGCCTAGTTCCCAGGGTGTTTTAGTAATCTCAAAAGATTACTTTAAACATAAAGTTCATTTTAGCCAAGAGTTGCTTATGAATTATAGACTTTAGACAAACTATGGCCGCTAATTCAAAATACGGAATATCCCCATCGATAAGCATAATGCCTATATTATAGATCCCGGCGCGATAGAAGTAATTTCGTCCAGTCCAAAAAGAGAAAGGATTGTTACGGTATAATTATGAAATGAATAAAGATAGAAACATAACAACATTGAACACTATATAATTGAATGTTAATTCATTTTCAGAAGTGTGGTCTCATTGGATAAAGTCATTATTCGTGACGTTAAATGGGCTATTCCAGATAATAATGACCCCCTCTATTATAGAGGTCATCGGAATTCCAGAATTTTTTCCCCACCAATTTTTCAATGGAATTCCATACCTTTTTGGCACATGTTCTTGGAATTCCAGACTTTTTCACAATTTAGACCCCCCCCCCCCCCCCCCCCATAGAGGACCTCGGAATTCAAGACTTTTCCCCACCAATTCCATACTTTTTTAAGTTGGAATTTCATACTTTTTTGACGTTTGATCTGGAATTCCATACTTTTTTGAAGTTTGATCTGGAATTCCATACTTTTTTGAAGTTTGATCTGGAATTCCATATACTTTTCATGGAATTCCGGACTAAAACTAAATACAAATAATTTGTCTTCTATTATAGGGGGGGGGGGGGGGGGGGTCATCATTATCTGGAATAGCCCAATGGCCTACTTCACGTTTAAGGATTGTGTAACGGTTAGAGATTGATTGTAAATGAATTTTGCAAAATACATTGTTATATTTTATATAGGCCTACCACACTTTTCTTGACCGATTTTATGAATATTGTCAAGACGCATTAAATATAACGAGCTTTCAAAAGTGTTGACGGAAAAAGAGTTAACAAGACCTAAAATAATTTGCAAATGGTCTAGAGATAATAATGCAATAACGTCGTAAGGGCATTTCAGCCGTTTTTACAGGGGAGCCTTTTTTGTAATTACTTTACTTAACACTTTCCACACGACAGGCGTCTGCAGATGACATTCCAAAATGTCAAAAAATGTTTCAAAAATGTTAACTTTATTTAATTTCATTACCAACTATTTGGAATCACCATAGACCATTTCAAATTGAGATCGGAAATCTTCGGAAAAACAGGTCACGTGGAGTATAGGTGCGTTGCGCGTTCTTCGCAACAGTTGATCGCATTCACAGCCTTTACATCCTAGTTGGTTGATTTACTATGTTTACATACACGCGTGCACACATGAGAGGTAAAACGTGGAACGAGACTATTTTGGTTTTTTTGTCGACAATGGAGTTGACGGGCAAATTCCATATGTATCGAGCAGACGGTAAAAAGTGAAAATATTACCCCAAATCTCTTTCATCTCACCGTTCTTGTTACTGAAATGCCGCAACATCAACTTTGTGAGGGATACTATGTATCACCAACACCAGCGCAATCTACCACACGGGCAGACGGGTGAAAAACACGTTTGTTTTTCTCCGGCACATGGCCATGACCTGTCAGGAGCTGACAGGTCATGTAACCGAGCGTCAAATCCCTCGGCTAATCGGAAGCATTCGGGTGGTCGTATATTTTCGGATTTGAAATGGTCTATGAGAAACGCATGGGTGGAAATAAGTTAAAACATCCCTAATATTGGTTCAGTATCATTGAGATAAACTTAAAAAGTTAAGACCAATAGCCGCGTGGAAAGTGTTAATTATTCCGTATTTGCTGATGTTAATAGGTCTTCAAGAGGTGTGTTATCGACTATTAATTCTTCCTATTTTAAAGTATTTTTTGATAAATTAAAAAAAGAAAACAGCGTATAAGTATACACATGAAACAAACGCAACAGCTATCATACTCTATTTGTCTTTCTCTGGACAGTGACGTAACTTTACAGGCGCAGCATTTACGCGCGCCGTATGTATCAGCCGTCTTTCGCCTGCACCTCGAGTAGGCGCGCGCGTTTATGTGATGCAATCAGCAGTTACGTCACTGTCTCGTGATGGATAAATAGACTATAGGGGCTGAATGCAATAACATCTGATAATTGCATAGCTACATTTATATACTACGCGCAAAAGTAATCCAAGCGTACGCGCGTGATTATGGTCACACGCACACTATATTGGCCACTCGTACACGCCACGCATGTGATGCACAGTACGTTTTTGCCTTCATTCGCGCCCGCATGCTAATTTAATAATTCGCTTTTGTTAGGTTTCGCCAATTTGGAGCTAATCAAACTATAATAATCTGTTCCAAATTGGCGAGAAATATGCGGGTTTTTATTTCTCCGCGCGCAAAATTAATCCCTGCATGCAATAGGCCTAAACTTAGTATATATATTTTAAAACGTACCGCTCGATTTTCTTTATGTATTATGATTAGTTTAGGTTTTGTTATTATTGTTCTATTCACTTGAATTCGGATGTGGACTCGCTCTGTATTTTATTTTAGAAGGATTTTTGTGGTCGGAAATCTCATAATTGTATCTATTTTTATCATGTTCTAGGCAAAAATTGTATCTATATTTATCATGTTCTAGGCAAAAATTGTATCTATTTTATCATGTTCTAGGCAAACCAATGTTGATAAATCACTATTTCTCCGCCACAACAAACTTTTAAAAACAAAATTTAGTACTTATGAATGTGCTCTACCACATACATTTTTGTTAACGTTTTTGTTCATCGTTAAAGTTCAAAATATATCAGCATTATCAATTTAGAAGTTCCTCACCGCAGAACGAGATGCGTGCTTTGATTCGCGCGTTTGGTAAAAACGCGTCATGTAACGGTACATTCGGCGGCGTGCTGCTGTGCGGATAAAACAGCCCTTTAACATATTTAAATGAACCCGCGATCCATAAACCTCAAATCAACTCTGAAGTATTTACCTCCCCTTATAATAATACCATCATATCAATATGGTATCCGACCACTATTATATCCAGCATAAAAAGAAAAGCAAACAAAACAATATGATGTGAATCTGGTCATTTTGTTCCGGTGTACCGTTGCCTCTGTTCACTATAATTTTGTCAATTTGAACAAGACGAAATTATTTTCTTCGACTAACTACTTGAAGTAGCCCCCTAAAGCAATAATGTTTGTTCTGTAATAGCCATGATATCGGGCGGTATCCTTAGTGGTCAAAAACTTTGAATCAAAATCAAAGTTTGACTTGGATATTGTCACAGAGAATTGTTGTTTGATGTACTCTTTCTTGATCTGTTAAGAAAATATTATTCACTTGGGTATCCGTATGGCATGTATGGGTGTATAAGGGTCAGACAACATGGTCAATATAACGCTTAGTGACCTATCATCATGATCATAGGAACGCGTCATATAATTGGGATAATGAAACGGGAGAAGGCAGAAGCCGATAACCCCCCCCCCCCCCCCCCCCCTCACCCACCCCATATTTGAGTCTGTCGGTCATTGTTGGTATTCCCGTCAGACTGTCGGACGGTTCGGACGGTCGGACAGTTTCCACGCGGCAGGCGTTTGCAGACGACATTCCAACATTTCACAAAACTGTCATAATAATTACATTTCATTACCATATTTGGAATCACCACGAGAAATGCATTTAAATAAGTACAAACATACCTAGTATTGATTCAGATATCCTTGGGATAGAACTTGAAAGTTGTGAAAGACTTCTGAAAAATCTGTTTTGCATATGGTAAAACTAATAGCCGCGTGGAAAGGGTTAATGATCACTTGCTCACTTTTAGTTCTTGCCTCCCTCTCCTAATATTAAAAAAAAAATGCTGTAAAGCCTCAAACCCCGAGCGAGCAGACAGACACGATCACGCAAACCTATCCTTACCCCGAATCCTAGATATTAGATATTAATTGATTTCAAACCCAAATTCAAACCTATACAAAATCTATATCCAATCAAAAACATTAAACAATGTGACGCCCCTTTCACTATTCATAATCGGATTTAAATTATTTCTGTTACCGAAATGCGAAATCTTCAAACTTAGTCTAAAAGAAGAAGAAAAAAAACTTTTGAAGCAAATTAATTGTTGGTTGAGAAAAATACGTAAATGTTACTGGTGATCCCGCACAGCGCCATGTATTATGCTGTTGGTCCCTATAATAGTATACATGATATCTATAATAAGTGGTGTTTTAAATTTATAATTTATAATAAGGCCAAAAAAAAAAATAGTTGACTTGCCCTTTCCGACCGACCCGAATTTTCTGAAATCTATGGTCGCTATTTTTTTTTTTTCAAAAAAAAAAAAAAAAAATGATTTTTTTGTTTGTTGTTGTTGAAAGAAGCACATAACAATAAAGAAAGATGAAAACATGTTTTTGAGTAGTATATATGCTTGTTTAAAAAAAAAAATTAAAAAAAATTAGTAGTATGCGTCGTTCTTAAAAATCATGCACTGTGAATACCCCTGTGAAGGGTATAACAGAATTACTCCCGTGTTTTTGTGCAGTAAATTTTCAAACATTTTCAACAAAAAAAAATCCGACCGTCCGACCCTTACTTTGACCCTGAAAGGGCAAGTCAACTTTTTTTGTTGTTGGCCTAAGTGGTGTTTTAAATTGGTGTTTTAAATTCGCACTTATTTTAGTTTTTGTCCTCTGAAAATCTTTAAGAAGACAGTGTGTACACTCTGTAGCATGATATTAAACCCTGTCGAATGCTCTACTTATGGTCGAAGCATATTTTCGGTGAGAAAAAAATTACAAAGGTTACGGTCGACCCTGCGCAGCGCCCTCTGCATTATAAAAGTTATACCTCTAATAAAAGGGGCTATGTATGTAACACACTGATCATGATGATGGCGCTGTTGCGATAAAACAGCGGCCTGATTTTTCACTATGGCATCTGTTGAAAAAACCCATCTATAATCCAGCGACATGATAAGTTACAAGATAATTGAAAACGCATGTATTTTGACATGTACAAATCATGAACCCCTATAACAACAGAAACTTGTATTAAATGATGCTTTATCAATATCAACAACACGCAAACGGTGTTCACAAATGTCTGCCAATTTTTATGCGCACTTCATATTCATTTTTGTGTCCTTATTGAGGATACGACAATTAAGATATATTGTCATGTTTTAGACCCTTTTAAAGGTCTTAAAACAGGACAACATAATCTTTAAAAAGTGATACAAGTTTCGTTAAAGAATTCCACCGGGAGTGGTTTTAGGGGTCCTAATAGAACTCCCCTACCTACTGGACATCAACTTGTATGAAATACTTACGTGTAAGTGTTAACCTAATATTATGACTGATAGATACCCCAACCCCAACCCCAACCCCAACCCCAACCCCAACCCAAACCCAAACCCAAACCCCAACCCCAACCCCAACCCCAACCCCAACCCCAACCCCAACCCAAACCCAAACCCAAACCCAAACCCAAACCCCAACCCCAACCCCAACCCCAACCCCAACCCCAACCCCAACCCCAACCCCAACCCCAACCCCAACCCCAACCACCAACCCGTGTAAATGTTAACCTAATCTTATAACTGATATTATATGAAGTGAAGTTCTAAACAACAAGTCAGACTAAATAAGAAATTTACATTAATCCATATCCCCTAACCCTAATCCTAACGCTAATCCCGACCGCGATCACGGCTAGACCCCGACCCCGGCACCCCGTTCTTTGAAATACTTTAAAAGAAGAAACGAATATGTGTTGTCATTATTCAAATTCAGATGAAACGTTTGGAACACATTTTCGGTGAGAGAAAATACACAGATTTTACTGGAGACCTTGCGCAGCGCCATCTATCATTATATGGTGTTTTTATCTCTAAATGTAAGTGGAAAATGATGGCGTTGTTGCGATAAACCAGCGGCCGGAGAGTTAAAGGGGGCACAGCACTAAATATACCGCCCATTGGATTACGTGTAAAATAGAGCTTCAAGAGTCGCGATTTTGGGTCCTTAGTAACTCTTTTTGGAATGTCTCGAATACTTTATTCTAACAAACAAATATTACAATTTCATAAAATCTTCAAGAACAGATACCCATTCCAATTAGATGTTACAATTATGATCATTTAACAGCGCCACCCCTATTTTCAACCCGGACACTCGCATTCTGACCGCCTCCGAGCATGTGTGTTCATCCACGCGATAAATTTTCGATACAGTCGAAAATCATTATTTTGAAATATCCTGAGCAAAGTACAAGAGATTATCTTTCATTTTAATTATCCTGAGCAAAGTACAAGAGATTATCTTTCATTTTAATTATAAAATGCTACCCTCACGCCAAACTTATTCCCAAAGGAGCCCAATTTATCACAATCTCGGTTTTTGTTTTTACTTGGAATGTATGTACGATTTATGATCAGAAATGTAAATCTGCAAGAAAATCTGCTTTCATTTTTTTTTCGATGTTGAGGGCGTTCCCTGGAAAGATCACATAAAATATACCTTTAAGTGTAATAATATCATTTTAAAGTTGATGTGTTCATCTTTACAATGATATCCAATTTGAAGCAATCTCTTGTTCCAGTGCTCAGCCACATGCTTGAGAACATGGTGAGGTCGCAATCTGAAAGTGCCAAAATCAACACTATTTTGTGCTTAAAAATCAATAGATCATCACACTACAGTAGATCTTGAAAGTTGGGAAAGATTTCTGAAAAATCTGTTTTGCATGTAAAATATTAGCCGCGTGGAAAGGGTAAATAATCACTTGCTTACTTTTAGTTCTTGCCTCCCTCCCCTAATATAAAAAAAAATGCTGTTAAACCTCAAACCCCGAGCAGACAGACACGATCACGCAAACCTATCCTTACCCCCGAATCCTAGATATTAATTGATTTCAAACCCAAATTCAAACCTATACAAAATCTACATCCAAACCGAAGCCATAAACAATGTGACGCCCCTTTCACTATCCATAATCATTCTGATTTAAATTATTTTTGATACCGAAATGCGAAATCTTCAAACTTAGTCTAAAAGAAGAAGAAAAAAAACGTTTGAAGCAAATTAATTGTTGGTTGAGAAAATTGCGTAAATGTTACTGGTGATCCCGCACAGCGCCACCCATATTACATGTATTATGCTGTAGGTCCCTACAAATTATACAATTATATCTATAATAAGTGGTGTTTTAAATTTATAATTTATAATAAGTGGAGTTTTAAATTGGTGTTTTAAATTCGCACTTATTTTTGTTTTTGCCCTCTGAAAATCTTTAAGAAGACACGAATGTGTAAACTCTGTTGCATGATATTAAACTCAGTCGAAACGCTTAGATTATCTGTACAGTGGTCGAATCATATTTTCGGTGAGAGAAAAAATACAAAGGTTACGGTCAATCCTGCGCAGCGCCCTCTGTATTATAAAAGTTATTCCTCTAATAAAAGAGGCTACATGTATGTGATACAATGATGGCGCTGTTGCGATTAAGCAGCGGCCAGATTTTTCACTATTGCATCTGTTGAAAAAAAACCCTATCAAAATAATCCAGCGATATAATAAGAGACAATATAATTGAAAACGCATGTATTTTATCATGTAGACCTACCCTTATAAAAACAGAAAGTTGTATTAAATGATACTTTATCAATATCAACAATTATTAGTTTCAATGTTTTATTATTCAAGCTTAACAAGATGGCTTCAGGAACGTATTTCTGGACCATTTTAGTTCATGAACTGAATTTTTTTGCGCGGTCCGCGCTCATTTTTTCTACAGATTTCAACATTATAATGGGTCTGGAACCACCGTATATCTCCTTGTTTACTAAAGAACATATAGCAACTGTTATGAAAACAGTTTGCACAACCCAAGTTGTGTAATATCTACACAACAGTTGTGTAGTATTGCTAAACAATAATGTGTAACATTAATTTACACAATTAAGTACACTCTTAAGACAACTCGTCATTTGAGCGACGAGGGAGTCTAGTCAAAATATTTTGACTAGAACCTAGTCAGTTTGACAAGGTATTCTAGTAACATATTTACGTTTCAACTAGAGTCTAGTAATTTGTAACGCGTTTCGGGTCACATCTGCATCCAAGAAATGACACGAAAATCTCGTCGTAAATCCCTCGTAGAAAACGGAAGTCGCGCATTGCATGATGGATGATTACCGATGAACTCGCAAGTCATCGCGGCCAATTTGGTGAGCAGGCGCCCGAGAAAACAGGGCCTAAAAGAAGCCTTTTATGCCTCTAATTTCGATGTAAACATTATCCGAGCTGTTTCTTCGTGAAGTAGGCAGGTAAGAGAAACTTTCTGGACGTCTCTCGTGATATAACTTTGTGTTTTTAGCGGTGAATCGACATAAAACGTGTCGCGTTAAATCACCCGGCCAATTGTGTGTACAATTCCTCCTATACCGCATAGCCTACACGTAGGCATGGTAGGTATACGATGAGTTCCATGTTAATTTACTGGTATTTTAAGTCAAGAAATTGGGCAATTACGATTATTTTTAAATTACCGAACATCGCCTATACCATGGTACTGAAGGCTTATGCACTCGTTTAAAATAGCTCATTTTAATTTTAATTTCTAAAAACTTAAATTAAAAAGTAAAAACAAACTTCGACTGAATTTGGATCCCCATATTCCCAATCAATGAATCAAATAGACATGCAAACCTTTCTAGTCCTAATCACATCAAGGCTCATGTTATTGTAACAACTAGAATGTGAACATTGTAACAAATGCCATGCACAGAAACGCCACTGACACTACTGACAAAACACATTTATGCATTCAGATCTACTAACTAGGCCTAGGCCTAAAGCCTATTTTAATAATTTTTTACTTCTGTATTTATTTTACAGTAAAAGCCTACATGTGTTTGTACTTGTACTGACGTAGTGATGGATGATGAAGTGAACATAATCCGAAGGTGCCAAGTGTAGTTACCAAATCTTTGCCAGCGCCAGGGTGTCCGAAGATGTCAATAAATAAAGGTGGGTGTTTGAATTTTAAATAAATTAGTTTAAATAAATTGCCATCCACATTGTAAACATTGATCATTGATGTCATTTTACACTATGAATCAGGGGTCGCATTTTGACGCGTCTGCGCGTCCTAGACCTCTATTAGTGACGCGTCAGGTTTCAAATTTGAAAGACTAGCGGGTCCCGATCAAAATTGAAGGGACCCCTTAAATATGACGATGTATAAACGTATGTAAATGGAAACCTTAAGAAATTCTGTAAATTACATGTCCATCCTTTGCTCACAATATAAATTCATTAAACTGTCCGTAAAAAAGTAAAATTTTCAAATACCCAAACTTCAGGACCACTCAATTTCTTGGGGACCCCTTAAATTTGTTTTTTGAAATCCAACGGGGTCCTGAAAAATTTCATGGGACCTCTCACATTTTTGATCCAGTGCTATCCCTGCTATGAATGCCCTATGAGTGTGAACATTGTAACAAAGGCTTTACTCGGAAAACGCCACTGGCAAAACACATTCAGATCAAAGCCTATTTTAATATTTTTTTACTTCTGCATTTGTTTTACAGTAAAAGCCTACTAGGCCTACATGTGTTTGTACTCGTACTGTACTGACCTAGTGATGGTTAAGTAAACGCAATCCGAAGGCGTCAAGTGTAGTTACCGAATCTTCGCCAGGGTGACCGAAGATGTCAATAAAGGTAGGTGTTTAATTATAAATAAATATTAAATGAATTGCCATCTATGATATTGTAACCATTTGATAATAATAGCCTACTGGATGTGACAGGAGACAATCATTTCTTGATACATCAGAAGTCTGTTCAACAGAGGAGAGGATGATATTATGCATAGCATCAAAGGCAGCATATGATTATTTAATGGCAAAATACTTTGACTTTGGAAGTATCAACCAGTATTAAATTATATCTTTCTGTTTTATATTTCCCCTTCCAGAAATCTACCTCCAGGACAACTCGGCCACAAGACAACTCGGCCTCCAAGAAGAAGAAAAAACATCCCAAGTTATTGGAAAGAAGTTATCAACTGTACAAATAAATTTGAATTGAATTGAATTGAACTGAAATTAAAATTGGAGTTTAGTTTTAGAATACATTTGAAATTGATATAAGAAATACATTTCAGGCAACACAAGAATATAGTCACACATAACTTTGACCAGTTGGTATCAAAAATATGTCAATAAATTGATGAGTCATTCAAAATATTTGAAGTGTTGTGTATTTATATTATAATTAGCCTCTTCTTTCCATGACATTTATTGCAGGTTTTGAAAATACCCAGCACCCGTGTTTCTCTGGGTTTTTGCAGTTTGCCAAAGCCTTAAGTGATGAAACATGTTCAGAGGGAGTTGCGTTAATTGCGGCATCTTTTCATCACTACAGCCTTAATGATAATATTCTAGTCAAAATGACCAGAACTAGGAAAAATGTTATTTTACTTGGAGATCTAGTCAAATTTGACTAGAAAGCCGGGCCAGATATGACTTTACTAGGGTCTAGTCATTTTGACTAAACAAATCTAGTCACGTCAAGTGACTAGAAAATCATGTTATAATTTGACTTGATCTAGTCAAATTTGACTAGATTCTGGTCAAATTTGGACTAGGCTAGATCTGGTCAACTTGACTAGATTCTAGTCAAATTATAACATGATTTTCTAGTCACTTGACGTGACTAGATTTTTTTAGTCAAAATGACTAGACCCTAGTAAAGTCATATCTGGCCCGGCTTTCTAGTCAAATTTGACTAGATTCTGGTCAAATTTGACTAGGTTGTCTTAAGAGTGTAGAGTAAATGGTTTACACAGCAATTAGTTAATTTTCTACACAATAGTTGTGCATTACTATTGGGTTGTAGAATGGTCATTTCAATGGTTTACACACAGCAATTGTTTAATGTTATACACAATAGTTGTGCATTACTATTGGGTTGTGGAATGGCCATTTGAATGGTTTACACAGCAATTGGTGAATTTTATACACAATAGTTGTGCATGTGGTTTTGATTGATTGAAGTATTTGACGGTAAGTATATTTTTCACTTGAAAGATTTCAGTAAAAAATACAAAGTATTTAAAAGTAAAACTTTTTACTACTTCAACTCTCCAAAACTCACTCGCTCAAGCAACACCGACACGTCCGCCATTTGGTTTTCAGTAATTTTGGTCACAACAAGGGTAATTTGTGTCGTTTAAAATTCCGTTATCGCGGCAAATCAATTTTATATAATCGAAATACATTTTACACATACACAATTCGATTACAAACAAATCATACATGGTTGTTTAAAAATCTTTTTACACAACGTTTTTTTACACACGAGAATAACAGTGCAGAATGCTGAATAATCTTTGCCTTAAGGGGGGACTTAAGGAAGTTTTTGATTTGATTTTTTGAATTTTGTGAGTGCTGTAATTATTGAACTATTAATCAAATGTATATAAAAGTATACATTTTTGGAAAGGAAATGGATCAGAGAATCCAAATTTGGCGTCAATTTTGACCAAAAAAGTAGATTTTTTGAGAAAATCACAAAATTCACTTTTTTGACCAAATTTTTTTTGAACAAAGCTAACAAAAAATAATAATTTTTTTTTACACTTTTTGGTCAACATTTCAAAAAATATTGGATTAGATTTAAAAAAAAAAAAATCGTCCCTCCAGTAGTGTCTTAACATCATCATCAAGTGATTTGGGCATTTTTAACTCAAAATTATGTTTGTTAGCTTTGTTCAAAAAAATTGGGTCAAAAAAGTCAACATTTTTGGTCAAAAATGATGCCAAATTTGGATTCTCTGATCCATTTCCTTTCCAAAAAGGTATACTTTTATACACATTTGAGTCATGGTTCAATAATTACAGCACTAACAAAATTCAACAAAAAACTTCCTTAAGTCCCCCCTTAAAATACCTAAGACCCAGAAGCTTTCAAGGCCTAAGGCGGGCCGGGCCCCTGGACCCCACCCACTTGGCGTGGATGTTGTTTAACCCTAACCCTGCCAAATCCAACAGAATCCAAGGAGCCAATCTCTATGTCCCACCCGGCGTGCAAGTTTTTCGAGGATAAAATGGACCCAGGCTATATACTTGGCGGAGTATACTCCGCCAAGTAAGTCTTGACACCGTTCGAATCCCAGGGGGTTCGCGGTGACGTTTGGAGTCACTTTTCTCCGCGCAGAAAAAAAAATCTGAACAAAGTGCCCGAATGGGTTAGAGTTAAGTTAGAATTTGAATGTGCACACTATGTTTGGATTTTACTCCTGTTACCTATAACAGTAATACCTAATGCAGTAATACATGTGATTGTTTTTCAGTTATAGTCAATCCATCTGAGACCGATTTTCCAATGACGTCACCCAGCCGTTCCATTGACTGGGAGAGGAGGCTATTTTCTGACGAAAATATCGATGGAATCTATGGAATCGGTTTGAATGAAAAATAGCCATAATAGAAAATCATTATGTAAACACATACACTTGTCATTAAAATCCAGGTTGTACCAATGTTTAATTTACTTACCTACTGCTTATGAGTACCTGATCATTTTCTATATGATATTGATATGTGATAATTTATCCAATACATTAAGTTCTCCATATTCGGAAATACTATTTTGCCAGTCTGTTTGTCAAATATAATGTTTGTTATTTCTGGCGACGTATCCCTTTATGTTAGCCCAAATGATTTCATTCCGATATTAATTGCAGTGATATTGTGATAGTCTGATTATTTCATGTCCATTATCAATATTTGCAAGTGGTCAGTTCTGAAGTTCCGTATATGAAGTATACTTCTTAATTATAATCATAAAGTTGAGGTTTCTTCAGTGAATTTGAGTAAGAAATGTAATGTTTTGTCAACCATTCCTGCATTTCAGCCTTAATTAAACTTCTTGATATTGGTATTTCGCTTTCAACACTACACTGTAATTTCCATGATCGCTGAGTTTGAGGAATAATTGGAAAGGTTTTTACTTTTTACTGTTACTTAAATTACAAGATAGCAAACAAAAAATAATTGTGGCCTCCTGTGTTGTGGTAAATCTTCTAAGTTCACCACTTTCGATCGTTTTCAGCTTTGTGGTTCCATTCACAGGTGACGATTTCCGGGACAAACCGGTGACATCCCCGCTCCCGATAAGAGGAATGAAGGGATATAGACATTGGGAATTTGTCTGCATGATTTTTGCGCAAAATATGCCATGAATTAAAAATAAACCCAAAGCCTGCAACGATGGGCTTTTCCATATTTACACATTTGTTATTAATTGTCAAATTCAAACTATCATTTTTTATTTAAAACTAAATTCAAACTAAACAAGGTTTAGAATATATATTTCCACTGTTACTTTTGTAGGCCAAATTTAAATAAAAACTAGCTTCTTGTCCTAATTTCTTTTGGGAAAAGTAGGATGAGGGCACTTTAAAAAAGCAAAAAAAAAAGAAGTAAAATTACCAGCATGGTATTGCGTGATTGGTTGTGTAAACCTGAAGAGAATCTTTGTATTATGGTTCTGGCGGGTGATTAACACAAAACCTACTTTAAAATGCTTAATATCCGCACACCAACCTTGGCTGTTTGGGTTCAGAAGAGAGCATTGGTGCCAATGGACTATTAGTGTCACCAAAGACGGTCAATGGCCACCTCAGGCACTGGTTTAGGAGAAGAGAGACATTAATTTTTAATATGCATGTTCAGTGGATGGACAGACACCAATTATTAAAGCAATTTGTATGTGTGGCAATTCGTTTGGGTGCATTATAATATCTCAATTGTTTTGAGTTTTTGCAGACATTTGGATTATCAATTTATCCCATCATGCACTGTCAATCCTCCAAATTGTTTAACCCCCTGAGAACTACCGGCCGATTGGTGGAAATTTAGAATGTGTCAAATATTGTGCCAATCAGAGACATCGTTAGAATAATTACAATTTTCAAAAATATTAGCATAACATATTTATAAGCAAAACTGTAATTGGTCATCAAAATGATTATATCATGTAATTGACCAATGGGAATTATTGTACAAAAGACAGGTAGTGCCCAGGGGGTTAAACGATTGTGACCGGATTAGTGAGAAATTGATTAACAGAGGCTACCAACACAAGACCTAATTTGCAGTGGTATTCCAGGGGGAATAGGCAGTGCTAAGGTGTACTAAGGAACTACATAGGGCTTACATTTCTATACGGCCATGGCTTAGCGTGAGATCTTATGTGTGACTCAGAAACGCGATAATCTGGCCTTCTATTATGCTCCTGGGACACATTACGCAATATCAAACCGGATATATAATATAGTCCTAAAAGCATACATAGCAGTGGCGGATACAGGGGGGGCTTTGGGGGCGGGCGCCCCCCGTAAAATTTTACAATATACCTTTTTTGTGTACCACTTTACCTTTTTCAGAGACATACGTTGGTTCCGTCGGTACATTTGCCACTTGTACCATGCGATTTTTTTTTGCCGGTTTTGGGACAACCACATCCTACCCCCCCCCCCCCCCCCCCCCCTTTTTTTGTGTACCACTTTACCTTTTTCAGAGACATACGTTGGTTCCGTCGGTACATTTGCCACTTGTACCATGCGATTTTTTTTTGCCGGTTTTGGGACAACCACATCCTACCCCCCCCCCCCCCCCCCCCCCCACACACACTTAGCAGAATTTCACGAGCTGACGGCAAAAAAAATGGGGCCCTTTTACGATTTTTTTTTGTGTCCGCCCCCCGTAATCCTGGATCCGCCACTGCATAGAGCCTACATTTCTATACTGCCATGGCTTAGCGTGAGATAATGTGAATCAGAAACGTGCTGTGGTTACGAGCCTCAAAACACCTTAGCAACGCCTACCTTTTGACCAAAAATATATGCCCATGCAGTTAGGTCTGAATCTAATACACAACATATCCCACTTTCGCCTAACCATGAAAGTAAGTTACTTTCATGGCCTAACCAACACCCTTACTTTGAAAATCTGGGCTACACAATGAAACCACGCTATAAAGCAGTAACCGATTTGCCATTACACATCACATACGGACAAAACCCACGACAAATCGACCGAACAAAATCATGCTGACGAAAACAGTATTCGAGACTACTCGTAGTCATCTCATAAAAAATCGCCTGTATTGACGTCGCCATTTGGTATGAGTTATGATGACGAAACAGTTACGAGAGTTCCACATCTCGTAGGCTATCCCATCAGCACTTTCGACACATACCGAATTTCAAATAATTACACGTGGGGGATGTGCAGTTTAAATAAGTTGAATTTAATAACTGTTCTGTGTTCATTCAAAATGATCAATGCACATCAATCATTTTCCTACCAAATGATGTGCTTAGCTTAAAGTACCTTTTGAAACTAAGCATTAAAACGTATAAGAAATGATATCATTCGTGTGAATGCTTTCTCCAACGCTACCCTTAAAGCCGCGCGGATTCTAAAAGAAGGAAAAAGTCATGACCCTCAGGCCTACAATGATTTCTCTCGACGAATTAAACTCTTAGCAAACGATACAGGTCCTCAACATGCTCAACGAAGTTGTTTTGGTGTACACAGACAACTTTAAATGGGTTATCGGTACCCACCTAGTTACACCCTTGGCAAATACAGTAGGTCAAATGACACACATATAATAGGTCAAAATAACCTACAAAGTAGGTCACAACAACACATGTATATGGGTCATATGACACGTTATTCAAATTTAACGAGTTTCTGAACATGACTAGTACTCACCATCTTGGGTCACATGACTCGCCTCAAATCCAAATGAGTCACGTCAGCTCACTCATATGAGTCAGATTAACCTGGCTAAACAGGTCAAACTGACCCATTTTCATAGGTCTTTGTTTTCATCCATGTAGTTACACACATTGGTAATCATATGAGTCATACTGACACACCAATGATGAAATGAGTCAAACTGACACACCAAAAATTACATGACTGAACCCTTAGTGAGTGACGTCTCGAATTAATCATGTTAATAAAATGGATATATATATATATCCTTACGAAATCTACTTTACATGGTGTTAATTTTTAAGAAGCCGATGCACACTCCAGCCAACATCGACCATGGGCCCATCACAGTAGGTCCTCACGGGACCCTTAACATTTTGTCCACTTTGGCCCGTATACAGGCCAAAGTGAAGGGTCCCATGAGGGCACATGTGGGCCCACGATCGATGTTGGCTGGGACCCATCCCATAATTCCATTCGCGCTACACAGCGCCTGCTATCGATCTTGACCTACTTGTAAAATGCAAGTGGGTCAGATATCGATCTTGACCTACTTGCAAAATACAAGTGGGTCAGATGTCGATCTGGACCAGTAACTATACGGAACTGAGTCAGTTTACCTATTTACGTTCATGGTTGGAATGACCCAGCACAAGAGCAAGTAAGTCAAATGACTCATATTGACTCGATCTTGACACACTTGCACATAATCAAGTGAGTCACATAAGCAAGTATGTTAGTTGACCCATTGTCATATCTCAGATAAGTCACTGTACTTCATGATCTGGGTCATTTCACCCATCTAGGTAAGTTACATAGAAGTGACTCACGTCAAATAGGTCAAGTGACCCGCTTGTGACCCATACATTTATCTTAACCTACTTGCAAAATACAAGTGGGTCAGATGTCGATCTTGACCAGTAACTATACGGAACTGAGTCAGTTTACCTGTTTACGTTCATGGTTTGAATGACCCAGCACAAGAGCAAGTAAGTCAAATGACTCATATTGACTCGATCTTGACACACTTGCACATAATCAAGTGAGTCACATAAGCAAGTATGTTACTTGACCCATTGTCATATCTCAGATCAGTCACTGTACTTCATTTTCTGGGTCATTTCACCCATCTAGGTAAGTTACATTGAAGTGACTCACATCAAATAGGTCAAGTGACCCGCTCGTGACCCAGAAAAATTGTCTGTGTAGTAGGCAATGGGCCAACCACCATCATCCGCAGGCATTGCATAACATACATAACAATGACCTGAGCAAAACCTAACAATGAGACACATAGCAATGAAAACATATTAACTGGAAATAAAATACCAAACACACGATTTTAGGTAATTTTTACAAAAGACACAAGTATCAAAGAATATCTTATGACCAATCATGTGCACTCAAATTGTGAAACTCTCTTCCTGTGGACACTCGTTGCTGTGTTTCAATCAATTGTTTTAAAGGTCACATGCTCATGTTTAATTTTCACGTTTTTGTTTGTATGTATAGCGCCTCAGAATAGATTGCCTAGATAGATGACGCTTTATAAATTCATTATTATTATTATTATTATTAAGTAGTTTTTCAATTCACAAAAATAACCAATGGTAATAAAAGTAGTATTTCCAGATTCGGCAATATATTTCATTGAAAATGTGCGTTGACTGCTGATAGTTTTAGATCTAAACAACATGTAAAACTTCATATCTCCGTATCTTGTTCGGTATCTCTTATCTTATTCTTAAGTCACTTTTATTGGCATTTTTACCCCCTGCCCATTTGCGTTTCATGTAGGCCCTATCACCAGTCAGCTGTAGAACGGGGCCCCGTTTCAATTGAGGGCGCTCTAAAATGACGGGTATACGTAACCAAGGTAACGCACACCCGTCAATTTGCGCAATTATTGAATTTTCGCCTTTTACCCCAAATATCTGCATAAAAAGTAACTATCCATCGAGTTGAGGGCAGCATAAGGTACCAGAACGACCTTGCGATATCCAGTTCGATGATTTAATTTAACCTTTGACCCCAACATCACACGACACAAGCTAAAATTATGTTTTTTTGACCGGATTGCTGCGATGAGACCACCATTTTTTAGACGAGATTACACCAATTTTAAGAATTTTAAGGGTAAATGTGATAATTTTTACAATAAATATAAGCCCAATAGTATTCAGAAGTGATGCCTTTGTAACGGTTATCTCTGTGATAAGAGAGTTATTTCGTTGTTTAAAATCTGTTAAAATCGTTTTTTTATGAATTTTGAAAAATACTGTGACGTGAGGCCGTTCCCTTGGAAACGCTGTCCCGTTCCCAAGCCCGCCCTCTATTGAAAAGTGTTTTTTGTTCGATCGTATTCCGGCGGGCGACGGACTTTCGTCACTTTATAAATCGCCGTTTAAAAAATGACGGCAGTGCGTCACTAAATAGAGCGCCCTCAATTGAAACGGGGCTCCGTTCTACAGCTGACTGATCACGCATGTTTTCTGAGTTGCAGTGAACCAAATGATTGGCCTATCAGAGCTCAAAGCTCTCAGCTCTACTCATCAAATTCAAGTATTTCTGTAAGGCCAAACAAAAAGAAAATTGTTATGTTGACCTCAACCGCCCGCTCGTCAGATGTAGGGCCGCTCCGATTTTGTTTTGATTTTTTTCTTCTGATATTTTTTTTTCAGATTTTATTTTTTACAGTTTATATAGCATTGATTATTCAACTAAGTGTTTATAACATATATGTGTGAATTTTTGTGTGATTTCAACTTCTTGTTGGCTGAACTTGAAAAAGGAAAAAAAGA
Source organism: Ophiura sarsii (assembly GCA_035610835.1). NCBI lineage: Eukaryota > Metazoa > Echinodermata > Ophiuroidea > Amphilepidida > Ophiuridae > Ophiura > Ophiura sarsii. The sequence continues at coordinate 49,949,704 of CM069457.1, read as the reverse complement.
AAAAGAAAAGAAGCCACCCGCTTGCCCCTCCTCTCTGAGAGCTGTGGAGGACAACATAACTTTTTTTTGCCTGATGTATAACTATTCTTATAAAACTAAATATGGGTTTCCATGCTTTTGGGACTGGCTATACTGAGAGACCTACAACACAGTTTTCAATACAAAATCAGACAACATTTTGTATTACACATTTTACACCCCCACGTCGTCAGAATTCTTCAAACATTATTGTAAGCCTTTTTTCCTTCAATCTAAAAAAGGTTTGGCAGAAAACTAAACCTTTTTCGCTTCTAACTGGTAAGACATTAGGGATTTCCCCTGTAACGTTTCACGCTTTTAGTATTTACCATGACACCGCATACCACAAAAACAAGTCAATAGGTACTTCCGCGAATTTCCTGAAAAGTACAACTGTGACCATCATAGACCTTGAATACGGGACAAACATGTCTATTGAAATCCAATAAATGTGGGTATTGCTAGTCTATTGCAGCAACAGCATATCTCATAGTAGCGGATGGGATATACAGGGTGAGTCAAACAAAAGTGCACTAAAAGTAAAATAATTATTAAACATAATTTATTATCAGAATATGAAGGCAACCAATGTATGTGGCAATAGATATATTTATTCAAATCATCAGCAAAAAGAATCATTACATTTCATATGGTACCGTTTACCAGATATGACTATTTTGGTAAAGTTACTGCATTTTGAAACCGAACACAATATTGAATACTTTAACTCAATAATATTAATTATGAACAAGTGGATTCATCATGAATGGTACACAATAGCTAACTAATAAAGACAAATCAAACATTTTCAATTATTTTTTCAAACTTTAAATGCGAAATAATGACAACACAATGTCATTATTACACGAAATTAGCAACAACAACAACAAATTTGGCTCTTGTGATAGTCGGACTCAGTTCGGACTAGTGTGTGGACCGTTTTCAATAGTGGAATTCAATAGATCTTATAAGAGAAAATATCGAAAATCTTGTTCGGTTTATAAAATGTTGACTTTTACGCAAATGAGCATAAAATATGTTTATCATAACCAATTTCAACCAACTAAAATTCTTAAGACAGCTAATGAGATAACCCGTCTGATTCAATATAGTATCACTAGGACTATTGAGTAATGGTGACTCGCTAGCATCTAGTGTGGTCCGCCCAAACATGAAAAACCGATAAGCTGTGGATAATGCACATTATCAGAGTAAAATTATGTGGATATGCAATAAAGGGTTGATATGTTGATCATAATGCATGCATCATCAAAACAGATATTGGTAGGCCTTGATTAAACCTGTAGAATTACACGTGCGCATGATGGTACATAAGTATAGATTAAGCTACGTCGGATAAAATAGCCTGACTAGTTTCGGATCTTCTGATAGTTAGAGTGAGATCATCATCAGAGGCAGTAGAGGAAATGGATATTTTTCTCATAATATCAAAAAGGTCATCAATGAGTTTCAAAATACAAACTGTATTATTTGTGGGGACTGGAATTTAGTTATTCACCCTGATTTAGATACAGAAAATTATGTTAACGTTAACAACCCTAAAGCAAGAAAGGTGGCTTTAGAGTTAATTGATGATTTGAATTTAGTTGATCCTTGGAGATGTTATAATCCAAATGTCAAGCGATTTACTTGGCGACAACCCAATCCTTTGAAACAGAGCCGTTTAGATTTTTTTCTTAAGGGTGGGGGGTCTGGGGTCAAAAGCCCCTATATAGGATATCGATTTCAACAACTTTCCCAAAACTTGAACGATAAGTGTTATATACCATAATATAGCCCATATCGCAAACTTTCAAAAATTGACCTAAAATATTGCTCTGGTTGCCATGGTAACCATACAGGGGTTCTGGATGTAACTCAACAACGCTAAATAGTAGTGTGCTAGTATTTGGGTTGAAGGTTAACAATAACATCCCGCACAAAATAATGAAGCCGGATTTTTGATACCGTTGCTATGATAACCAGGGATCGACCAATCAGGTAATTTTGCATGCTAATTCAAATTTGGAAAATAATTTTAAAAATCAGGCTTCATTATTTTGTAGCCCTTTATGAGCCTAATATGTATACCAAATATTATACAAATCCGACATTTCGTTTTTGAGTTATATCCAGAACGGTTTCAAATTTTCCGCTTTTCGAGGTTTTGAGATATCGGGGTTTAAAAATCACATAACGTAGAGGGCGCTTTTCACTCGTAAACTAACCTTCACATCCATTTTTTTACATTTATGTTTGCAGAAATAATTATTGTAATTTATAATCAAAGTAGTCATCCACATTTGAAACATATTTGAAAATACCAATCAAAGAAAATTCACTGTTGTACATAGCAGAGGTTTTAACTATAACAAATATACAGTGTTTGACACCCCCCACCCTCCACAAAGAATCCCCGAGCCCTCCCCTACCACCCCCAACATTAACTCCCCATAACCCAGACCTAGAAAATCGTGGCGCATAGGGACGTATGAAAGAAAATGGGTCCGTCCCTACCCCGGCGTGACACCCAACAAGGTTTGAATGAAGCCTAATTAAAAACCGTGATCCCTGTGACCTATGTGCTGAAATCACTGGAAGGTCATGACTGGCTACAACTTTAGAAAAAGCTAATATCACAAAGGTTATATTGAGACTATACATATTTTAACTGTACATTACGGAGCGTTTAAAGTGCCATTAGATGGCTACATAATTATCTTGACAAGTCGACATATTATCAACGTTATGTTGAGATAGTCACATATTTTTTCTCACATTCTTGACTTAAACAGTTTTATTAGTCGTCATGGTGAGATACAATATCTCGTCGAGTCGACTTCACAAAAAGTAAATGTCGTCATGGTGAGATAGATTATCTCGTCAAGTCGACTTCACAAAAAGTAGATGTTGTCATGGTGAGATAGATTATCTTGCCAAGTTGACTTAATAAAAAGTGAATGTCGTCATGGCAATATAAACTTTCTCGTCAAGTCAACTTAATCACGGTTATGTCGACATGATAATATAATATATCTGGCCAAGTCGAATTAACATAAGTTGGATGTTGACATGCAAGATAAATTATCCCGCCAAGTGGACTTATCAAAAATTGAATATTGAAATGGCAAGATAAATTATCTCGCCATGTCGACTTATCAAAAATTGAATGTTGACATGACAAGATAAATTATCTCGCCAAGTCGACATTCACTTCTTATGAAGTCAACTTGGCAAGATAATCTATCTCACCATGACGACATCTACTTTTAGTGAAGTCGACTTGACGAGATATTCTATCTCACCATGACGACATTCACTTTTTATGAAGTCAACTTGGCAATAAAATCTATCTCACCATGACAACATCTACTTTTGTGAAAACGACTCGACGAGATAATGAAGTCAACTTGGCAAGATATTCTATCTCACCATGACGATATCGCCTTTTTTGAAGTCGACTTGACGAGATAATCTATCTCACCATGACGACATCTACTTTTTGTGAAGTCGACTTGACGAGAAAGTCTATATTGCCATGACGACACTAACTTGTTATGAAGTTAACTTGGCAAGATAATCTATCTTACCATGACAACATCTATTTTTTTGTGAAGTCGACTTAATGAGATAATTTATCTCACCATGACGTCATCTACTTTTTGTGGAGTTGACTTTTCAAGTTAACCTATCTCGCCATGACGACATCTATGTTTTGTAAAGTCAACTTGACAAGATAATCTATCTCACCATGACAACATCTACTTTTTGTGAAGTAGACTCGACGAGATAATGATGTCAACTTGGCAAGATAATCTATCTCACCATGACGATATCTACTTTTTGTGAAGTCGACTTGACGAGAAAGTTTATATTGTCATGAGAACATTCACTTTTTATGAAGTTAACTTGGCAAGATAATCTATCTTACCATGACAACATCTACTTTTTGTGAAGTCGACTTAATGAGATAATTTATCTCACCATGACGTCATCTACTTTTTGTGGAGTTGACTTTTCAAGTTAACCTATCTCGCCATGACGACATCTATGTTTTGTAAAGTCAACTTGACAAGATAGTCTATATCACCATGATATGGAAGCTTAAAAGTGCCACCCAGATGTCGAGATAATTATCTTGGTAAGTCGACATCATATAGGTAAGATGATCAGATGATAAGATGTTGATCTCTTCAAATCAACTTTTTATAATGACGAGATTGTTAGATGACAAGATCCCAGATCTCATCAAGTCGACTTCCCGGAGGAGTGATGATCAGATGACAAGATTCAGGATTTCGTCAAGTCGACTTCCTGAAGGAAAGATGATCACATGACAAGTTCTCGGATCTCATCAAGGGGATTGCACATGTACTGCATCATGAGACCCAGAAATGTTGAGATCACCGAGACTATTATGGTATTGAGGCAAGCATGAGATCTGTCAGTGGTATAGAGCACAAAACTAGTTGAAAATAACACTAATCATGCTAATGTTAATGCAAATTACATGGTATCTAACAATAATAGAGTCAAACAAGATAACAAATCTGCGACTTGAACCATCTGTTCATATTATGTATGTAGACGAAACAAAAGGAACCACCAAAAAGCGGGAACAATGCATACATGTAACATAGAATGGTTAAAATCACATGAGCAATATAATTAGAATGGAGAACAAACCACCCTCCCCGAGCATTGTGATCCGAGCCGTTTACAAAAGATGTCTGCAAGGCAACATGTGAATGTGACAGTTGACGGCTCGATTCACAAGATGTGGGGAGTTATAAGGCTCTGGTGCGAGAGGTCCCTGGATCAAATCCCGGGGGGGGGGGGGGGGGGGGGATCGGGGGGATATTTTTGTGAAGTCGACTTGACGAGAAAGTTTATATTGTCATGAGAACATTCACTTTTTATGAAGTTAACTTGGCAAGATAATCTATCTTACCATGACAACATCTACTTTTTGTGAAGTCGACTTAATGAGATAATTTATCTCACCATGACGTCATCTACTTTTTGTGGAGTTGACTTTTCAAGTTAACCTATCTCGCCATGACGACATCTATGTTTTGTAAAGTCAACTTGACAAGATAGTCTATATCACCATGATATGGAAGCTTAAAAGTGCCACCCAGATGTCGAGATAATTATCTTGGTAAGTCGACATCATATAGGTAAGATGATCAGATGATAAGATGTTGATCTCTTCAAATCAACTTTTTATAATGACGAGATTGTTAGATGACAAGATCCCAGATCTCATCAAGTCGACTTCCCGGAGGAGTGATGATCAGATGACAAGATTCAGGATTTCGTCAAGTCGACTTCCTGAAGGAAAGATGATCACATGACAAGTTCTCGGATCTCATCAAGGGGATTGCACATGTACTGCATCATGAGACCCAGAAATGTTGAGATCACCGAGACTATTATGGTATTGAGGCAAGCATGAGATCTGTCAGTGGTATAGAGCACAAAACTAGTTGAAAATAACACTAATCATGCTAATGTTAATGCAAATTACATGGTATCTAACAATAATAGAGTCAAACAAGATAACAAATCTGCGACTTGAACCATCTGTTCATATTATGTATGTAGACGAAACAAAAGGAACCACCAAAAAGCGGGAACAATGCATACATGTAACATAGAATGGTTAAAATCACATGAGCAATATAATTAGAATGGAGAACAAACCACCCTCCCCGAGCATTGTGATCCGAGCCGTTTACAAAAGATGTCTGCAAGGCAACATGTGAATGTGACAGTTGACGGCTCGATTCACAAGATGTGGGGAATTATAAGGCTCTGGTGCGAGAGGTCCCTGGATCAAATCCCGGGGGGGGGGGGGGGGGGGGGGGGGGATCGGGGGGATATTTTGGTCTATTTTCTACGTCGTAGTACAAATTCTGAAAACAGTGGGGGGGGGGGGGGGGGGCGGGGGGGGGGGGGGGGGTAGAGTTAGGGTTAAGCAAGTTAAAGCTGGTGTTTTCCCGGTGTAAAACCTCCGACGTGAGTGAACATCCGGCGTGAGTGCCGTGTTCAAATATACATCAAACTTAACACTTTCCATGCGGCAGGCGTCTGCATACGACATTCCAAAATATCACAAAATGTTTCTAAATATCTAAACATTATTGACTTTTGTTACCATATTTGGAATCACCATGAGAAAGGCATTGGCATAAGTACAAACATGCCTGGTATTGGTACTGAAAAATCTGTTTTGAATATGATAAAACTACACTGAAAACATTATTTCGTAAGTTCTACTAATTAAAAGTTAGTAAAAACGATGTCTAGTTCTACGAATCCGTGATTTGTAAGGCATGTTTAGCGATGCTATATATTGGTTTGGGCATGCCTAACTAATTTGCTTTACCAATTAAATGTTAGTACGGCAGAGGTTTTACGAATTTCAAAGCTGCCGTACTATCTTATAGGATCGTAAAAACGAAGTCTCTTTCTACTAATCTTGGTTAGTTCGATAGGCTCAACAAAGTTTAAAACTCGTTTGTCTGGCCGAACGAATCAATTGTACAAATGTGATGTACGATGATTGCGGCAATAAGATACACGAAACTGAAAATAAAGAAGCATGTAAAGTAAGCTTATTACGGTAGGCCCCAGAATAAACCGATGAAAAACGAAGGCAAAGAGGTGTTTATTTCTCTCAAATTGAACACTAAATATTACAGTCATATCGTAAGCTTTACGGTAGGCCCAGGAATATTGCAATCATGTGGACTGTGGGGATAGCGACTCATTACTCGTTCATGAATCATTGATAGGATTTTCGCAAGCGTCCGCCATCTTGGCTGTGGTTTCCTGCACTAAGTGCCATACCCACGATTCACACGATTGCGTTTGATATTCCTGGGCCTACCGTAAAGCTTACGTTATGACCGTAATATTTAATGTTCAATTTGAGAGAAATAAATACCTGTTTGCCATCGTTTTTCATCGGTATGATTTCACGCCAGAGTGGACGAACGCATTAACGTGACTGGACCCTGTGTGCTACCTGAAGTCGTCTGCGCTGCAGAAAAAGTTCTCAGTACGTGATCACAACAGCGGGAATTAAACATCGTAGAACCGCAACCGTTTGTAAAACCTGTTCGTAAAACCTAATGGTGCAAATTGTACCAATTCTGAACATCTTCGTAAAGCTTACAATATCTAGGGCCTGTTAAACAATCTTAAATTCATTCCTTGTAAGTCTTTTAATCTACATGGTTTCCTATCATCGTAAGACATCATCAGAACTAGTAGCATACGCGCAACCAATTCATTTTACTAACTTAAATTAGTAGAGTACGATAAAAAATGAGTTATTGTTTTCAGTGTAATAGCCTCATTTAAAGTAGCTTAAAGTGTTAATACTGGACACAGTAATGACATGACATGGACGCCTTACTCTTTTATAATACACAACACGGCTTGCACGTGCAATGGTACAGCTTTATTTTACATATCCTTTTTTTAAACACGATATCATACTAAAATGTAATGCCTGGGTACAACTCCACCTGAGAAATTTCCAAAGCTTTCCTAATTATTCGGATGTTTGGCCACAAGAGTATGCATTTGAAAAACATTATGATGGGGTCATTGGGTGAGAGCGAGACTGGTACAAGCCTCACATACGCGTCATCTCTGTGCTAAGATTGTGCCCTTCCCTTCTCCAGAGGTTGACATGTATTCAATGCTTGAAGTACCGCCGGGGTGGTCTCGGGCAACCGGACCACCACTTAACGCGAACGCTGGTACAGTACAATGCAACATGACTTTTCCCGACTGATCACATATTCGCGCGGAGCATGCAATTACGTTTGTTTATCATCACTAAATGGCATCTTAAGAGGTGCTTAACGGTTAAGAAAGTTTAAGCCATCTATATACATTGGTTCTCAGAGACCGTCAGAGACGTCGGCGATACTTAAACGAGACGAAATAAATCGGGCAGGCGGAGCTTAAACTATGTTTGTTCCATAACGAGCACTTCTGTAATGCGACTTACTGCGATTTTCCGGCGCAATACGCAGTGCCACGCGGAATTAGAGGGCTTTTTCGTGGGTCTTTTTTGATAAACAGCCCACACAGGTAAAATATGGCAAATAGGGGCAATAGAAGGTACTGATTTGACGATCCAAGAAAAAGAAGCATGTTTTGTAACCAAACATTTGTTTCATCCAAAATACCAGGGAAATGGTGTATGTATTTTCCATAATTCAAACCAAAAAAAAAAAATCAAAACACCGCAGTCTAAAAATAGTGCAGGAAACCAATAAAGTTGATTTGTGTGCATGGAGGGGGGAGGGGGGGGGGGGGGGGGGGGGGGTACAGTCTGAAGAACAATTTAGGTATATATGACCTTGGTCAAACAAGATAAGCTAGTCAAACAAGATAAGCTATTATGTCTCTCTTTTAGGAGTAGTACATCTCTAATCAACTAAACAAATATAGCTTTGACTCCAGCACAGACGGCGAGTACTGTTAAAATAAACTGCATAGGTACATACAATTTACAAAGACTACAAACATGGCAGCCTCCACTTATGTCTAGAAAGACCTAAATGTGTAAACTTTTGCAATTCCATGCTAATAGGGTGGCTTCGCCCCCCAACCCCAAAAAGGCATGGAAGTTAAAAAAACCTATCATATCATGTACTAATTTACTATTTGAACTATGGAAGTGTCAAAATGATCATGTACACATTTACAATTTGAACGAAGCATCATGGTTCATGAAAAAAATCGGAAGTGGAAAAACTAGCATAACACATTTATTATTAATATCCGTAATAGTGTGTGAGTGCTTGATTGTTGGTTTATTTACATGGTTGGTCTGTATCTCTATAAATATAAAAGAGCTAAAACCACTCACTCCTACAGAGTGAGAAAGTGAAAATCACTGCTAAAGAGTGAAAATCACTCATCCAAAAGAGTAAAAATCACTCCAATTTAGCATCCATATATTTTTTTAAAAAAGTGACCACTCTTTTTTGAGCGAAAAAGAGTGGTCACTTATATCATGGCTCCTAAATTGGACTGATTTTTACTCTTTTGGAGTGATTCTCACATTGTCACTATTTTGGAGTGAGATTTTTTTGCTCTTTTACATTTAGGGAGTAGTCCACGATTGGCTCCTGATGGGACCAGATGTTGAGGCAGTGTAAGAAGGAGACAATGTATTGTCTTCATGGTCAGACCTTTCTTGCATTTGATCGGAAACAAGTGTAATGTGAATGTGATACGGAATAAGAAACACAATCATGGAATTAGACGGCGGTAAATGTTTCAACACGCTTGAGTTCAAGTTTAGAGTTCATCTTCAAGAAGTCTACGCAAAACGTGATTATACAGTACATGAGGCCACAGGATATTTGATCCACTAGTTCGAAGCCAGTGACGAAGGCCTTTGGGACCAAAGGATAGGGCAATATCATGTTTTAGAGCCCAGTGTTACAGGTAAATATGATGGCGAAAGGACATTTTTCCAGTCGATCTGCCGTTGTATAATCACAATGTAGCGTTTAGTTATTTCTTGAGAGTATATACCTCAAAAGCGGTGTAGGTTGAGGAATATCTGCGTAAGAACACCTCATCATGTGTCTAAGCACAACTTTAAAATCCGGATGTTTCGCGGCGTATATCACGAAGTTAATGGCGCAGTTAGAAAACGGTAGGATTGTCAAATAAAATAGGACATGAAAATAATCTAATTGCCCTATGATCAAAAATGGAAGAAAAACTACGATAAATCCTACGACGACGTAGAAGAGGTTTTTTGTGATCTCGATTTCTTGTTTCGAGATTCGTTTCTTTCTTCGATCTTCTACAGCGCTGTTAGGATCAGGCGCACTCTCTTCGATAGCAAGTTCCGTTATGGAGTTTCCACTAGAATTCTTTGGAATAGCAACAGAGTTAACGGATTGCTTCTGTTTCCGAAAGTGAATCCTAAGGAAAATGTAGATCCATATGTAACTGATCAATATTGCTGGGAGTGGAAACAAAAGTCCAATTATCAATGTACCAAGTTTGAAGTTTTGTAACTGGAACACATCAATATCTGATGTGTCAGCAGCAGGGCATTCTAAACCAGACATGGAATACCCGAATGTAATATTTTCTTTGGTAATTAGTACAAGAAAAGATGCTGTCGGTAGGACCCATGGTATGGCAACAAGAATTCCAAGCTTCCAGGATGTGAATATCTTCTTATACCAGATTGGTTTTACGATGTAGATGAGTCGATTTATGGCGATGGCGCCTAATGTCCACATGCTGGTTCCAGTGCTGGCGTAGAGCATAAAACCAGTAAACTGACATAGCCAATGGGCTCCTAGCCTCGACCATTCGCCCTTACCAACACCACTGACAATTAGGGTTAAAGCTGTCAGCAGATCGACCACGCTTAAACTTGCTACAAATGCGTTGGTCGATGTCTGCAGTTTCTTCGAGAAAGACACAGCGGCGATTATCATGGCATTTCCGATAAGGCCAGCTATGGCTATCAACCCGACAATGATTGCCAGAATAATTGTCTCCCAATATTCTACTGGTGTTTCATAAGTCGCAGCAGTGGCATTGCTTGTAGCCATTTTGTTAAGCGTAAGTTAACGACGTACTACCACTCTTGGTTTCTAGCCACATCCAGTGCACCTAGGAATACACGGTTACAATTTCTCCTTGTTAACTCCGTACAATCTGTCAGCAAGTGAATAGCATAGCAATGACATTGACATTGTCGGTAAGTGGCTGGTTTAGACGGAAATAGATAATGCTAAAAAACGAATCGACTCGGCACGCATGCCATTACAACCTGCCCAAAGGCTAGTTTCCAAACAAAAGAAAACATGTAGTTTCGAAATCCCACGCAACATAATTGTCGGAAACAATGAATGCATATATTTACACACGCAAAGATCTATAGAACGATTTACAACAAAGTGTTCCAAAGATATGGTACAACAATGGGAGAGTGCACTAAAGTTACTAGAGAAGTAAGCTACCTCGCTAGTTCTGATACCCAAAATGGGCTATTCCATTTATTTATGGTACACCCCCTATAGAAGGCAAACATATTTTTACAGAAAATATTGGGAAATCCCACCGCAAAATGTTGCTGCCTTCTATAGGGGTGCGACCAAAACTGTTTCAAAAATTGGGAATTCCCACTGCAACATTTTGCTGTCTTCTATACCCCTATAGAAGGCAAACATATCTTTACATAAAATATTGGGAATCCCCACTCCAAACTTTTGCTGCCTTCTATACCCCCTATAAAAGGCAAATATATTTTTACAGAAGATATTGGAAATTCTCTTGCCAATTTAATTGATATTCGCCTAAGCAACCGCGAAAGCAACGTACCGCATTAAATTCATATACAAAATTATTCCACGTCTCAAACGAACAGCTAATGTAGCTACAAACAGATGGTAAATAAGAATCGATTCAACGACGATTGGCTTCTTACAGATTATTGCGTGAATAACCATGGTGTAACAATCGGCGGGGTATTGCAATAATTCAATAAACGCAACGCTAAGCATGTATTAGACCTATACATGCACATGTACATGGTGACATGCACCCCCAAGAAGTAATAGTACATTAGTACATTCATATTAAAATCTCATTGAATCTGTAAGAAAATCATTCTATTAAATAAAATGAAAAGTATCTGGGATCAAAATAATATTATGAATGAGCGATATTAAAATAATCTCTACATTTACTGAATATAATAGTAACGGGAAAAAACAAACATTCTCTGTGGGATTCGAACCCACGGACTTCAGATTATAAGTCTGAAGCTCTACCGATTGCGCTAACGGAGCACTGAATGAAAATAATAGGACAGACATAAATTCAAATGACAGTTGAACACTATCCTATAAATAGGAAGTTAAAATGCTTTATATTTCTATTTTTGTACGTATTTAACATAGGGTTCTCGCCCAAAAAATGATTTAATGTTGTTTCAGATTATAACTGTGGTTTCATTCAAATGAATAGAATGACTTTTCGAAACATTTCTAGATATGAATTTTGTTCGTACATTTTGCTGTTTGTAGCCAATCTTTCGGTACGCGAGCTATCAACATTGCATCATGGGGTTTATATGATGTATACGCGGAACTCGGGTATGTAGCGAGTCATGTGACTTTTGCCCGGGGCAAACATTTTTAAAAGCCGTTTTGATCGCGAGATGGCGCCCTGTATTTCAGAGATAAAAAGGTGCCATATGCTGATAATTTACGGTATCCCCTAACCCTAATCCTAACGCTAATCCCGACCGCGATCACGGCTAGACCTCCGGCACCCCGTTATTTGAAACACTTTAAAAGAAGAAACAAATGTATATACTCAGAGGCATATCTCCAAATTCAGTTGAAACGTTTGAAACACATTTTCAGTGAGAGAAAATACACAGATGTGCGTTGCGCTATCTATTATTATATGGTGTTTTTACCTCTAAATGTAGGTGGAAAATGATGGCCGGAAAGTTATTGTCTGACATAGGGGGAAGGGGGGGGGGGGGGGGGGGGGGCTGTCATAAGGGTGTGACCTGTCGGCTGGTTTTAATATTTCGGAACCCTGTTCTTACTTTGGTCGATTTTCTGAATTTTTGATTAGGATTTACGTGCAAAATACATGCCTTTGTCACGAAGCTCAAGCGAGCATATTCGTGACTTTTGCTCGATATCTGAACATTAGTTGGTACATCTATTTTACCTGAATGTGAACAGGGGGGCGAGGGGGGCGATCGCCCCCCTCGCCCCCCCCCCCCCTCCCCTCTGGCTACGCCACTGGTGACGCCCCTTTCACAATCCATAATCGGATTAAAATTATTTCTGTTACCGAAATGCGAAATCTTCAAACATAGTCCAAAACCCAAAAAAACTTTTGAAGCAAATTAATTGCTGGTTGAGAAAAATACGTAAATATCATTGGTGACCCCGCGCAGCGCCAACCGTAATACATGTATTATGCTGTAGGTCCCTACAATATACAATGATATCTATAATAAGTGGTGTTTTAAATTAATAATTTATAATAAGTGGAGTTTTAAATTGGTGTTTTAAATTCGCACTTATTTTTTGTTTTTGCCCTCTGACATTTATGAAGAAGACACGAATGTGTAAACTCTGTAGCATGATATTAAACTCAGTCGAAACGCTCTTATCTGTACAGTGGTCGAAGCATATTTTCGGTGAGAGAAAAAATACAAAGGTTACGGTCGTCCCTGCGCAGCGCCCTCTGTATTTTAAAAATTATTCCTCTAATAAAAGAGGCTACATGTATGTGATACAATGATGGCGCTGTTGCGATAAAGCAGCGGTCAGATTTTTCACTATCGCATCTGTTGAAAAAAAAACCTATCAAAATAATCCAGCGACATAATAAGAGACAATATAATTGAAAACGTATGTATTTTATCATGTACCCCTATAAAAACAGAAAGTTGTATTAAATGATACTTTATCAATATCAACAATTATTAGTTTCAATGTTTTATTATTCAAGCTTAACAAGATGGCTTCAGGAACGTTTTTCTGGACCATTTTAGTTCATGAACTGAATTTTTTTGCGCGGTCCGCGCTCATTTTTTCTACAGATTTCAACATTATAATGGGTCTGGAACCACCGTATATCGCCTTGTTTACTAAAGAACATATAGCAACTGTTATGAAAACAGTTTGCACAACCCAAGTTGTGTAATATCTACACAACAGTTGTGTAGTATTGCTAAACAATAATGTGTAACATTAATTTACACAATTAAGTAGAGTAAATGGTTTACACAGCAATTAGTTAATTTTCTACACAATAGTTGTGCATTACTATTGGGTTGTAGAATGGCCATTTCAATGGTTTACACAGCAATTGGTGAATTTTATACACAATAGTTGTGCATGTGGTTTCGATTGATTGAAGTATTTGACGGTAAGTATATTTTTCACTTGAAAGATTTCACTAAAAAATACAAAGTATATAGTTAAAAGTAAAACTTTTTACTACTTCATCTCTCCAAAACTCACTCGCTCAAGCAACACCGACACGTCCGCCATTTGGTTTATTTTGGTCACAACAAGGGTAATTTGTGTCGTTTAAAATTCCGTTATCGCGTCAAATAAATTTTATATAATCAAAATACATTTTATACATACACAATTCGATTACAAACAAATCATACATGGTTGTTTAAAAATCTTTTTACACAACGTTTTATTACACACGAGAATAACAGTGCAGAATGCTGAATAATCTTTGCCTTAAGGGGGGACTTAAGGAAGTTTTTGATTTGATTTTTTGAATTTTGTGAGTGCTGTAATTATTGAACTATTAATCAAATGTATATAAAAGTATACATTTTTGGAAAGGAAATGGATCAGAGAATCCAAATTTGGCGTCAATTTTGACCAAAAAAGTAGATTTTTTGAGAAAATCACAAAATTCACTTTTTTGACCAAATATTTTTTGAACAAAGCTAACAAAAAATATTTTTGAGTAAAAAATGGCCAAATCACTTTATAATGATGTTAAGACACTAATGAAGGGACGATTTTTTTGTTTAAAAACCTAATCTAATATTTTTGAAAATTTTGACCAAAAAGTGCCAAAAAACGTGAAAAATGGATTTTTAATTTTTGTTTACACTTTTTGGTCAAAATTTCAAAAAATATTGGATTAGATTTAAAAAAAAAAAAATCGTCCCTCCAGTAGTGTCTTAACATCATCATCAAGTGATTTGGGCATTTTTAACTCAAAATTATGTTTGTTAGCTTTGTTCAAAAAAATTGGGTCAAAAAAGTCAACATTTTTGGTCAAAAATGATGCCAAATTTGGATTCTCTGATCCATTTCCTTTCCAAAAAGGTATACTTTTATACACATTTGAGTCATGGTTCAATAATTACAGCACTAACAAAATTCAACAAAAAACTTCCTTAAGTCCCCCCTTAAAATACCTAAGACCCAGAAGCTTTCAAGGCCTAAGGCGGGCCGGGCCCCTGGACCCCACCCACTTGGCGTGGATGTTGTTTAACCCTAACCCTGCCAAATCCAACAGAATCCAACGAGCCAATCTCTATGTTCCACCCGGCGTGCAAGTTTTTCGAGGATAAAATGGACCCAGGCTATATACTTGGCGGAGTATACTCCGCCAAGTAAGTCTTGACACCGTTCAAATCCCAGGGGGGTCGCGGTGACTTTTGGAGTCACTTTTCTCCGCGCAGAAAAAAAAATCTGAACAAAGTGCCCGAATGGGTTAGAGTTAAGTTAGAATTTGAATGTGCACACTATGTTTGGATTTTACTCCTGTTACCTATAACAGTAATACCTAATGCAGTAATACATGTGATTGTTTTTCAGTTATAGTCAATCCATCTGAGACCGATTTTCCAATGACGTCACCCAGCCGTTCCATTGACTGGGAGAGGAGGCTATTTTCTGACGAAAATATCGATGGAATCTATGGAATCGGTTTGAATGAAAAATAGCCATAATAGAAAATCATTATGTAAACACATACACTTGTCATTAAAATCCAGGTTGTACCAATGTTTAATTTACTTACCTACTGCTTATGAGTACCTGATCATTTTCTATATGATATTGATATGTGATAATTTATCCAATACATTAAGTTCTCCATATTCGGAAATACTATTTTGCCAGTCTGTTTGTCAAATATAATGTTTGTTATTTCTGGCGACGTATCCCTTTATGTTAGCCCAAATGATTTCATTCCGATATTAATTGCAGTGATATTGTGATAGTCTGATTATTTCATGTCCATTATCAATATTTGCAAGTGGTCAGTTCTGAAGTTCCGTATATGAAGTATACTTCTTAATTATAATCATAAAGTTGAGGTTTCTTCAGTGAATTTGAGTAAGAAATGTAATGTTTTGTCAACCATTCCTGCATTTCAGCCTTAATTAAACTTCTTGATATTGGTATTTCGCTTTCAACACTACACTGTAATTTCCATGATCGCTGAGTTTGAGGAATAATTGGAAAGGTTTTTACTTTTTACTGTTACTTAAATTACAAGATAGCAAACAAAAAATAATTGTGGCCTCCTGTGTTGTGGTAAATCTTCTAAGTTCACCACTTTCGATCGTTTTCAGCTTTGTGGTTCCATTCACAGGTGACGATTTCCGGGACAAACCGGTGACATCCCCGCTCCCGATAAGAGGAATGAAGGGATATAGACATTGGGAATTTGTCTGCATGATTTTTGCGCAAAATATGCCATGAAATTAAAAATAAACCCAAAGCCTGCAACGATGGGCTTTTCCATATTTACACATTTGTTATTAATTGTCAAATTCAAAATATCATTTTTTATTTAAAACTAAATTCAAACTAAACAAGGTTTAGAATATATATTTCCACTGTTACTTTTGTAGGCCAAATTTAAATAAAAACTAGCTTCTTGTCCTAATTTCTTTTGGGAAAAGTAGGATGAGGGCACTTTAAAAAAGCAAAAAAAAAAGAAGTAAAATTACCAGCATGGTATTGCGTGATTGGTTGTGTAAACCTGAAGAGAATCTTTGTATTATGGTTCTGGCGGGTGATTAACACAAAACCTACTTTAAAATGCTTAATATCAGACTTAAAAAAATATATATATATATTTTTTTTGAACAAAATGCTATGGATAAAATAAAGAAAGAAAAAAAAAACCATTACAGAATTCCTGAAAAATTATTCGTGAGTGGACGAGACACTAATTTATACTTTACTGGCTTTATCATGTTTATGCAATTTGTTGATTTGTCTGCACGATATCGCATTTTGCCCTATCCTTGCATTTTTCCTTGCAATTTTAATAATTGATTAATTAAAGTTTTGGTTCATATTTGTTGTTTTATCTTTTAGGCATATATTGGATCTAAAGCTACAAACATGCAATGAGCCATTCTTAGCCCTCAGCTTCAAGGATAACCAGTGACTCGCTGCTACAGCCCGCCCAACGTCAAACGCGGCAGCTCCACAACTGACAACAGCGGCCAACGTGTCAACGCCTATAACTAGATTTTAACAAACAATGACTGCCTCAAATACATTTATGCTTATATTCCCCGCACAATTTGTGACTGGAATTCAATCCCCGAAAACATCAACACCCTAGCTAAACATTCTCAAGGTTAATCCATCAAGATTGTTAACACTTTCCACGCGGCAGGCGGCTGCAGACGACATTCCAAAATGTCACAAAATGTTTTAAAAATGTCAAAATTATTGAATTTCATTACCATATTTAGAATTACCATGAGAATGCATTGAAATAAGTACAAACATGCCTAATACTGGGTCAGTAATCATTGAGATAAACTTTGAAAATTTTGAAAGGTTTCTGAAAAATCAGTTCTGTGTATGGTAAAAATAGTAACCGCGTGGAAAGTGTTAACAACTAACATATCGGAAATCAGCGTACATCCGCACACCAACCTTGGGTGTTTGGGTTCAGAAGAGAGCATTGGTGCCAATGGACTATTAGTGTCACCAAAGACGGTCAATGGCCACCTCAGGCACTGGTTTAGGAGAAGAGAGACATTAACTTTTAATATGCATGCTCAGTGGATGGACAGACACCAATTATTAAAGCAATTTGTATGTGTGGCAATTCGTTTGGGCGCATTATAATATCTCAATTGTTTTGAGTTTTTGCAGACATTTGGATTATCAACTTATCTCATCATGCACTGTCAATCCTCCAAACATTATGTTCCCTTAACACTTTTGGACCGGTGATTTTGACAGTTCGCCGGTAATAAATCATCTAAGATTTTGTCAACCTCTGACTATGTGGTCCATTTTCAGGGTTATGAAGGTTAGTTTATGCCCTTGGGGCCTAATGATGTCCTTTGCAGTCTTTTAATTGGACCACATAGTGGGAAATAGACACATCCTTAGAAGATTTATTACCGACAAAATGTCAAATCACCGGTCCAAAAGTGTTAAGGCAGTGAGAACATAATGAATTGTTTAAACGATTGTGACCGGATTAGTGAGAAATTGATTAACAGAGGCTACCAACACAAGACCTAATTTGCAGTGGTATTCCAGGGGGATTTTCAGGGTTATGAAGGTTAGTTTATGCCCTTGGGGCCTAATGATGTCCTTTGCAGTCTTTTAATTGGACCACATAGTGGGAAATAGACACATCCTTAGAAGATTTATTACCGACAAAATGTCAAATCACCGGTCCAAAAGTGTTAAGGCAGTGAGAACATAATGAATTGTTTAAACGATTGTGACCGGATTAGTGAGAAATTGATTAACAGAGGCTACCAACACAAGACCTAATTTGCAGTGGTATTCCAGGGGGAATAGGCAATGCTAAGGTGTACTAAGGAACTACCTAGGGCTTACATTTCTATACGGCCATCGCTTAGCGTGAGATCTTATGTGTGACTCAGAAACGCGATAATCTGGCCTTCTATTATGCTCCTGGGACACAGTACGCAATATCAAACGGGATATATAATATAGTCCTAAAAGCATGTATACATAGAGCCTACATGTCTATACTGCCATGGCTTAGCGTGAGATAATGTGAATCAGAAACGTGCCGTGGTTACGAGCCTCAAAACACCTTAGCAACGCCTACCTTTTGACCAAAAATATATGCCCATGCAGTTAGGTCTGAATCTAATACACAACATATCCCACTTTCGCCTAACCATGAAAGTAAGTTACTTTCATGGCCTAACCAACACCCTTACTTTGAAAATCTGGGCTACACAATGAAACCACGCTATAAAGCAGTAACCGATTTGCCATTACACATCACATACGGACAAAACCCACGAAAAATGGACCGATCAAAATCATGCTGACGAAAACAGTATTCGAGACTACTCGTAGTCATCTCATAAAAAATCGCCTGTATTGACGTCGCCATTTGGTATGAGTTATGATGACGAAACAGTTACGAGAGTTCCACATCTCGTAGGCTATCCCATCAGCACTTTCGACACATAGGCCTACCGAATTTCAAATAATTACACGTGGGGGATGTGCAGTTTAAATAAGTTGAATTTAATAACTGTTCTGTGTTCATTCAAAATGATCAATGCACATCAATCATTTTCCTACCAAATGATGTGCTTAGCTTAAAGTACCTTTTGAAACTAAGCATTAAAACGTATAAGAAATGATATCATTCGTGTGAATGCTTTCTCCAACGCTACGCTTAAAGCCGCGCGGATTCTAAAAGAAGGAAAAAGTCATGACCCTCAGGCCTACAATGATTTCTCTCGACGAATTAAACTCTTAGCAAACGATACAGGTCCTCAACATGCTCAACGAAGTTGTTTTGGTGTACACAGAAAACTTTAAATGGGTCATCGGTACTCACGTAAGTGAGTATCCACCTAGTTACACCCTTGGCAAATACAGTAGGTCAAATGACACACATATGATAGGTCAAAATAACCTACAAAGTAGGTCACAACAACACATGTATATGGGTCATATGACACGTTATTCAAATTTAACGAGTTTCTGAACATGACTAGTACTCACCATCTTGGGTCACATGACTCGTCTCAAATCCAAATGAGTCACATCAGCTCACTCATATGAGTCAGATTAACCTGGCTAAGCAGGTCAAACTGACCCATTTTCATAGGTCTTTGTTTTCATCCATGTAGTTACACACATTGGAAATCATATGAGTCATACTGACACACCAATGATGAAATGAGTCAAACTGACACACCAAAAATTACATGACTGAACACAATTTTAATTTCAACAAACTGCAGGTCTTCAGAAATATTAAGGGTCCCATGTATCTGGTTTGGGAACAATCACTTAGTGAGTGACGTCTCGAATTAATCATGTAAATAAAATGGATATATATATATATATCCTTACGAAATCTACTTTACATGGTGTTCATTTTAAAGAAGCCGATGCACACTCCAGCCAACATCGACCGTGGGCCCACAGTAGGTCCTCATGGGACCCTTAATATTTTGTCCACTTTGGCCCGTATACAGGCCAAAGTGAAGGGTCCCATGAGGGCACATGTGGGCCCACGATCGATGTTGGCTGGGACCCATCCCATAATTCCATTCGCGCTACACAGCGCCCGCTATCGATCTTGACCTACTTGTAAAATGCAAGTGGATCAGATATCGATCTTGACCTACTTGCAAAATACAAGTGGGTCAGATGTCGATCTTGACCAGTAACTATACGGAACTGAGTCAGTTTACCTATTTACGTTCATGGTTGGAATGACCCAGCACAAGAGCAAGTAAGTCAAATGACTCATATTGACTCGATCTTGACACACTTGCACATAATCAAGTGAGTCACATAAGCAAGTATGTTAGTTGACCCATTGTCATATCTCAGATGAGTCACTGTACTTCATGATCTGGGTCATTTCACCCATCTAGGTAAGTTACATAGAAGTGACTCACGTCAAATAGGTCAAGTGACCCGCTTGTGACCCATACATTTATCTTGACCTACTTGCAAAATACAAGTGGGTCAGATGTCGATCTTGACCAGTAACTATACGGAACTGAGTCAGTTTACCTGTTTACGTTCATGGTTTGAATGACCCAGCACAAGAGCAAGTAAGTCAAATGACTCATATTGACTCGATCTTGACACACTTGCACATAATCAAGTGAGTCACATAAGCAAGTATGTTACTTGACCCATTGTCATATCTCAGATCAGTCACTGTACTTCATTTTCTGGGTCATTTCACCCATCTAGGTAAGTTACATAGAAGTGACTCACATCAAATAGGTCAAGTGACCCGCTCGTGACCCAGAAAAATTGTCTGTGTAGTAGGCAATGGGCCAACCACCTTCATCCGCAGGCATTGCATAACATACATAACAATGACCTGAGCAAAACCTAACAATGAGACACATAGCAATGAAAACATATTAACTGGAAATAAAATACCAAACACACGATTTTAGGTAATTTTTACAAAAGACACAAGTATCAAAGAATATCTTATGACCAATCATGTGCACTCAAATTGTGAAACTCTCTTCCTGTGGACACTCGTTGCTGTGTTTCAATCAATCGTTTTAAAGGTCACATGCTCATGTTTAATTTTCACGTTTTTGTTTGTATGTATAGCGCCTCAGAATAGATTGCCTAGATAGATGACGCTTTATAAATTCATTAATATTATTATTATTATTAAGTAGTTTTTCAATTCACAAAAATAACCAATGGTAATAAAAGTAGTATTTCCAGATTCGGCAATATATTTCATTGAAAATGTGCGTTGACTGCTGATAGTTTTAGCTCTAAACAACATGTAAAACTTCATATCTCCGTATCTTGTTCGGTATCTCTTATCTTATTCTTAAGGTGTTTGGTGCACGATAGAACCTATTGAATTTTTTTGCTAAGATTGCGTATAAATGAAGTTCCATCGATGTGCAACTCATTTCTAAAATAAAAAATAGGGGTCACCGACTTCGTTTTTCCACGAGAATCATTTTAAAAACCACTTTTTTCGAGCAAAATAACACAGAGGTCTATGGGAAATACGGATTTTTTTACACGTTTTGCTTCATAGCAAAAAAACTAGATTGAAATGTTATGCCGGATTTTTTTTTAAAAGATGCGCAAGTGTATGGCCTTTTTATTTATTAAATAAAAAATGGGGGTCACCGACTTACTTTTTCCACAATTTAACGAAAAGTGTCCTTTTTTTAGTGTTCAAAAAAGTGCTGCCGTGGAATACCGCGTATGGCGCGAAAGAAAAGTCGCTTCATTGCCTGCGTATTTATTTGTACGCGTATTCACAAACGCCCACCCACCGCACGCACCCACCCACTACTGTACACACACCCCCCCTATTAATTCATGACAATGATAATAGCGTAACCTTACCGGGGGCGTTTGGGTATCTCCCTCCCAGGATCACCTTAATTTTTAGGTGTCAATCCGTCAGTGCTAATGAATACGGGGTATCCTTATAATAAGATGCAATGTTCCACGTCATGGTCATGTTCATCTGGCACCGTTTGCTGTGTAAAAGGCATGTGTATGATTGATTGTCTTATAAGGGAGTGTTCAGAAATGTGGTAGGGAGGGGGGGGGGGGGGGGGCAACTTGCATTTGATCAGTGTCTTACCCTCCACCCCCTTTACAAACCGGAAAACTCCCCCTCCCATTAGTGCAAGACTTTTATGCCCCCACCCCCCACTCGGTTCAGATTTGTATCATAGGCGTAAATCCCGGGGTGAAGATGGGTGGGTGAATCGTTGGATCATTAGGAACCAAGCCACTCGCAAATACTATTCATCATATCAAGTGAACTTGATTGTTTACATTTATCCCAAGATCACAACGTGGCGTATCCAGGGAGAGCATCAGGCCATGCCCCCCCCCCCCCCTACCAAAGAGTAAAAAAGAAAAGAAAAAGGAGGACGAGGAGAAGGAGGAGGAGAAGGGGGATAAGTACGGTCATAGGCGGCGCAGATGTGGTGATGAGAGGGGGTGGGGGGGGGGGGTGGGTGTACGGAGTAAAGTGTTTGGTAAATTTTCCCCACATTCAAATTCTAACTGAACATTAGAACAGAGAGATGTTATTACCTATTACACCTCCCTGATTAGAACATGATTGTTTGCCCAAATCCAAATTACTTCAAAGTTTCTTTTCATTCTTTTGATCAACTGCACAAAAATGTTAAATCCTTTTAGGTTTACCCGATAGAAATACGTCTAGCTATCCGTACGGACGGGATCAATGACATACCTTATATAAAATAAAATACCATACAAACGCAAAGTTAAACCCATGTGGTCTTGCTCAAATGGGACTTTAGTGCGTACAATGATTAAAGGTAGATGTTCTGATTGCTGGGCCGATTTTCCGCTTGATGTTTTCTATTTTGCATGAAAGGTCATCCTTAAAATTGTTGAATTCCAAAGTTTGAGTTGCCTAACTCCAATGGTTCTTATTTTAGAAGCGCAAGGTCCGCCCTTCAGGCTTGATTAGTGGACTCATTTTACACGTTAGAAAGCTATCCTATTTACAAATGAAAGGTACGTTTCTTAGCTACATACCCCCATATCAGCAATTTAGAACTTTTAGGCGAACCATGAAAGTAACAGACTGTTACTTTCATGGGCGAACTAACCCCACACTACTCACGCCGGGGCAGGTTAGGCAAAGCCCTTACCTTTTGAATGACTATAAAAGTCAGTATCATCGCTGTGATGTCTTTAGATTAATGCAACATTTGTAATGACAAATAATTTTACTTCAATTATTCAAAAACAATTATTCAAGATAAATCCTTATGTGAGATGTATCCTGGTCTGAAGTTTTAATAGTTACTTTGCTATGACCGGTGCAACCACATTACACCAGTCTAATACTTTTTCATCAGTCACGTGATGAGAAACACGTGGTGGGCGGACTCGCCCCGAGGGCGGACTAGCCCCGCTCTCCCCTAGTGCACAAACTGGCGAGTGGTTAACATGCACCTTTTGCAGTAATTTACCACATTTTAGCCTATAATTTCTAAATTGAACATTTCTGGCACTAAGATTTTACAGACATAATGATACAAATATGGGGATTTGTCTGATATCAAAATATCTTGATGTGAAAAAAAATCATTAGCCAAACAAAAAGTGATCAGATCATACACCTTTAATTTGCATGAAACATGTAATGATATTACGCGTATCTCAGGGCGGAGCGGAGTTGACCGGGAAGGACAGCTCAAACTACCGGGCTAAAAAGAGGTGAAGAAATGGAAAGAAAAGGAACGGGGGAGGAGAAAAAGAGGGAAGAAAGGGAAAAGGGGCCAATGGTGGTTTTTTTTTTAACCGGCAAATGAAATTCCAATTTATATGGTTTTCAAAATTGGATGTATAATGAAAGGGCTTCATAGCAGTATAAATAGACAAATGGAATTTCGGCGCATGATTTAATGATATAAAATAATAATAACCTTAGTTAATAAAAATGAATGACCCTGGGATTTTCAAATGTCTCTAAATTATAAGGTTTATGCAAGTTTATCTGTAATGTCATACCATTTTGATTAGTTATAACTGTTTACTCCGCAAAGTGTGACAATATACTTTGCAAAACAAGACTAACCCGTGGTTTTTCCATATCATTTTTCTCTGTAATTACCAGCCAAAGCCCTTCACGCTCTCTTCTCGAGAAGTATAATTGCAGGTTCTGATAGGTCGGCAATAGGGTATAGCCAACATCTGCTGAGAGGAGGGTACTGCATTATCATGTGCTGTTTGTGCAATCGTCCCGGCAATCGTCTCCTAATAGTATTGACTCTTTTATTACTTACTCCCTGACGACAGAATAGTCCGCTAAAACGGATAATTTTCAATGAGT
Organism: Ophiura sarsii; assembly: GCA_035610835.1. Classification (NCBI taxonomy): domain Eukaryota; kingdom Metazoa; phylum Echinodermata; class Ophiuroidea; order Amphilepidida; family Ophiuridae; genus Ophiura; species Ophiura sarsii. The sequence goes on along the minus strand of CM069457.1, from coordinate 49,925,290 downwards.
TTTCGGCCGCCATACTTCATTTTGAAGATTCCACACGAATGTTTTAACGTTACACGCTATAATATATACGCTATACGCGAGCAATCTTGCGCGTGGTCAATTTGAAATATGCGCGCGTCTCACAGTTCACGCAATCGTGAATTTAACGCACGCGAAGTGAAAAGAATGTCGCTTTCAAGATTTCGACAACATTTCAGCTGAAAGACAGCGCGTATTGAGGCGCGTGCACCAAACCCCTTAAGTCACTTTCATTGGCATATTACCCCCTGCCCATTTGCGTTTTAGTGTAGGATGTTATGTAATGTTGCATTTTTTTTTGCTAAGGATGTTTTTTTTGGTTTTATTGGCTAAAGTAGACCCTCAGGTATCAGAAATCCATTGGTAACATTTTTTTCCATCTGCCGATTGGCCGCCATCTTGGATTTCAAAATGGCCGCCATTTCCAATATAATTTACCCTATAACTTTTGTTCTGAGCAACATATGAAGTCAAACTTGGTGGCAAACCACATGTTTTTAATACAAGGGAGTTCACAGGTGCTCTAGCTATGTTCCTATGTCTAACATACATGCATGGCCGCCACCTTGGATTTCAAAATGGCCGCCATTCACAAAAAAATATTTTGCCATAACTTTTGTTCTAAGCAACATATAAAGTTGATTTTGGTGGCAAAATCCATGTTTTCAAGAGTTGTTTACAAGACAAGAGAGTGTATAATAGCTGATCTGTTGTTATATTGGCTGATAGTAGTAATTATTAGGGTGGTTTAAAACTGGCTGTAAGTAGCGCAACTCCAACCTTCTGCTCTACCACAAATTCTTCCTTTCCTCTATCTCCCATCTTGCTCCTTACTCTGCATGCCTCTCCTATGCACCTTTTTCCATGCTTTGCTTTACTGTAGGTTGTAGATACAGGAGGCAATTCCATCAGCCCTCCTGTCCCTAATCGCTTCTCTTGCAGTTACCCATCTAAGATGCATTGCAATGTAGTGCATGCTAGTGGTTGGTAGTTCTAGGACTATTGGAGTATTCTGGAGGACTATTGATCATTGCTTTTTAGGTTTCACTTTAAATCACTGAGACCCGGGTAGAATATACTCATTAGCCTTGGCTGGCAAGTATTCTAGAAGAAGGACAACTTTGATCACAAACCATGCTGCAGGAGTTGCGACCGCAGTGATTACAGCAATTGAAAAAACATGATGGCAAACCAAATCAACACTAGGGTTAAAGTCCCTAAAATAACGTCTCCTGGAGCAAACTCGGATTTTTCTAAATCAACTGATGATGGCATGCCCCCAAACCCGAAAGGGAGGAGTAAGCTTGACGGCAGAGCACGCAATAGGAGACCACTTGCAACATGCAAGACCAATACTACTATATCTACCATGAATGTGAGAACTATCAGAGAGAGTCGATGCAGGGAGGAGCTTGTAACCAATCTAATTAAATGTAAAATTGACATGATCGGGATACAGGAACACCGCATTGTCCATGATGACCCAGTGAAGTATGAGAGTATTATGGGTGGAACTCTGATCACTACCTCAGCAACAAGAAATAAAGCAGGTGCAGATGTAGGTGGAGTCGGGATACTACTCAATAACAGAGCACTCAGATCATTAGCAAGTATCATGCCACATCCTGATCGTACACTCAATAGTCAACTTCCATGGTAACCCAGCAACAATTGTAGTGGTGACCTACTGCCCTACAAATGTGGCGGATGAAGACATCGTAGGAGATCATTACAACAGTCTAAAGGGGCAATAGACTCCATTCCAGCACACAACATCTTGCTTGTTGTTGGCGACATCAATGCTAGGCTTTGGAAAGGATGATGCCAAATTCACTTACCATGATGACACAAATAGAAATTGAGAGTACCTAGCAGACTTGGCTAAAGAGAAAGATCTTATAATCGCAAATAACTTACTTCCGCAAGAAAAAAGTTGTGGAGTCATGTGGACATATGTCAGCCCAAGCGGCAACAAACTACAGCTGGACTACATCCGTTCACCGGGGAAAAATACTCTTTGCCCCCCCCCCCCCCCCCCCCCCCCCCCCTGACAAGTGACCCTGGCTACGCTACTGCTTATGATCATGTGAAAGAGGAAGACCTTACCAATAAGCTTAGAGAGGTAGAAAATGCCCACATAAACTGCAAGCATGGAAAGAGTTGGAAACTGATCAACAAAATATCAGGAAGATTGACTACAAGAAAAGGACAAATCAAAGGATCCACGCAAAAGGAGAGACTAGATAATTGGTATACTCATTTCAAAAAATCTACTTGGGAGCCCATAGCACATAAGTAATGAAGATGAGGAAATTGCCCCAGTACTATCAAATCTCAGCATAAAAGAAGGACCCTTTGACTTGGAGGAATATACTAATAAGAAGGCACTTGTAGAGGGGAAAAGCAGTGGGGAAGATGTATCACACCTGAAATGCTCAAAAGATGTGATTTGGATAATATAATACTGGACTTCTGCAACGATGCCTTGATGAACGGGAAAAAGCCAGACTAATGGTCTATTCTCAACATAATACCAATACCAAAATCAGGTGATCTCAGTTTGGGAGGGAACTACCGTGGAATAAGTCTGAGCTCAATTGTTGCCGAGCTATACAACAAGATGATACTCAACAGAATCAGACCGGAGCTTGACATCCACTTGAGAGCTAATCAAAATGGCTTTCGAGTTGGACGTACCACGGTTGGCCACATTCTTGCCCTCCGAAGAATTATTGAGGGAATTAGATCAAACAACCTGCCAGCCACCTTTATAGACTTCAAGAAGGCGTTTGACACAATACATAGGGGACGAATGCTGCGAATTCTGAAGGCCTATGGTATTACCTGAGCAGCTTACAAATGCGATTGCAGAAATATACAAGGACACCAAGGCAAAGGTTATATCACCTGGAGGAATTTGAAATACTGGCTGGAGTACTACAAGGTGACACATTGGCTCCATATCTCTTTGTCATTGTTCTCGACTACGCCCTAAGTGAGGCCATAGATGGCAAAGAAGAGGAGCTAGGATTCCGCTTAACAAAAAGAAGCAGCAGACGAATAGGACCAACCACAGTTACTGACCTATTACGACATTGCACTGTTGTCTGAAGACGTGTCTCAAGCGCAATCACTACTTAACAGAGTGGAGACTTCGGTGGGTAAAGTTGGGCTCAAAATGAACGCTGCAAAGACAAAGTACATGTCCTTCAACCAGAAGCAAAGTACCTGTAATCACCACAAACGAAGGTATGCCCCTTGATAAAGTGGAGGACTTCAAGTACCTTGGAGCCTGGATGAACAGTACAGAAAAGGACATCAACACACGCAAAGCAGCTGCATGGAGAGCTTGTGGCAAACTCAGTCAGTTATGGAAGGCCAAATCACTATCCAGAAAGCTCTAAGAAAGACTGTTCATAGCTACTGTAGACTCAGTCCTCCTCTATGGATGTGAGTCATGGACAGTCACCCCAAAGCTTAGTAAACAGCTGGACGGATGTTACACTAGAATGCTTAGAACTGTGTTCAACATCAACTGAAGGCAGCATGTGACAAATAAGGACCTGTACGCGGATATGCCCAAATTCTCGGACAAGATCAGGGAGCGTAGATCAAGATTTGCAGGACATTGCTTCAGAGGGTCCAATGAGCTGGCCTCCAAAATCATACATTGGGTACCAAAGCATGGAGTTAGAAAGTGTGGTAGACCAGCCCTAACCTACATTGACTTACTAAAGCGTGACACAGGATCGCAGGTAGAAGAAATCAAGACAGCTATGTTGGATAGGAAGATTTGGAGAGGCATCGTGGTTTGGGAATATCACCCGCCATAAGTCAAAGTAAGCAAGTCAAGTAATTATGCACATAGGCTAACTTATAGGCCAAATAGGCTTCTAATATTATTAACCATTTTTCTTTCCTTTCCTAGTTTTTATTTCGTTTTGTTTGTTTGTTTGGTTTTGCCTATGATACATGCAATTGAACAAAACAGCAATTACTATAATACAATAATACCCCTCTACACTATAGAGGGGGTAGCTGCTGTGGATACAAAAGTATACATTTGATTGCTCCTGGTATGTTTTCTTGTATATAATAAGTCCAATCCAATGTGATCAACCTAATGTATCACCAGTGGGGTACTACCGGACAATAAATACTAAGTATATGTTACTGCTAACAATTGAAATTTGTATTGAATTTACAGCTTAATTTATATATAGCAACCATTCATGTCAAATTAATTGATAACAGATAGAATTGTACACTTAATTGTCAGTAAATAACTCTTGCCACAAAAATCAACTTCATATGTTGCTCAGAACAAAAGTTATAGGGTAAAATCTTTTTTTGTGTAAATGGTGGCCATTTTGAAACCCAAGATGGTGGCCATGCATGTATGTAAGACATCAGAACATAGATACAGTATTTTTGAACTCTCAGGTATTGAAAACATGATTTGCCACCAATTTTGACTTCATAGGTTGCTCAGAACAAAAGTTATATGACAAATTCCATTGGAAATGGCGGCCATTTTGAAATCCAAGATGGCGGCTATTCCGTGGATGGAAAAAAAATGTTACCAATGGATTTCTGATAGCTGAGGGTATACTTTATCCAATGACACCAAAAAAAGCATCCTTAGCAAAAAAAAAGGCACTAGTTTGAAATCCTACATAACAGCCTACACTATTTCATGTAGGCCCTATCACGCATGTTTTCTGAGTTGCAGTGAACCAAATGATTGGCCTATCAGAGCTCAACGCTCTCAGCTCTACTCATCAAAATTCAAGTATTTCTGTAAGGCCAAACAAAAAGAAAATTGTTATGTTGACCTCAACCGCTCGCTCGTCAGATGTAGGGCCGCTCCGATTTTGTTTTGATTTTTTTCTTCTGATATTTCTTTTCAGATTTTATTTTTTACAGTTTATATAGCATTGATTATTCAACTAAGTGTTTATAACATATATGTGTGAATTTTTGTGTGATTTCAACTTCTTGTTGGCTGAACTTGAAAAAGGAAAAAAAGGAAAAAGAAAAGAAGCCACCCGCTTGCCCTTCCTCTCTGAGAGCTGTGGAGGACAACATAACTTTTTTTTGCCTGATGTATAACTATTCTTATAAAACTAAATATGGTTTTCCATGCTTTTGGGACTGGCTATACTGAGAGACCTACAACACAGTTTTCAATACAAAATCAGACAACATTTTGTATTACACATTTTACACCCCCACGTCGTCAGAATTCTTCAAACATTATTGTAAGCCTTTTTTCCTTCAATCTAAAAAAGGTTTGGCAGAAAACTAAACCTTTTTCGCTTCTAACTGGTAAGACATTAGGGATTTACCCTGTAACGTTTCACGTTTTTATAATTTACCATGACACCGCATACCACAAAAACAAGTCAATAGGTACTTCCGCGAATTTCCTGAAAAGTACAACTGTGACCATCATAGACCTTGAATACGGGACAAACATTTCTATTGAAATCCAATAAATGTGGGTATTGCTAGTCTATTGCAGCAACAGCATATCTCATAGTAGCGGATGGGATATACAGGGTGAGTCAAACAAAAGTGCACTGAAAGTAACTTTGCTTGCTTAATTCGGGTCGTGTCCCCGATCTACGATGTTTCTCCACACTCTTCTGTCGTTCATTGCTGTCTTTATGTCACTCGTCTCCAGTCCAGTATCTTGCTTGAGTAGATCGATAAATGTCAGGGCAGGTCGTCCTGGCTTTCTTTTGCCATGTTTGGGGATCCAGTGCACCAGTTTGGATACTGGCTCCTCACTTCTGTAACAGTGGCCAGCAAACCTTGTTCTTCTCTTCCGGATCTTCTGGCTTATTTTGGGGAGGTCACCATACAGTTGGGTGTTTGGTATATGTTGTTTCCAGTTGACATTGAGTACTACTCGCAGCATTCTGGTGTAGCAGCCATCTAGCTCTTTCTGTAGCTTGGGGGTAATGGTCCAAGCTTCCCATCCATATAGCAGAACTGACTCCACCGTTGAGGCAAACAGACGAAGTTTGAACTTCCGAGATAGAGTTGACTTCCATATTTTGTTCATTTTGCCGCACGCTCTCCATGCTGCTGCTTTGCGTTGCTTAATGTCTTTTACCGTACTCTCCATCCAGGCACCAAGATATTTAAAATCTTGAACTTCCTCCAGCTTGTTGCCATCATTTGTCTGTATGGATCCCTTCTGGCTCTGGTTATATGACATAAACTTGAAAGTAAAATAATTATTAAACATAATTTATTATCAGAATATGAAGGCAACCAATGTATGCGGCAATAGATATATTTATTCAAATCATCAGCAAAAAGAATCATTACATTTCTGTGGTACCGTTTACCAGATATGACTATTTTGGTAAAGTTACTGCATTTTGAAACCGAACACAATATTGAATACTTTAACTCAATAATATTAATGAACAAGTGGATTCATCATGAATGGTACACAATAGCTAACTAATAAAGACAAATCAAAAATTTTCAATTATTTTTTCAAACTTTAAACGCGAAATAATGACAAAACAATGTCATTATTACATGAAATTAACAACAACAAATTTGGCTCTTGTGATAGTCGGACTCAGTTCGGACTAGTGTGTGGACCGTTTTCAATAGTGGAATTCAATAGATCTTATAAGAGAAAATATCGAAAATCTTGTTCGGTTTATAAAATGTTGACTTTTACGCAAATGAGCATAAAATATGTTTATCATAACCAATTTAAACCAACTAAAATTCTTAAGACAGCTAATGAGATATATAGTATCACTAGGACTATTGAGTAATGGTGACTCGCTAGCATCTAGTGTGGTCCGCCCAAACATGAAAAACCGATAAGCTGTGGATAATGCCCATTATCAGAGTAAAATTATGTGGATATGCAATAAAGGGTTGATATGTTGATCATAATGCTTGCATCATCAAAACAGATAGTGGTAGGCCTTGATTAAACCTGTAGAATTACACGTGCGCATGATGGTACATAAGTATAGATTAAGCTACGTCGGATAAAATAGCCTGACTAGTTTCGGATCTTCTGATAGTTAGATTGAGATCCTCATCAGAGGCAGTAGAGGAAATATATATTTTTCTCATAATATCAAAAAGGTCATCAATGAGTTTCAAAATACAAACTGTATTATTTGTGGGGACTGGAATTTAGTTAATTACCCTGATTTAGATACAGAAAATGATGTTAACGTTAACAACCCTAAAGCAAGGAAGGTGGCTTTAGAGTTAATTGATGATTATAATTGATGTTATAATCCAAATGTCAAACGATTTACTTGACTTGGTTTAGATTTTTTCTTAAGGGGGGGGGGGGGGGGGGGGGGGGGGGGGGGGCTGGTCTGGGGTCAAAAGCCCCTATATAGGATATCGATTTCAACAACTTTCCCAAAACTTGAACGATAAGTGTTATATACTATAATATAGCCCATATCGCAAACTTTCAAAATTGACCTAAAATATTGCTCTGGTTGCCATGGTAACCATACAGGGGTTCTGGATGTAACTCAACAACGCTAAATAGTAGTGTGCTAGTATTTGGGTTGAAGGTTAACAATAACATCCCGCACAAAATAATGAAGCCGGATTTTTGATACCGTTGCTATGGTAACCAGGGATCGACCAATCAGGTAATTTTGCATACTAATTCAAATTTGGAAAATAATTTTAAAAATCAGGCTTCATTATTTTGTAGCCCTTTATGAGCCTAATATGTATACCAAATATTATGCAAATCCGACATTTTGAGTTATATCCAGAACGGTTTCAAATTTTCCGCTTTTCGAGGTTTTGAGATATCGGGGTTTAAAAATCACATAACGTAGAGGGCGCTTTTCACTCGTAAACTAACCTTCACATCCATTTTTTTTACATTTATGTTTGCAGAAATAATTATTGTAATTTATAATCAAAGTAGTCATCCACATTTGAAACATATTTGAAAATACCAATCAAAGAAAATTCACTGTTGTACATAGCAGAGGTTTTAACTATAACAAATATACAGTGTTTGACACCCCCCACCCTCCACAAAGAATCCCCGAGCCCTCCCCTACCACCCCCAACATTAACTCCCCATAACCCAGACCTAGAAAATCGTGGCGCATAGGGACGTATGAAAGAAAATGGGTCCGTCCCTACCCCGGCGTGACACCCAACAAGGTTTGAATGAAGCCTAATTAAAAACCGTGATCCCTGTGACCTATGTGCTGAAATCACTGGAAGGTCATGACTGGCTACAACCGAATATCAAAGAAATTTGAACAAAAATGAATCAAGCAGCGTGACTTTAGAAAAAGCTAATATCACAAAGGTTATATTGAGACTATACATATTTTAACTGTACATTACGGAGCGTTTAAAGTGCCATTAGATGGCTACATAATTATCTTGACAAGTCGACATATTATCAACGTTATGTTGAGATAGTCACATATTTTTTCTCACATTCTTGACTTAAACAGTTTTATTAGTCGTCATGGTGAGATACAATATCTCGTCGAGTCGACTTCACAAAAAGTAAATGTCGTTATGGTGAGATAGATTATCTCGTCAAGTCGACTTCACAAAAAGTAGCTGTTGTCATGGTGAGATAGATTATCTTGCCAAGTTGACTTAATAAAAAGTGAATGTCGTCATGGCAATATAAACTTTCTCGTCAAGTCAACTTAATCACGGTTATGTCGACATGATAATATAATATATCTGGCCAAGTCGAATTAACATAAGTTGGATGTTGACATGCAAGATAAATTATCCCGCCAAGTGGACTTATCAAAAATTGAATATTGAAATGGCAAGATAAATTATCTCGCCATGTCGACTTATCAAAAATTGAATGTTGACATGACAAGATAAATTATCTCGCCAAGTCGACATTCACTTCTTATGAAGTCAACTTGGCAATAAAATCTATCTCACCATGACAACATCTACTTTTGTGAAAACGACTCGACGAGATAATGAAGTCAACTTGGCAAGATATTCTATCTCACCATGACGATATCGCCTTTTTTTGAAGTCGACTTGACGAGATAATCTATCTCACCATGACGACATCTACTTTTTGTGAAGTCGACTTGACGAGAAAGTCTATATTGCCATGACGACACTAACTTTTTATGAAGTTAACTTGGCAAGATAATCTATCTTACCATGACAACATCTATTTTTTTGTGAAGTCGACTTAATGAGATAATTTATCTCACCATGACGTCATCTACTTTTTGTGGAGTTGACTTTTCAAGTTAACCTATCTCGCCATGACGACATCTATGTTTTGTAAAGTCAACTTGACAAGATAATCTATCTCACCATGACAACATCTACTTTTTGTGAAGTAGACTCGACGAGATAATGATGTCAACTTGGCAAGATAATCTATCTCACCATGACGATATCTACTTTTGTGAAGTCGACTTGACGAGAAAGTTTATATTGTCATGAGAACATTCACTTTTTATGAAGTTAACTTGGCAAGATAATCTATCTTACCATGACAACATCTACTTTTTGTGAAGTCGACTTAATGAGATAATTTATCTCACCATGACGTCATCTACTTTTTGTGGATTTGACTTTTCAAGTTAACCTATCTCGCCATGACGACATCTATGTTTTGTAAAGTCAACTTGACAAGATAGTCTATATCACCATGACGACTAATAAAACTGTTTAAGTTAAGAATGTGAGAAAAAATATGTGACTATCTCAACATAACGTTGATAATATGTCGACTTGTCAAGATAATTATGTTGCCATCTAATGGCACTTCAAACGCTCCGTAGTAAATCATACGGTAACAAACATTAATACAAAATCAAATAAGATCGTAGATCTGTGACCCGAACCATTCTATACCTCGATGCATGTTGCGCACAGAAGAGCAGAATCGCCCGAAAGAGGATTGCACATGTACTGCATCATGAGACCCAGAAATGTTGAGATCACCGAGACTATTATGGTATTGAGGCAAGCATGAGATCTGTCAGTGGTATAGAGCACAAAACTAGTTGAAAATAACACTAATCATGCTAATGTTAATGCAAATTACATGGTATCTAACAATAATAGAGTCAAACAAGATAACAAATCTGCGACTTGAACCATCTGTTCATATATGTATGTAGGCGAAACAAAAGGAACCACCAAAAAGCGGGAACAATGCATAGGCCTACATGTAACATAGAATGGTTAAAATCACATGAGCAATATAATTAGAATGGAGAACAAACCACCCTCCCCGAGCATTGTGATCCGAGCCGTTTACAAAAGATGTCTGCAAGGCAACATGTGAATGTGACAGTTGACGGCTCGATTCACAAGATGTGGGGAATTATAAGGCTCTGGTGCGAGAGGTCCCTGGATCAAATCCCGGGGGGGGGGGGGGATCGGGGGGATATTTTGGTCGATTTTCTACGTCGTAGTACAAATTCTGAAAACAGTGGGGGGGGGGGGGCGGGGGGGGGGGGGGGTAGAGTTAGGGTTAAGCAAGTTAAAGCTGGTGTTTTCCCGGTGTAAAACCTCCGGCGTGAGTGAACATCCGGCGTGAGTGCCGTGTTCAAATAGACATCAAACTTAACACTTTCCATGCGGCAGGCGTCTGCATACGACATTCCAAAATATCACAAAATGTTTCTAAATATCTAAACATTATTGACTTTTGTTACCATATTTGGAATCACCATGAGAAAGGCATTGGCATAAGTACAAACATGCCTGGTATTGGTACTGAAAAATCTGTTTTGAATATGATAAAACTACACTGAAAACATTATTTCGTAAGTTCTACTAATTAAAAGTTAGTAAAATCGATGTCTAGTTCTACGAATCCGTGATTTGTAAGGCATGTTTAGCGATGCTATATATTGGTTGGGCATGCCTAACTAATTTGCTTCACCAATTAAATGTTAGTACGGCAGAGGTTTTACGAATTTCAAAGCTGCCGTACTATCTTATAGGATCGTAAAAACGAAGTCTCTTTCTACTAATCTTGGTTAGTTCGATAGGCTCAACAAAGTTTAAAACTCGTTTGTCTGGCCGAACGAATCAATTGTACAAATGTGATGTACGATGATTGCCGCGGCAATAAGATACACGAAACTGAAAATAAAGAAGCATGTAAAGTAAGCTTATTACGGTAGGCCCCAGAATAAACCGATGAAAAACAAAGGCAAACAGGTGTTTATTTCTCTCAAATTGAACATTAAATATTACAGTCATATCGTAAGCTATACGGTAGGCCCAGGAATATTGCAATCATGTGGACTGTGGGGATAGCGACTCATTACTCGTTCATGAATCATTGATAGGCTTTTCGCAAGCGTCCGCCATCTTGGCTGTCCATTCCTGCACTAAGTGCCATCCCCACGATTCACACGATTGCGTTTGATATTCCTGGGCCTACCGTAAAGCTTACGTTATGACCGTAATATTTAATGTTCAATTTTAAAGAAATAAATACCCGTTTGCCATCGTTTTTCATCGGTATGATTTCACGCCAGAGTGGACGAACGCATTAACGTGACTGACCCTGTGTGCTACCTGAAGTCGTCTGCGCTGCAGAAAAAGTTCTCAGTACGTGATCACAACAGCGGGAATTAAACATCGTAGAACCGCAACCGTTTGTAAAACCTGTTCGTAAAACCTAATGGTGCAAATTGTACCAATTCTGAACATCTTCGTAAAGCTTACAATATCCAGGGCCTGTTAAACATTCTTAAATTCATTCCTTGTAAGTCTTTTAATCTACATGGTTTCCTATCATCGTAAGACATCATCAGAACTAGTAGCATACGCGCAACCAATTAATTTTACTAACTTAAATTAGTAGAGTACGATAAAAAATGAGTTATTGTTTTCAGTGTAATAGCCTCATTTAAAGTAGCTTAAAGCATGTAAAGTGTTAATACTGGACACAGTAATGATATGACATGGACGCCTTACTCTTTTATAATACACAACACGGCTTGCACGTGCAATGGTACAGCTTTATTTTACATATCCTTTTTTTAAACACGATATCATACTAAAATGTAATGCTTGGGTACAACTCCACCTGAGAAATTTCCAAAGCTTTCCTAATTATTCGGATGTTTGGCCACAAGAGTACATGCATTTGAAAAACATTATGATGGGGTCATTGGGTGAGAGCGAGACTGGTACAAGCCTCACATACGCGTCATCTCTGTGCTAAGATTGTGCCCTTCCCTTCTCCTGAGGTTGATATGTATTCAATGCTTGAAGTACAATGCAACATGACTTTTCCCGACTGATCACATATTCGCGCGGAGCATGCACTTACGTTTGTTTTTCATCTACAAATGGCATCTTAAGAGGTGCTTAACGGTTAAGAAAGTTTAAGCCATCTATAAACATTGGTTCTCAGAGACCGTCAGAGACGTCGGCGATACTTATACGAGACGAAATAAATCGGGTAGGCGGAGCTTAAACTATGTTTTGTTCCATAACGAGCACTTCTGTAATGCGACTTACTGAGATTTGCCACGCGGAATTAGAGGGCATTTTCGTGGTTTTTTTGATAAACAGCCCACACAGATAAAATATGGCAAATATGGGCAATAGAAGGTACTGATTTGACATATAAAATATTGATTTTATTTTAAGAATGAGAAAAAGTGATTGTTTTAGACCGTACCCGTGTTATTTTATCTGACAATGTGAACAAAGATCATATCATGTACTAATTTACAATTTGAACTATGGAAGTGTCAAAATGATCATGTACACATTTACAATTTGAACGAAGCATCATGGTTCATGAAAAAAATCGAAAGTGGAAAAAACTAGCATATACACATTTATTATTAATATCCGTAATAGTGTGTGAGTGCTTGATTGTTGGTTTATTTACATGGTTGGTCTGTATCTCTATAAATATGAAAGAGCTAAAACCACTCACTCAGTGAGAAAGTGAAAATCACTGCTAAAAGAGTGAAAATCACTCATCCAAAAGAGTAAAAATCACTCCAATTTAGCATCCATATATTTTTAAAAAATTTTGAGCGAAAAAGAGTGGTCACTTATATCATGGCTCCTAAATTGGACTGATTTTTACTCTTTTGGAGTGATTCTCACATTGTCACTATTTTGGAGTGAGATTTTTTTGCTCTTTTACATTTAGGGAGTAGTCCACGATTGGGTCCTGATTGGACCAGATGTTGAGGTAGTGTAAGAAGGAGACAATGGATATTGCCTTCATGGTCAGACTTTTCTTGCATTTGATCGGAAACAAGTGTAATGTGAATGTGATATGGAATAAGGTTTACAAACTTGCAATTAGACGGCGGTAAATGTTTCATCACGCTTGAGTTCAAGTTTAGAGTTCATCTTCAAGAAATCCACACAAAACGTGATTATACAGTACATGAGGCCACAGGATATTTGATCCACTAGTTCGAAGCCAGTGACGAAGGCCTTTGGGACCAAAGGATAGGGCAATATCATGTTTTAGAGCCCAGTGTTACAGGTAAATATGATGGCGAAAGGACATTTTTCTAGTCGATCTGCCGTTGTATAATCACAATGTAGCGTTTAGTTATTTCTTGAGAGTATATACCTCAAAAGCGGTGTAGGTTGAGGAATATCTGCGTAAGAACACCTCATCATGTGTCTAAGCACAACTTTAAAATCCGGATGTTTCGCGGCGTATACTACGAAGTTAATGGCGCAGTTAGAAAACGGTAAGATCCTCAGATAGAATATGACGTCAATCAAATTCTGTGCGATCAAATATGGAAGAAAACACACGATGAATCCGACAACGACGTAGAAAAGGTTTTTGGTGATCTCGATTTCTTGTTTCGAGATTAGTTTCCTTCTTCGATCGGCTACAGCGCTATTGGGTTCACGCGCGCCCTCTTCGATAACAAGTTCCGATGTGAAGTTTCCACTAGAATTATTTGGAGTCGCAGCAGAGTTAAAGGATTGCTTCTGTTTCCGAAAGTGATTCCTAAGAAAAAGGTAGATCCATATGTAACTGATCACTATGGCTGGGAATGGAAACAACAGTCCAACTATCAATAAACTAAGTGCGAAGTATTGGTTATGAGTATCATTATCTGGTGAGAGGTTAGCAATAGTGCATTCTAAACTAAACTTGTTATACCCAAATTCAATATTTAAAATGCTTATTAGTACAAGAAAAATTGCTGTCGGTATGACCCATGGTATGGCCACAAGAAATCCAAGCTTCCAGGATATGAATATCTTCTTATACCAGATGGGATGTACGATGTAGATGAGTCGGTTTATGGCGATGGCGCCTAATGTCCACACGCTGGTTCCAAGGGTGGCATAGATCATAAAACCGGTAAACTGACATAACCAATAGGCTCCTGGTATTGGCCATTCACCCTTACCAAGCACACTGACACTGTACCAGATTAGCGTAAAAGCTGTCAGCAGATCGACCACGCTCAAACTTGTCACAAATGCGTTGGTCGATGTCTGCAGTTTCTTCGAGAAAGACACGGCGGTGATTATCATTGAATTTCCAATGAGACCAACGATGGCTATTAACCAAACAATGATCGCCACGAAAATCTGCTCCCAGTATTCTGGTTCCAAATAGATCGAAGCAGTGGTATTCCTTAAGATGTAATCAAGGTAATCGGACGACATTTCATGAGGCATTTCATCAGTCATGTCAGTCGCAACAGTGGCATTGTTTGTAGCCATTTTGTTTAACATAGTAAAATGGAATTGAAATTGTGGGTAAGTGGCTGGTGTAGACGGAAGTAGATAATGCTAACAAATAATCGACTCGGCACGCATGACAATCATTACAACCTGCGCCAAGGCTAGTTTCCAAACAAAAGAAAAAAAATGTAGTTTCGAAATCCCACACAACCTAATTGTCGGAAATAATGAATCCATAATTATTTGCACACGTAAAGATCTATAGAACGATTTACAACAGCATGTCCCAAAGATTAGGTACCAAAATGGGAGAAGTTCGGCCGAGTGTACCAAATTGGCGTAATTTACCAGAGAAGTAACTTAAGTAAGCTACCTAGCTAGTTCTTATACCCACAATGCAGCGTTACCTATCGTTGTTATTTTGAGAGCAAAACTAGACAGTAAGATCGGAATAGTAATCATATGGTAATAGCGAGGTTAATATTTATATAAACTAGAGCGGTTCTCGGGTGTAGCAGTTTTCGTATGTGGCGGTTTTCGTATGTGGCGGTTTTCGTATGTGGCGGTTTTCGTATGTGGCGGTTTTCGTATGTGGCGGTTTTCGTATGTGGCGGTTTTCGTATGTGGCGGTTCTCCTATGGGGCGGTTTTCCTATGGGGCGGTTTTCCTATTTGGTGATTATGGTGGTTGGCATTGATTATAGTTTGGATATGTGTAGGCATGTTTTGAATCCAACCGGAACCATGAGTCGCCGATATACATGTAGGTGCTGTTAGTGGTTGTTGAAGTTCAGAGAGATACGTAAGGTGAATAGGTTGTAGAGGTTTGTTAAAGTAGCCATTTGTAAATGAAGGGATGTCTAGGTCTAGACGACATTGTCTGTAGGAGGTAAGTGTGACTGATCTATTACCACCGTCCTAAGAAACCATTATTGATGTGAATAATTACATTCATTTGCTGAGTATTGTGATTATGTTTAGTGAAACATGGTGGGAAACAGTTGCCGAATATAATCTTGCATATTGTTATGTAACCCGCATCGGCAAAGTCATTTAATAATTTAGTAGTAAAAAATAGGTTAGACAGATTTCAATTGCCATTGAAAGAAGTGGAGTATGTTTTTGGGGTGTAGAGGTTGAATTTATTCATTCCCTTGTATTTTATCATTATACAGGGTTAGTCAAAAAGAAGCGGCGGTAATAAAGATGGGTTTATAAAGATCATGTCCTCACTATTACCATCTTTGCCTGTTTGATTGAAAGACCCCTGTTGGCAGATGTCCAAGGTATTCTATATCTTCGAAATTAGTCTGACTAAAAGTGAAATATATCAGATCTGCTAGCTGTTCCACTCTATTCAAAGTTGCATATGTTGTCTTTTATTGGAATAGCTTTAGTGTAGTTGTTTGTTGTCTGCACGGTGCTATTAGCAAATGGGGAAAATTATGTTGTAAGAGTGCTATTTACACAAGCAAAGAATGAAAAGGACTATGCAATAATTAAGGCATTCCAAGTGGTATTGACGAAGAAGTAGCTCAAGGTTAGCATTACGTATATGGATACACAATTGCTAATAAATCCCCTAACATTCCTGGAATATGTGATGGTGGTTAGAATTGCTGTCCTGGTGGTGAGCGTTGGCAAGTTAGTTGTGAGGTTAGGGAATCATGAATAGAGGGAGCTCCCAGGAAAAGATCATATAATAAGCCTTTAATATAGGTTTTCCCGGCGAATTTCGCACTTTGTTAAGTTCAATTTGTATATGAGTATTCAATTTCGCGAGAAATCTTAGCATCTTGCTATCGACGTGTTATAATCTTTTTCGCAAAACAAGCAGTCAATTTCATTTAAAAGAATTCAAATTGATACATGCAAAATCAATTAAATTTATTGCAGATTCAAATCTGTTTAGGGCCTATACGCTGCCATGTTAACGAATGCGCGGCCGATTTAGTAAAAGCATCAATCTATTTGGAAGTATAGTGGACTTGATATTGTGACTTCGAGCTAAATCAAATTGTCCTTTACACAAATTGGCATTTAAATTCGCAAAATCAGCATTCAATTGGAATAAAGCATGTTACACGTTTGATTGTTTTACAATATAATTGCCATGAATTTAATGGTTAGATAATTTTGAACCGTTTTATGTTTTACAAGACTTCTTCAATTCAAGGCACAGGGCCCGATATCATTGGGAGTAGTTTCACAGATCACTCAATGTATCTTGTGTATGATAAGTTCCCTACCTTCACAGAAAGAAAAAAGTGAGTCATCATCGAAAAATGAGTCATTTTGTCCGTGTAGTGACACACTATGGCTCAAAATGAGTCATTTTGTCCATGTAGCGACTCATTTTACGATGATGACTCACTTTTTTCTTTCTGTGTTCGAACCTAGATTTTGTTCCGATTTCCACTGAAGGTCAGAATATATTTTTCTATTCAGTCAAAAGGATTTTTTTGGATGATTCTTCTCATAAAAATATATTATCGACCTGATTACAAAGAAAAACATATAAGTAGGATCAGGACTACACAAAGAAAACATATTTGCACAATTATAGTGTGTAACGAACATTTTATACCCTTTTAATTGATTTAAAATAAAGAATCATAAATAAATCATTGAAGGTAACCAACGACAGAACAACAGACGAGAAATAACGTTGTTTATTTCAAATAATCTGAACACTTTCCACGTGGAAGTCGTCTGCAGACGACAGTTCTTAAACTTCACAAAATGTTAAAAAAATGTCAAGATTATTTAATTTAATGCCGTCACCATATTTGGAATCATTATGAGAAGTGCATTCAAATACGTACACACTTGCCTAGTATTGGTTCAGTAATTCTTAAGATCAACTTTAAAAGTTGGGAAAGGTTTCTCAAAAATATGTTTAGTGTATAATAATATGGTAAAACTAATTGCCGCGTGGTAAGCAGGTAAGTGTTATTTAAACATCTTTTTGGTTGGCGGGCCAAGCCCGCCAACCTTATAGCATAGGATTGCATATTCTTGCACATTTAGGTCTTTCTACATATACATGGAGGCTGCCATTTTGTTTTTAGTATATGGAAAATTGTCTAAATTATTTTGTAGTAAATTACATGTACCTATGCAGTTTATTTTAACAGTCCTGCAGTCTGTGATGGAGTCAAAGCTATATTTGTTTAGCCTTGATGATTCAATCAGAGAGATGTTATTAGACTCCCAACAGAGAGACATAGCTTATCTTGTTTGACTAAAGAGAAATCTCCCAACTGTCCTGGGGTTGTTTAATGAGTTGTGGATGTCATATATACCTAGATTGTTCTTCAGATGGTACCCCTCTCCATGCACACACATCAACTTTATTGGTTTCCTGCAGGTACCTGTACTATTTTTAGACTGTTGTGTTTTGATTTGGGGTGTGTTTTTTTGTTTGAAAGATACATACACCATATCCCTGGTATTTTGGTATGCAACAGAATGAACAGATGCTTCAGAAAATGGTTACAAAACATGATTCTTTCTCTTGGATCGCCCCCATTCCATTTCAATGGAATTTTTTATATAATAAACAAATAAATTCTACTTCAACCATAGTTTTACTAACGAATATTGGCCATATTAAATTGCATATAATTCTAATCAAATTAATTGAATATATATGACATATTTAAAACTTAAATTGAATGTAAAATGTATTCATTTCTATATTTCTATATTTACTTACTTACTTTTTATATAATTAATTATCTACATAATTATTAATTTATTTATTTAATCATTTTTTATTTATTAATGTTTTCTCATGTTTATTTGTTTTAATTTCTTTATTTTATAAGTAATTTTTAAAATTTTAATTTTTAATATGCGTGTATTTATGTATTGATTTATTAGTTTATTGATTCATTTATTTTCGATTTAAAATTTAATTTTCGATTTATATTATTATTTATTAACAAAATTATTCAACTATTTATTTAAAAGTATTTAAAAAAATAATTTACTCATTTATTTATTTCTACATTTATTTATGTATTGATCAAATAAATTGAATACATATGACATATATTTAAAACTTAAATTGAATGTTAAAACCGTGTATATCACTAAACTATGGCTGTAATTTATATTGCTTTCTAGTAATGCCATGCAAGAATCTTGCACAATTATCATCTATGCGCTTGCTTCTTCTGCCACATAATTTTAGCAACTAAAAGCCGTATTTACAAATGTTGCTATTTTTGCTCTTTCTATTTGCCTTATATCGCAATTTCCTTTTGACCGCCAACTTTCCATTTTAATGGAATTTTTATTTGCACTTCTATGAGTGAAATCCCCATCCCGTACGCGATCACATCGGGCCGTGTATCTTCAGTAGTTGATAGTCCGATCCATGATAGTATAAATAGGCGTTAATCATTAGTGATGCTCATGATTGAAAATATACTGAAGGTTTGGCATCGATGGCCTGTATTTTTGTACGTAGTTATTAATAAAATAAAAACACGGTTTGAAGCTAAACACCTGTCTAACTTGGACATAATGTTTACCTAAACGCAATTGCTGTTGGTAAAATGATTCACAATGTTTGATTTTTTTAAAAATCTTATATTTATTTGAGATCCATGTCATTCTTTACCTACCCATGACATAACGTTCTTTGCATTTTTGAATTCCTCATGAAATTACTAACAAGCACCTCTAGGATTGCCATGGGTTACTGTCTATATTGGTTAAATAACATACAGGCTAATGAAAGTGCCCCAACAAGTTTAAATATTTTTTTAGAGTTTACGTTATATTGAATTCACTATGCCCCCTACACTGATTTAAACTGCATTTTTGAATTGCCAATGTTGAGAGCTTTCCAAAAATGTATAGACCCTATACTTTTGCTATCAAAGGTTAAAAAAAATTCCGTTAGAGTAATTTATATAAATTGGGGTTAATATTTGCGTTTACTGTGTAGCGAATAGGGGAAAAGCCGATCATGCGACTTATCCATCCATAATGAATAGTTGTTACATAAGGTTGACAAGTCTGTTAAAACACAGACATAATAAAGACTATTAAATAACTTAAGAAGAGACCAAAATCATGTTTGTAGCTCATACAGAGGTTGATTCAAGGAAAGGCACCGCTTGGCACACACTTTTCCCCCATAGAGTTTATGTGTACCTCCCCCCTTTATGCTTTGCTTTGCTTTATCCTGGCTTTTTTAAATATGTTTTTGCTATTGACATGAATTTGCCTTTCATTCTTTTTTAGCTGGGCTAGTACATGAACATATGACCGTAGACATCTGCGCGCGTAGCGCGCCAAAACATAGCTATTTTTACTTTGATTTATGAACGTTCCAGAGTATTTCGAATTAGAAACCACATGTGCATATTGGTAAAGATTTTGGAAACTAATACACTTTTTTGACCCCCCCCCCTCTGTTGGGGTTTTCAAAAACGTTTGTGACCCCCCCCCCCCTTTGCAGAGTATCAACACTTGCCCCCCCCCCCCCCCCCCCCCCCCCCCCCCCCCCCGCCCACCAGAGTATTTATGAACGCTCCCTTACCAAGATGTCAGTCTTTTAAATATTTTAATCATAAAATGTTATGGCAACAATTAAGGGAAAAAAAGAAAATTATAGAAGTCCCGGGAGAAGTCCTGAAAATGGTGACCATTAAAACTGCTTTATTTACTTACTTGGACTTAATGATATTTGGATCATTCCACGTGATGTCATAAACAACCTTGGAGAAGTTGTCTTCATTTCAATAATTTAGATCTACCTTTCATTTCAACACAATCAAAATATAAAGTTATTCCAAATTCATAATAAAACACCCATAAAACATCGGTGACAGTGAGCACTGTAATCTCAAAATTGGGATCAATTTGGCTTGATAGTGTCCTAATTATCCAGGAATCAATGCACTATTAAATCAAAAGGTTAAATCAAACTTGAATACAAATACAGAAAAGAATCTGACAACAACTTGCAATTCCATGTCTTATCTATAACACCAAACTCAAACATAGTTCACTATAATAATCAATAGCAGGTTCATTGACCTATACACGTACCTAGGTGGTCAAATCCACCATATATGGGATTCAACAATGGATTGTCAAGCAATCTCAAGTGGCCAATTTGCACCCATTATTTCAGGTATCGTCATGTCACAAGCATGATGAACTTAACGCAAACACACGCTGTATCGGGCCTAACACCTAACTTACTCAGCTTCGGTGTAAGAGACTAAGAGCTTTGCAGCGGACCACGCACACAGGGGGCAGCAGCGCGGACTGTTGCACTCTTTCCAATTTACCAACCGGAGCTGCCCAATACGCCATTTTATTCACAAAACACGCTAACAATCCACAATTAGAGTCCATTGAACCATCGATTACACTACTTTCCCGAATGATTTAAATTTCGTCCAAAGAACGGGATACTTATATAATCATATTTCACCTATCTATGGCATTTTTCATTCTAACAAGTACTTAAAACTCCATATTTTGGGCCACGCATACGTTTTGGTGTGTTCAGAAATAGAAACAAAATGGTTCGTCACGCAGTTTCTCCTCAAAAACATGCTACAAATTCACAATTGAACCATCGATTACACCACTTTCATGGACGAATTGAATCTCGACCAAACCACGGTACCCTTTAGACAACCCTATTCTATCTAAATATATCATTTTCTATTCTAACAAGCACGGCTAATTCCATATTTTGCGCCATGCCGCGACGTCGGGGTCGGGGTGGGTTGTCTATGGAAATAGAAACAAAATGGCTCGTCGCGCAATTTCCCCTCAAAAACATCGTATAAAATCACAATTGAACCATCGATTACACTACTTTCCTGGCTGATTTCAATTTCGTCCAAACTTCAGGAAACTTCGCTATCTCTATTCTACCTATCTATTGCATTCATTTTTCCAACAAGCGTTGCAAAATCCATATTTTGGGCCACGCAGACGTTTTGGTGATTTTGGAAACCGATTAGAAAGCTCTTACCGTGCAACTTCTATGTAAAATTTAGCGTTGCTGCATTGCGCGTCATTGGGCTACCAAAATTGGCTGGAGCAACTACTCTAAAAATGACAAAACGAAACTATATAGTCAGTCTTCGGCGACTCAATTAATATCGGCCCACTTAAACAAATATTTACTATTTACTTAATCAATCAAATAATCAATATTAACTAAGTAATTAACTTAACATAAATTAATAAATTCATTATGATTAATTGTTTAATTAGCTACTTTTAGTTAATTAATTAATTAATTTTGATTTATTAATTCAATCAGCCCAGTATAATATTAACCGGGTTGTTCTTTTAAAGACATTTATTGTTTAATAACATATTATAGTTGAGATTAACTTCTTTTTATATCTGTGGCCAAGATGTCTATCCGTACCATGCATTATTAAGGTAGATGTCACACGATCTCCAGCTGTTAAATATTTAACACATGTTTCCTGTTGACACCATACATGTAGTAGTGGTGTGGGGGTGGGGGGGGGGGGGGGTATTTTTTACCTGATAGATACGATACTGATGTACAGCCATCACTTGCACCCCTACTGATACTGGTTACATACAGTGGGAATAAGTGAAAACAACGAAAATGTTCCATCTGTGTACTTTTGACCGTCATAATTCCATGATTTCACTCGTCAAATGAACCGACAGTGCCAATCTCAACCGACACGACACGACATGACGAATCATGATTACATTATTAATTTCATAGCCAACACACATTCACCTTGTTTCAATTGACGACCTTACACCATCCCTCTACCCCTCTTCCGACACTTTTTAATGACACTCACTGCTATTTTCCCATTTCAAACCAGTGGTATAAAAATTATGATCCATTTCTATATTCATAAACAGCCTCAGCATTTTCGCGTATCAACTTCATATGGGGTATACGCCTCTCAATAAACATTTAGAAAAAAAATCTGTGGACATTCGATCGTTGCTGTGTTTCAAACAATAGTTTTAAAGACCGTATTAAACATATTTGTTCAATTGCATCATGTATAATTGTATTTTTTTGTTATTTTATTATGGTAATTTTCAGGTCACATGCTCATGTTTAATTTTCACATTTTTGTTTGTATGTATAGCGCATCGCAATAGTTTGCCTAGATAGATGACGCTTTATGGGTGGGGTGCGCTTTAGTTTTTCAATTCACAAAAATAACCAATGGCAAATTAAAGTAGTGTTTCCAGATTCGGCAATTATATTTCCAGATTCGGAAACATTTCACATGTTTCTAAATTTGGAAATATGCCTTGACTGGTGATAGTTTTAGCTCTAAACCACCTGTAAAATGTTATATCTCCGTATCTTGTTTGATATCTTTTATCTTGTTTGGTATTACTTATCTTATTCTTATGTCACTTTCATTGGCATTTTTAACTCCTGCTCATTAGTGTTTCATGTATTACGCATGTTTTCTGATTTGCAGTGAACCAAATTATTGGCCCATCAGAGCGTTATCAGTTTGATTTCTAATCACTCAGTTAATTAACCTTGTTATGGGCTATTGTTCACATTTGCGCTTTATATACAAAAAAACCAAATCTCAATCTCAGCTCTTCTAATCAAATTCAAGTATTTCTGTAACATAATACTATTGTTAATTTGTTATACAACTAAATATGGTTTCCATGCTTTTGGGACACCCTATACTAAGACTTATAAGTTATAACACAGTTTTCATACACAATCAGACAACATTTTGTATTACACATTCTACACCCCCAAGTCGTCAGAATTCTTCAAATTTAATTACATGTATAAGCATTTTTTCCCTTCAATCTCAAAATGTTTTGCAGAAAACTGAACCTTCTTCGCTTCTACTGGTAAAATATTACGGATTTCCCTGTAACATTTCAACTTACCATGACACCACAAAAGCAAGTCAATTGGTACTTCGAATTTCCTCAAAAGTACAACTGTGACCACAGACCTTGAATACGGGGTCAAACATGTCTATTTAAATCCTATTGGAATGTTATGTGGAGCTGATATTATGCAGTAGACCAGCTAAAGGCAATAAATGTATTTAAAAATAAATTATCACGGCATTTTTTGTTACAGCTTGACACCTTGGCTAAATAATGTAAATACAGTTTTTTGAACCTTAGTAGCTCAGTCGTCAGAGCATCATACTAGTACAGGAACCCATACGTTGGTGGTTTTTATTTTTTATTATTTTTCCCCCCTACCAACGTATGGGGACATTGTATTGCTAGAAACTGTCAATTTGATTGAGTGTACAAAGTTAATGGTGTGGCTCTCGAATAAGTGGCGGGGGAATTACAGCAAAAATACCAACTGATGACAAATATCACTAAGTATGATTTGTTGTACTAGCATCAGACGTGCACGCGCGCGACCCGGGTTCGATTCGCGGCGCGTGCGGAGACTGATTTTCCCCTCAAATTTGACCCGGTTTTTCTCCCCTGATAGTTTAATTCACTAAAACACGCCCGGGGAGTTAGGCTTTTTTCATGCGGCCCCATCAATCTCGTGCCACGCTGAGCGCGTGGTTCAACTAGTTAAAAAACTTAAGTTTTTTGAACCTCCCCGTGTAGCTCAGTCGTCAGAGCATCAGACGTGCACGCGCGCGGCCCGGGTTCGATTCGCGGCGCGTGCGGAGACTGATTTCCCCCTCAAATTTGACCCGTTTTTCTCCCTGATAGTTTAATTCACAAAAACACGACCGAGGAGTTAGGCTTAATGTATCAGGCGATGCTGGAATAAATCAGCAAACAAGTTTGACATGGTCTAAGACATTTAGAGTGTTTTAAATTCGCACTTATTTTTGTTTTTGCCCTCTGACATTTCTTAAGAAGACACGAATGTGTAAACTCTGTTGCATGATCTTAAACTCAGATCGTGCTCTTATCTGTACAGTGGTCGAAGCATATTTTCGGTGAGAGAAAAAATACAAAGGTTACGGTCGTCCCTGCGCAGCGCCCTCTGTATTATACAAATTATTCCTGTAATAAAAGAGGTAACATGTATGTGATACAATGATGGCGCTGTTGCGATAAAAGCAGCGGCCAGATTTTTCACTATCGCATCTGTTGAAAAAAACCCCATCAAAATAATCCAGCGACATAATAAGAGACGAGATAATTGAAAACGCATGTATTTTATTATCTAACCCTATAAAAACAGAAAGTTGTATTAAATGATACTTTATCAATATCAACAATTATTATTTTCAATGTTTTGTTATTCAAGCTTAAATAAGATGGCTGCATGAACGTTTTTCTGGACCATTTTAGTTCATTAACTGTAATTTTTTTGCGCGGTCTACGCTCATTTTTTTCTACAGATTTCAACATTATAATGGGTCTCGAACCACCGTAAATCTCCTTGCTTCACACTGTTATTACACCGCTGTTTACTATAGGAACCTATAGCAACTGTTATGAAAACAGTTTACACAACCCTAGTTGTGTAATATCTACACAACAGTTGTGTAGTATTTCTAAACAATCATGTGTAACATTAGTTTACACAATTAAGTTGAGTAAATGATTTACACAGCAATTAGTTAATATTTTACACAATAGTTGTGCATTACTATTTGGTTGTGGAATGGCCATTTTAATGGTTTACACAGCAATTGGTTAATTTTATACACAATAGTTGTGCATTACTATTGAGTTGTGGAATGGCCATTTTAATGGTTTACACAGCAATTGTTTAATTTTATACACAAAATTAGGAGTAAAACGTATTCAACTCTCCAAAACCCCACTCGCTCAAGCAACACCGACACGTCCGCCATTTGGTTTTCAATAATTTTGATCACAACAAAGGTAATTTATGTCGTTTTAAAATTCCGTTATTGCGGCAAATCAATGGTATATAATCGAATTACATTTTACACAACCTAGTATTTACACAATTGGATATAATTACAAAAAAAATCATACATGGTGGTTTAAAAATCTGTTTACACAACGTTTTTTTACACACGAGAATAACAGTGCAGAATGCTGAATAATATTTGCCTTAAAATGCCTAAGATCCAGGAGCATTCAGGGCCCTAAGGGGGGGGGGGTCTGAACCCACCCATATCCATCTCCATCTCCATTGTTTAGTCAGCAAAGTGTCCTTCTGGACATATCACGCTAACCCTGCCTTGACCTAGGACAGATGTGTGTAAAGCCATGACAGACCGGGATGATCCCCTACTCTTTACAAAGGAGTCTGTGACCTTTTAACGTGCTCGGATTTGCTCTTCCGATACACAGGACCACCATTTATACGTGACTTCCGTACCACGAGGCAATTGAGACTAAGTACCTTGCCCGAGGATACAAACATGTTGGCTGTAGCGGGGCTCGAACTCACAACCTTTGTATCGTGAGCCCTGCATCCTATCCACTGCACCATATATATGCTCTCATGATTGGCGTGGATGTTGTTTAACCCTAACCCTGTCAAATCCAACAGAATCCAACGAGCCAATCTCTATGTTCCACCCGGCGTGTAAGTTTTTTTCGAGGATAAAATGGACCCACACCATATACTTGGCGAAGTATACTCCGCCAAGTTGACTTGACACCGTTCAAATCCTAGGGGGGTCGCGGTGACTTTTGGAGTCACTTTTTTCCGCGCAGAAAAAAAATCTGAACAAAGTGCCCGAATGGGTTAGGGTTAAGTTAGAATTTGAATGTGCATACTTTATGCTTGGATTTTACTCCTGTTACCTATACCAGTAATACCTAATGCAGGAATTTGTTTTTTAGTGATAGTCGATCCATCTGAGACCGATTTTCCAATGACGTCACCCAGCCGTTCCATTGACTGGGAGAGGACGAAAATATCGATGGAATCTATGGAATCGGTTTGAATGAAAAATAGCCATAATAGAAAATCATTATGAAAACACATACACTTGTCATTAAAATCCAGGTTGTACCAATGTTTAATTTACTTACCTACTGCTTATGAGTACCTGATCATTTTCTATATGATATTGATATGTGATAATTTATCCAATACAAGTTCTCCATATTCGGAAATACTATTTTGCCAGTCTGTTTGTCAAATATAATGTTTGTTATTTCTGGCGACGTATCCCTTTATGTTAGCCCAAATGATTTCATCCGGATATAAATCACAGTGATATTGTGATAGTCTGATTATTTCATGTCCATTATCAATATTTGCAAGTGGTCAGTTCTAAATTTCCGTGGTTTATACTTCTTAATGATAATCATAAAGTTGAGGTTTCTAAAAGTGAATTTGAGTAAGAAATGTAATGTTTTGTCAACCATTCCTGCATTTCAGCCTTAATTAAACTTCTTGATATTGGTATTTCGCTTTCAACACTACACTGTAATGTCCATGATCGCTGAGTTTGAGGAATAATTGGAAAGGTTTTTACTTTTTACTGTTACTTAAATTACAAGATAGCAAACAAAACATAATTGTGGCCTCCTGTGTTGTGGTAAATCTTCTAAGTTCACCACTTTCGATCGTTTTCAGCTTTGTGGTTCCATTCACAGGTGACGATTTCCGGGACAAACCGGTGACATCCCCGCTCCCATTAAGAGGAATGAAGGGATATAGAGACAGGGAATTTGTCTGCATGATTTTTTGCGCAAAATATGCCATGAATTAAAAATAAATCCAAAGCCTGCAATGTTGGGCTTTTCCACATTTACACATTTGTTATTAATTGTCAAATTCAAACCATAATTTTTTTATTTAAAACTAAATTCAAACTAAACAAGGTTCCACTGTTACTTTTGTAGGCCAAATTTAAATAAAAACTAGCTTCTTGTCCTAATTTCTTTTGGGAAAAGTAGGATGAGGGCACTTTAAAAAAGCAACAAAAAAAAAGAAGCAAAATTACCAGCATGGTATTGCGAGATTGGTTGTGTAACTTGAAGAGAATCTTTGTATTATGGTTCTGGCGGGTGACTAACACAAAACCTACTTTAAAATGCTTAATATCAGACTTAAAAAAATATATTAGCAATATATATATATTTTGAACAAAAATGCTATGGATAAAATAAATAAAGAAGAAAAAAAACATTAAAGAGTTCCTGAACAATTATTCGTGAGTGGACGAGACACTAATTTATACTTTACTGGCTTTATGCAATTTGTTGATTTGTCTGCACGATATCGCATTTTGCCCTATCCTTGCATTTTTCCTTGCAATTTTAATAATTGATTAATTAAAGTTTTGGCTCATATCTTTTGTGTTATCTTTTAGGCATATATTAGATCTGAAGCTACACACAATGCAATGAGCCATGAGCCATTCTTAGCCCTTCAAGGATACACAGTGACTCGCTGCTACAGACCGCCCAACGTCGAACGCGGTAGCTCCACAACTGACAACAACGGTCAACGCCTATATTTCAACATACAATGACTGCCTCAAATACATTTATGCATATTTTTCCCGCACAAATTGTTACTGGAATTCAATCCCCGAAAACATCAGTTCAACAAACCACAGTTCAACACCCTAGCTTAACATTCTGCAGGGGTTAATAAGCAACCATCATAGCGGAAATCAGCGTACATCCGCACACCAACCTTGGCTGTTTGGGTCCGAAAGGAGCATTGGTGCCAATGGACTGTTAGTGTCACCAAAGACTTTCAGTGACTAGCAAAGGCACAGGTGCAAGAGAAGAGAGACATTAACTGTTAATATGCATGTTCAGTGGATGGACAGACACCAATTATTAAAGCAATTTGAGTGTAAAGCAATGCGTTAAGATGCATTATAATATACTGGCATATCTCAATTGTTTTGTGTTTTTGCAGAAATTTGAATTATCAATTTATCCCATCATGCGCTACCAATCCTCATGTGACCTGATATTAGTGAGAAATTGATTAACAGAGGCTACCAACACAAGACCTATTAGTTGGGTATGTACAGGGGGGGGGGGGGGGGGGGGGGGGGGGGTCATGTAGTGTCCGAATTAAGGAAACACATCTGTTTGTCCGGCGGACAACCTAGCTGGAAATTATGGTTGCCCGGCAGAATTTGTGGTTGTCCGTATGTTATGTGTTTATTTGGTTTAACTTAGTAATCTACACCCAATGCGATTATGCGCCGCGCAAGACGTCACAGTTGTGATACTGTACACAAGTATGACAGTAATTTAAACATGAATATGTTACTAATAACTAGTAATCACAGTCACTCACACCATCAGCATCTTGTTATTTTTAAACTTTTATTCTTTCAGTTTCAGACGTTTCTGTTGTTAGAGCTATTACTAAACATATTGAGAATCTCGACCACAGAAAACTTGAACTTGTAATGAATGTACATGTAAAATATTTAAATTCATGTGTTAAGTTCTAGTAACTGCAAAAGTAAATGTTGGTTGCCCGGTCAGGCGCCTGACACTGTATTGTTCGAATCGCCGAAAGCACAGACGGTCATGAATATACAATGAATAATCATATCAATGAATATACGTCATTTGTGAAGTCGAAAATGAAAAGTACCAGACCATAGTGGACACGAACGGCCGTAATCTTTGAATCTCCGTTGATTTCAATGTTATGTCGGAGTGTTTTACCTAATTTCATACTGACACGACCTGAGTGATAATCAAACGGTCCCCGAACGATGCCCTGGCGCTGTTGAAGTCAGAAATATCATCGTTCCCTACAGTCCGAGCGTTCCCACATCGAATTTAACCTAGAATATTCGTCACACGAACCTATGTCCGCCATCGTCTGAATATCGAAAAGGCCCTCTGGAGAGTCAAGGGGACAACATTTTTTTCTACGCATGCGTCCGATCTCTTTGGATTTGTCCACTAACATTTTGGACAAATGCCTAATGAGTATGTGCTGCATGGCAAGTGACACAACTTCTTGTAATGCGCTAATCAACCGTAGATCTAACCCCCGGGCTCCGGCCAGTTTGGTGTGGAAAAGCCCAATCAGGAAAAGTTCACGGAAAAGATTCAGGCGTTGACGGTTCAATGGTATATTACAGATAGGCAAAGTGGGTATATCCAGTGACAGTTGTATATCCCTTGGTATATAATATTTAATTTTGACTAAAGCAGCCGACAATGCATTGATTGATGATAATGCCGCCATGAGGATCGAGCCGTGCAGCGAGGGGCCACGCCGAACTATGATCGTGCCATTTAACACCATTGATTGTGTATTCTCATTTTCAATGTGTCAAAGGCCTCCGATCAGAGAGACATCTTTCGCCAGAGTAGCGATAATATTCCGGAAGGTCTATACCTCTGAATTTGTATACGCTCTACCGTTTACGGTATTGATCACTTTGTTCAATGGCTAGTCTAACCAGAAAAGGTTGTCAATACATATTTATATATATATATATATATATGTAATAAAGAGACATCTTTCGCCTGATGATTGGACAAAATGACCGTATGGGATTGTCCATGAAACTCAGAGTAGCGATAATATTCCGGAATGGCTATACATCTGAATTTTTAAAAATATATTACATATATATAACTATATATATATATATATATATATATATATATATTTTTTTGGGGGGGGGGGGGGGGGTCAGAGGTAGTGGGTTAATAATTTATTCGCTGCCTTAACATTGTGAATTTAAGAAAGTTGATGTTGGTTTCATTTAAAAGTAAGAGTTTAAACGATAGGTATACAAATATTACAACTTTATTTTACGTCTTCCATTTTTAGGTTTTAGTATCAAAGTATTTGAGGACACGCTGCATTTGATTTTCCGAGGATTGGTTATGATTACTTTCATAGTTGGAGTTTTCCTTTAGGTAATAAATGTCATACAGCAAAAACTTGCAGCTCTAATTGTTTTTTTCTCGCGCGTTTGAGATATAACGTCACAAGACTATAAAGCAACATGTCTTAATGAATTTCGCAATCAACACGACACGTGTGTGCTACGGAATGCTAGCATAAGTGTAAATGATGATTAATGTAGGGGTATTCCATACAAATGAAAAGAATGACATATTTGATTTGATGAACTAAAGTTCAGATGGGGACAGTCGACAGGTAAATGGAATTAATTAATTTGTGCAGAGGGTGCGGTTAATCTTTCCAGAAATCGACGAAAATACGTGGTGCATTCGTAATTTATCGCTGAAAAAATCGACAATAATTTTGATTGTTAAAGGAAATCCTTGCCATGGAACGTTAGCCCTCAAATATGTAGCATTGTTATTATGCATACCACATCCGTATAGGTTAAGTGTCTCGTTAAGACAAAATCGGCTTTAGAAAGAAAAAAACCACCTGTATGGACGTCGCCGTATTGATCGAAGCTATGACAAAACAGTTACAAGAATTCCACATCTCTGTTTCATGTATCGATATTTTCGATTTATGCATTGAATTCCTGCGTGATTATGCAGGGCCGTCAGCAGCTTTTGCCCAAGGGGGGGTGGGGGGGGGGGGGGGGGTGCGTTTTCACGATTTTTTACCGGAAGCAGTGGCGTAGCTAGGGTGTTTTTTTCGTAAAAGGTTGGCCCAAAATGTTTCCAAGTCAGTCACCTCGTGAATTTCACGTAAGTGGGGGGGGGGGGGGGGGGGGGGGGGGGGGGGGGGGGGGGGGGGATTGGAGTCAAAACATTTTGCACGTCAACAATTTTCGCACGGACACAACATGTCGCAGTCCAAAATGCACTGTAGTCAATGTTTTATGAGTAGTTTTACTATCATTGAAATTGGAAACTAAGAAAAACGTTTTTTACTTTTAAAAAAAAAGAAAGAAAAAAAGGGATTTTCAAGGGGGGTGCGTCTGCACCCAACACACCCCCTTCTGACGGCTCTGTTATGTGATGCGACCTGTTGCTGATTGTTAGTGTGGACCCTATACTGATGAGGCGGTAACGATGGCTTGGGTATGGCTATCCCATCAGCACTTTCGACACAGACACCCGGGCGCGAATTTCAAATAATAACAGGTTGGGGATGTGCAGTTTAATTTCATTATATTGAAGATTATAGTTCTGTGTTCAATTAAACTGGTCAATATAAACTGCTCACAAAAAGTATCGAAACACTTAGAAATGATCCAATATCTAACGGCTCGAAAGGGTAATGCATTAATCGAAGCAAATAACCAAGTGTATAATTTTGTTCTACGTATTTTGACACCTCGATCGATGAGATACGATGTTGCGGAGCGGAGTTATTGTCATTTTAATGATCGTGGGTCCAGTTTCAAAAGTGACAATCATCCTATAGAAAGAGGTTTGCGTTACTGTTTAGAATGATCAGTTTCTTGCTTTTCAATAGGAATGAGTGTCACCTTTGAAACTGGACCCACGACCATTGAAATGCCAATAACTCCGTTCCGCTACATCGTATCTCATCGATCGAGGTGTCAAAATACGCAGAACAAAATTATGCACTTGGTTATTTGCTTCGATTAATGCATACCTTTTCGAGCCGTTATATATTGGATCATTTCTAAAGTGTTTCGATACTTTTTGTGAGCAGTATACATTAGATACTTATTTTCCTACCATATAAGGCTTGGTTTCATGGATGGTACTGTTCTCCTTTTATATTACCAAAAAAAATGAATACATCAGGCGAGACAAAACAAAAAGGTTCATGGTTTCTGATGCACTGTCACTTTCAATACCAAATAATTATTGTAAATTACCCTAATATAATTATAGTAATTCACATTTGATATTTTGAATGCATAGACAAAGTATAACCAATGAGTCAGATACAGGCTGTATCAAAATGATTTGTACTCTGATATGTTCCATTTTCAAAAAAGCATTACAAATATAAAATCTCTGATAAATACAATATTTTTGATTTTAATAAATAGGGAATTTTGTCAACTTATTGATCTGATAATCTGAAGATAATTGGCTGTTGTTTCTGACCGCTATTGTCATTCAAATGAAGATCGACGTAATCATGGTTTTACTCGCAGCAACGCAAATTTAATAGATTCACTGCACAAACTCTTTATAAGTAGTGAATATATGAGTGCAGTCAGGAAGAACTTTGAATTGTGCGCTTCAGATCTAACGTTTCGATGAAAATGATAAAAACACCAATATTCCTTTAAAAGCTTGTAAATTCTGAAAAAAATGTTCGATTGTCGTAAATCAAAATTCTTAGAAAAGATGAAACTTCAATAATTTTGCATATTGAAGCAAAATGGTCTAAATGGTTCGTAACATATCATAAAAAAATCTGAAAAACTGATCAGACCACGGTACAAATCTTTTTGATACAGCCTGTAGTATAGAAAATCAAATTCTATTCAAATTTATAAACAGACGAAACATAACAATGTAATCTTTTCATAATCTAATTTAGCTATGTTCTTGATATTGTGGTGAAGTGTCAATTCATAAACCCTCCTAGAAATACTTTTACGATTATGTATTTCAGCAGTAAAACCTACCATTGAATGCCGTTTGAACATTTATCACATTCCAAGCCAAAATGTCACAAAATGTTTCAAATATGTCAACATTATTTCATAATTACCATATTAGAATCACCATGAGAAATGCAATATAATAAGTACAAAAACATGCTTAGTATTGGTTCAGTAATCGTTGAGATAGACTTTGAAAGTTGGGAAAGGTTTATGAACAATTTGTTTTTAATTAATTGGTCAAACACGTTGAAAGTGTTAAAACCCAAGTTAGCATGTAATATGCTGCTTGAAGCAGAGGAGTAGGAGGGTGAGGGTTTTGGTGGCTTTCTTAGGTAGTTGGTTCCATCTTGGTTGTAGAGATATTAGCCCATTTCTGTGAATGTGCTCTAATCATGCTAATGCTCAGCCTTTTTAAACATTGTATTAGGGTCTTGTTAATTTGATCCATTATTCAGAATGCATTTGGACGAGGTCTGCCCTTTCTCTTCTTGGATTTATCTTAGTGCAGTCAGGTGCAGTTTGTGATAAACGCTCTTCGTACAAGGGGTGTTCAAAAATCAGATTTTAGGGTCGGTCGCAAAGGGCAAGTCTTTGTTTTGGCCATAGGAAACGTAGGTCATGTTTCACTTGAGGTAGGACACGGATAATTTTATTTTTTAGAAAATCTAGTACAACCAGTGCTATTCTTGAGGGGAAAATGCATTAAAATAAACTGACAAGGCTGAGATTGTTTAAATAGTTATACTGTCATTATTTGTGCGTAAAAACGTACATTACGTATTTGTAGTAACGGTATTTGAATAAGCACTGACACTCCAACTGATATGTATGCGCAGATGCTGTAAATATGAAATTGTATTGCTTATGCTTAGTCAGAGATGACATCATGAAAATATCACACCTTTCGTGTAAGCTATTGAAAGAATTTGTTTCTGTACGACCAAATAATACTATATATTATGTGGAGTTCTGTTTGACAATTCACATTGCAACAAAATGCATTGCAGGGAAATGATGTATTTAGCTAGCCTGGCGATATATGGGAGATTTTGAACCATATGTATACTTACCTGACTCATTGTATATAATGTAGGTATCGTATCTCGTAGTGATGAATTCACCCAAACCAACACACATTACATTGTACGATCTCGTATGGACGCTAGTAGTATGCATCATCATTTCCCCAACTACAATATGGGCATTCACTGTCTCAATAGTGTATTATGTGGATACTCGCTACCTCAATAGCGTATTGTGTGGACACTCAGTGCCTATATAGCGTATTGTGTGGACACCTTCTACCTTAATAGCGTATTGTGTGGACACTCGCTCCCTCAATAGTGTATTGTGTGGACACTTGCTGCCTCAATCAGCGTATTGTGTGGACACTTGCTGCCTCAATAGCATATTGTATCATGGACATTCGCTGCCTCAATAGCATATTGCGTGGACACCTGTTGCCTCAATAGCGAATTGTGTGTATACTCGCTACCTCACTAGTGTATTGTGTGGACACTTGGTGCCTCAATAGCATATTGTATCATGGACATTCGCTGCCTCAATAGCGTATTGTGTGAAGACATGGTGCCTCAATAGCGTATTGTGTGGACAATCGGTGCCTAAATAGCATATTGCGTGGACACCTGTTGCCTCAATAGCGAATTGTGTGGATACTCGCTACCTCAATAGCGTATTGTGCGGACACCTTCTATCTCAATAGCGTATTGTGTGGACACTCGCTCCCTCAATAGCGTATTGTGTGGACACTTGCTGCCTCAATCAGCGTATTGTGTGGACACTTGCTGCCTCAATCAGCGTATTCTGTGGACACTTGCTGCCTCAATAGCATATTGTATCATGGACATTCGCTGCCTCAATAGCATATTGCGTGGACACCTGTTGCCTCAATAGCGAATTGTGTGTATACTCGCTACCTCACTAGTGTATTGTGTGGACACTTGGTGCCTCAATAGCGTATTGTGTGGACACTTGGTGCCCTAATAGCGTAGTGTGTGGACACCTGCTGCCTCAATAGTGTATTGTATGGACACTTGGTGCCTCAATAACGTATTGTGTGGACACTTGGTGCCTCAATAGCATATTGTGTGGACGCTTGGTGCCCTAATAGCTTATTGTGTGGACACCTGCTGCCTCAATAGCGTATTGTGTGGACACTTGGTGCCTCAATAGCATATTGTATGGACATTCGCTGCCTCAATAGCGTATGGTGTGGACACATGGTGCCTCAATAGCATATTTTGTGGACACTTGGTGCCTAAATAGCGTATAGCGGGGACACTTGCTGCCTCAATAGCATATTGTGTGGACGCTTGCTGCCTCAATAGCGTGTTGTGTAGACACTCGGTGCCTCAATAGCGTATTGTGTAGATAAGCTACACAATAGCGTATTGTGTAGCGTATTCTGTGGACACTTGCTGCCTCAATAGCATATTGTATCATGGACATTCGCTGCCTCAATAGCATATTGCGTGGACACCTGTTGCCTCAATAGCGAATTGTGTGTATACTCGCTACCTCACTAGTGTATTGTGTGGACACTTGGTGCCTCAATAGCGTATTGTGTGGACACTTGGTGCCCTAATAGCGTAGTGTGTGGACACCTGCTGCCTCAATAGTGTATTGTATGGACACTTGGTGCCTCAATAGCGTGTTGTGTAGACACTCGGTGCCTCAATAGCGTATTGTGTAGATACTTGCTGCATCAATAGCGTGTTGTGTTGACACTCGGAGCCTCAAGAGCGTATTGCGTGGACGCCTCCTGCCTCACTGCCTCTATAGCGTATTGTGTGGACGCTTGGTGCCTAGCCTTAATAGCGTATTGTGTGGACACTTGGTGCCTCAATAGCGTATTGTGTAGACACTTATTAATAAGTACACTGCACACAACTGACGATAGGGATTGCCTTGCCGCAGTACCTCAGATCATACCCACTTCAGCCTACGAACATTCTCACATGGCAGACTAGCACTGATTATAACATGTGAACTGAGAATTATCTAAAAGCTTTTGAAAATAGCTATACTGTATATATATCAAACAATTGTTCATAAGGACACCATCGACAATCATGGCCGACTATATGCTCAATTTGATCTTACGGAGGTCCTTTATTTTAATATTGGTCGTTTCTCTCCACATTGTGGCACTGAACAGAGCAGTAGCTGCAACTCAAATAGTTGTAAAGCCTTTGTGGGATATTGCTGACAATGAAACCCAACCATGCCGTATTGAAGAAGGAAATACCAGTCTAGGAGCGATTGCCTTGCTGGGAAGTGCACATCACACCTGCAGTATACAAGTCAATATCTCACAAGGATATCACACGCATGTAGAAATGCCTGAATTTAACAATATATCTGTTTTCCTATATGTCGAAAGACAAGGTGAATTAAGTGACTGTCAAAATAAGTATGTAGTTTTAAATGGACGGAGTAAAAAATGCAGTGCTGATCTTCATCAGGAGCGTCTCCAACTAAATCTGCAAGGTAATGTACGTATCTTAGTCAGTGGGGGCTTACTATTAGAGTCACTGCCTTCTTGTAAAGAATCTAATTTGGATATCTTGCCTAGTCTCTCCGAAAATCAGACACCGGTTTGTAGTAACGTTAAGGGATACCAAAATACAGTTATGTGCGATTTAGATACTAGTCATACTTGCAGAATGAAATTTCCATCGAATTGCAATGCAATACTTGGCCAGAGAGAAATAAAATCTCAATGTATTGATAATGATCGGCTTGAACAAAAAGACACCTTGATGTTGATGATATACCCCACTAATGTGTTAACTTTGGATCTCAGTAGCAATAATGTAGTAAACATTGAAAACGGTTCATTTGAGACTCTGAATAATTTACAAACTCTTCACTTGGAGAAAAATTACTTGACCACCCTCAATGAAGATGTATTTATTGGACTACATACACTTACAAAACTTGTTGTGTATGCAAATCAATTGGTTGGACTTCAGGTTGGCTTATTTCTAGATTTAGAAATGCTAATATACCTTGATCTTGCAGACAATCAGCTGACCACATTGAAAGTAGGATTATTTTCGGGACTGAGAAACTTAAATGAACTGTTGCTGTGTGATAATCAATTGGTTGCACTACCAGGTGGCTTGTTTGTGGGGTTAGAACATTTGAATATACTGTCGTTAAATAGAAACCAATTGATCGACTTAAACCAACGTACCTTTCAGATAATATCTAATGTAACAGTTCTCAATATGAAAGAAAATAATTTGATAACACTACCGGTTGGGTTGTTTTCGGGATTAGTCAATTTGAATAAATTGTACCTAAATGTAAACCAACTTATCACCTTGAATGAGAGAACCTTTCAGGGATTATCGAAGCTGACATATCTCAGTATAAGTCATAATAATTTGACAACATTACCGAGTGGGTTGTTTCGGGGACTAGAACATTTGGATATATTGTACCTGTATGGAAACCAACTGATCAGCTTGAATGAAAGTACCTTTCAGGGATTATCTAAGCTGACGCGTCTAGATCTGGATGATAATAGTTTGATAACATTACCGGTTGGGTTGTTTTCGGGATTAGTCAATTTGAATAAATTGTACCTAAATATAAACCAACTTATCACCTTAAATGAGAGAACATTTCAGGGATTATCAAAGCTGACATATCTCAATATACGTGATAATAATTTGATAACATTACCGGGTGGTTTGTTTCGGGGATTAGAACATTTGGATAGATTGTTCCCGTATGGAATCGAACTGATCAGATTGAATGAAAGTACCTTTCAGGGATTATCTAAGCTGACGCGTCTAGATCTGAATTATAATAGTTTGACAACATTACCGGGTGGGTTGTTTTGGGGATTAGAACATTTGGATGAATTGTATCTGAGTGGAAACCAACTGATCAACTTGAATGAAAGTACCTTTCAGGGATTATCTAAGCTAACCGATCTTAGTCTGCATCATAATAACTTGACAACACTACCAGATGGATTGTTTTGGGAATTAAATAACTTAAGATACCTGTACTTATACGAAAATCAACTGCACACACTGAAGGCTCTCCAGTTCAATAATTTGAATAATCTTAGAATCCTTGAAATATATGGCAATAAGTTGAAAACATTACCCGATGGCATTTTTAATAGGCTTGGTTATCTACAGTATCTCTCATTGAAGGAAAACCGATTAGAAGGGGTTAATGAAAATATGTTAAAAGGGTTATATAATTTGCAAGGTATATTTCTGGAAAATAATAAGCTATCACATCTTGATTTTGACTTATTCAAAGACACCAAAAATATTTCTTTGATTGTGTTAGCACAAAATAATTTAATACAATGTCCAAATATCAAACACTTACATAACTTAAACATACTTAATGTGATAAACAATTCATTGACAAATATAAATCATGATACATTTTCTGCTCTTTCTAGAAATTCAAAGTTGTTTGTAAGCCAACATGAGATATGTGAATGTTATGTGCCTGATGGTGTTATATGTAGCGCAGCAGGTGGTAGGTCCCCATATCTCACATGTGATCGGCTTTTATCAGATACTACTTTGGTCACCATGATATGGATTGTTGGTATAAATGCACTCTGTGGAAATATCTTTGTTTTCATTTGGAGAAAGACGAATATTAAAAAATATAAAGTCCAGGACTTATTACTAAGCAATCTGGCATTGTCTGATTCACTGATGGGTGTATACATGTTGATAATTGCATGTGTGGACATCTACTATGGGGAATATTTCCCAATGCAATCTGAAACATGGAGATCTGGCATTACCTGTAGAATATCTGGATTCTTATCAATAGCATCAAGTGAGGCCTCTGTCTTATTTGTCACATTAATTAGCATTGATCGGTTTATTAATATCAGGTTTCCATACTCCGATAAAAAATTAGGTAAACAATCAACAATTGTGACTGCTATACTGATATGGATTTGTGCATTTGCATTGGGCATTGTCCCATCAGTCTTAAGTGGAGGAAACTTCAAGTTTTATGATAATTCACATGTGTGTGTCGGTCTGCCATTATCTTTAACAAAAACGTTCTTGAATACAAAAAATCTAACAAAAATTAGTCCCCCAAATGGTGATGGGTTTTTTTACATACAGGATATCTATACTACATTACCCTTAGATTCGGTTAATGGCTTGTATTATTCAATAGCTGTTTTCCTTGGTCTCAATTGCTTTTGTTTTTTCCTAATCCTTTTATGTTATATAGAGATAATACGTGCTGTCATAAAATCGTCACAGCAATCTGGACGCACTCCTGATATGAAAAAACAAATCCGACTCACTATTAAGGTAGCCGCAATAGTGGCCACGGACTTTGCATGTTGGAGTCCATTAGTTATACTTGGATTATTAGTTCAAACAAGGGTAATAACACTGCCCCCATCAGTGTTTGCATGGTTAGTGACCATTGTAATACCAGTGAATTCTGCAATTAATCCATATTTGTATACTATTGCGGAAATAATTTCAAATTATCGAAAGAAAAAAAGAGATGAGAAAATACAAAACAAGTTGCCTCAGCAGACGTCAACAATGTGACATCGCAATGCTTAGGGTCTCGCTCGGGGTTTCGTTTCATCCATATCTAGGTGTTAAACTGTTAGGTGGTGAAAGTATAATAAATCATATTGTTGGTCATATGTCATAAGTTGGTGTAAAAAAAAGTCACAACTTTGTAAATTGAGAGAAAATTCACCAATTTTAATTCAAATCCACATAACTTTTATTGTATACATCCGATCTACACGGAGTAAAGATATTTGGAAACTTATCACTACCATGATACAAGGTATGTAAATACCAAGTGATATTATACATGGTGTACCTTAATTATACAGCCTGGAGTAACATAAGAAAAACCCATTTTTTTACTAGTTTTGATATACTCAGTTTATTTATTTTTGCTAGAGTATTACACTAAAAACAAGCATAGTAGTAAGAAGGCATGATATAGGGCTTTCATTATATAACAAAGTAAATCGACCAATAGTCCTCCGTTAAAATATACAGGATGGTCAAAATCATGTATATAAAATAATGGAAAACAATGCTTTAGAGACAAAATAAATTTTATTTTGTGTTTTGCGGCAGTAATTATGTTTTGAACCATTGGGTTAGATGCCTAGATGAAGAAAGACAATTATAGCAGAATTTAGTTGACAACAATTCAATATACAGGGTGGTCAAAATATAGAGTGGGACAATTCCAAGAAAGGAAACCTCTAAAGTCTACAAATAATTTTGCAGTTGATAACCGCATGATTGCTGTGCTGGAGTAGACTACATGTACAAGTATACATTTCAGATCATAACATCCTGCTATATACCATTTTATTATAGTATTCAGGGTGTCAACAAATATATAACTAAATGGACACTTTTATGATCTATGATCATTGTCTATATATTATTTGCATACATTTTGAAAAACAAAATCCTGTGGATTTTAAAAGTCTAAACGCACACCATCAGGAATTTTAAGTACACCTTGCATCAAGTTATTTTTTAATCATACATGTATACAAACTTAAATGGTAACCATCGCAACTTTTGCAATATATCAATATTAATTAATCAATTAGTGATAATGAATAGGAATGCAAAACAATTGTTGCATTTAAGTACTGTTAGTTCAGAAACAACATTTAATCTGATAGCTGATGTGGAACAATATTACTTAAAACACTTTTTAACACACAGAAACCTGTTAAATGCACCTTCAAAAATGAACTAATTAGCACTTAATTAATTAGATTTTTGGTGACAAATGATATATTATCAGATATGTGTGTTATTGATTGTAATACCTGTGCAGTTTGTGATGCCTATGAGTTGTCAGACTTTAAAGGAGACATTGTTTTAACTGTTTTATGTGTAAAGTCTATGGCAGCTCCCCCACCTCCCTCCCCCACCTAGTCCACCCCTGACAACCTGCGAATTCAACAGTCCAGCTCCATTATTTGTTATCGTTATGAACTGGAGATATTTTTTATTTAAAAGAGGACATAATTAACAACAAAATGACACCATACTTTATTCAATAGGTCAAGTACTTTAAAAATAAATTGATATC
Source organism: Ophiura sarsii (assembly GCA_035610835.1). Taxonomy (NCBI): domain Eukaryota; kingdom Metazoa; phylum Echinodermata; class Ophiuroidea; order Amphilepidida; family Ophiuridae; genus Ophiura; species Ophiura sarsii. The sequence goes on along the minus strand of CM069457.1, from coordinate 49,884,042 downwards.
TAATCACAATTATTTTGATAAGTCCACCAAATTTGATACACCAATTCACGACATAAGACCTGTTATGATCAATATGACCAAGGCCGATATCGCCAACTCGAATTCGCTCAAGTATAAACAATAGAAGTACACTGTATAATTTAAGTTCACAATAATAAAATAATTTTTATTGATTTAGATGGAATTCAATGTAATCAGAGTATATTATCACATTTTAACAAGGATATTATAGTATATTAGTACATGCAAACTACCAATCCTAAGGCCTAATAAAAATAATTGTTTGTTTCCGGTAACATGCTGACAAAAAAGATGGTCGGTCGGTCGGATATTTTTTTTTTTTTTTACAAAACAATAATATTTTAGATTCACCATAAATTCACCAAGCTGATCAGTTGGTTCCCATACACCGTAAATTAATTGCAAAGCTTCCGAATTTTGACGACATCGCAATCTGAACGCCAATATTCGAGGCAAATTTCATGAAAACGTATATAACATTACGTAATAAGGATCCTAGCTTGTGACCTGGTGTCGCTTGTAGTAAGTGTAATCACTCCACATCCCAATTAACTTAACATTATGCAAATAGTGTCTCAAATTCAGCGTTTTTATATCGTGACTTAGCATTCTGGAAGATTCCACGTTCCAGAAATATTTATAATGTCACACACTGCTCTACTGCACTGGCCTAGTGAACATTACTACACACACAGTAACCTTGAGATTGGCGACTTATCAAGATCAAATACACTGATCAATTGATTTCTATTAATTAATCTTCGCTTTTTTGGAAGTTTCTCCATACCACTAGGTCACCATCAGGTCTAATATTATCTAATATATTATTGTTTGGTTTCTATATTATGTAAACTAAAAATAAATTAAATGTAAATTACTTAATAATTCAGGGGCTGTAATAGAATTCCAATAAGCAATATTGTAAAAAGCAAGCTATTTCCTGGTAAATTATGAAGTAAATGAAAAAAAGGAAATTGCTCCAAAAAAATTCATTTCCCCCAAATAAGAATAACAACGAAAATTAGAGCATCTTCGAATAGTCAGTATTAAAACATTATTATTATTATTATTATTATATGACCTGGCTGCCATTTAGGTTGTGTTAATGCAATTAATTTTAGAACATTTATTTCCCACGAATATTGCTTGTTTTTCCATATCACTTGTATATGTAGGCTATTATGTTACCTGAATCGTACAACCATAATAAACAATGCATATTAATGATAAAACCGGTATAAGACATTCATAACCTCATAAATATGAACTCAGATATGACCTGATCAAATGACACCAATTTGTGAGTAGACGTACACAAATATACGTAATAGAAAATGACAGTGATCCGCGCTGGTATTATGTACGCGTTTGTACAAATAGTGAACATGACATGCATGCATATACTATGTGTTACATGTATGTTGTACCAAGAAAGCACATTAATAATGTGACGAAGAGATAAATACATTTGGCTATTCTAGTAGGTATCCATACACCCTCATATGGAAGACATTACCTTAACACTGTCCACGCGGCAGGCGTAAAATGTCACAAAATATTTCAAAAAATGTCAAAATTGTTGAATTCCATTACCATATGGGAATCACCATGAGAAATGCATTGAAATAAGACAAACATGCCTAGTATTGCTTCAGTACTCTTTACGATATACTTTGAAAGTTTGGAAAAGTTTCTGAAAAATGTATTTAGTTATTGTAAAACTAGTAGCCGCATGGAGTGCGTTAACTCTTCCACACATGGAGTGTAAATTTCAAAAAAGTCACCCATACAGGTAACAGCGTTTGAAATTACACTCGCTGTGTGCAAGATTAAGATACTCGTAACGTCTTCCAGAGGTGTGTGGATTTCAAACACAGTAGCCCATGTAAACTCTAGGGATTAATTTGCAAGTACAGTTTCCTAAATCTGTCTGATGATTTGTTTGTAAAAGTGACATGGATTGAAAAAAGGGAACATTGCTGTATTGTTCAAAAGCCAAGTACATGCTTTTACTAACAGAGATTCAGTATTAACATTGATAAATGCTGGCTTCTTTTGAACAGTACGACTTATGTTGAAACTTGACATAATGTACCTTCTATATGCCCGAACATTTGAATCTTTAGGATAACTTGACACGTGATATTCTCAAGATCTTTGCAGCCACCTCCTTCGCTGACCGATTGGAAATTCATAGATAGTAGCCCAGCGGGCACTCAACCATATTTCAACGTTGAACCAACGTTGAAATATGGTTGCGTTGTTGAACAACATGATTTCAACATCTTTTCAACTACATTTATAGCTGTAAGTAAATCAAAATAATATGAAAAGAGACTGAAAAAAATACTTTTGCAACAGTATATTCTAGACATACAGATTGCAAAAAGATGTATTGTTCGGCTACCATGATGATAATAGTAAAAAGTTAATATCATTAATACGTGTATAGGTATTGCCAAATCAACTATTAGCAAATACCAATATGGGAAACAAGTGTCCTATATTTAGAACTTAAAATTAGAAAACTCCTGTAATAATTGGAAGTGAAACACGAATTAATATATGCAACAACAAAAAGGTTTTTTTTTTCGAAAAAGAGAGAAAGAAGAATATGTAATTATGCACAACAATGTAAACATGATGATGCTCTGTATTATGATAAACGATGTAAACATGGTGTAATTGTGATACAATATGCACTGAAAATATATAAGTATGCACATGTAATTAGTGATATACCGTGTAAAGATGAATGTAAACTTGCGGAAAAGCGTATGAATGTAATGATGTGCAATGTAAACATTATGAAACATTATGTGAAATGTCAAAATATGTGAACATGTATGTATAAATATAATCGATAGTAATAAACAATAAAAGATAACAAATACATTTAAAAAAGTTTAGGGACAAAACAGTTCACATCAATTATGTGAGGTGTTTGAAACACAAAAAAAAACCTACACTAAACTCACTCTGTTTATAATTATTATGCAAATTAGGTAGGTTTCAGTATTATAGACAGAAAATATTCCCTGCCAAATCGGCAAATACATCTCATGTGTGACTTTCTTCAACACATTTGGGACGACTTCTGACATGCCCCATCTCATCGACATTGTGAATTTGAGAAAGTTGATGTTGGTTTGATTTAAAATCAAGAGTTTAAACGACAAGTTTACAAATATTACAACGTTATCTTATTATATCTTGCATTTTTAAGGTTTAGGATAAAACTATTTGAGAACACGCTGCATATTATTTTCCGATGATTGGGTTATGATTACTTTCATAGTTGGAGTTTTCCTTTAGTGATTTTAATGGAAGAAAATTTGGTATCCGATAATGAATTTCATACAAACAAAAACTTGGGTTTTTTATCGCGCGTTTGACAAGACAAGTGAGCAAAATGACTGAATGAACTTCGCAATCAACACGACACGTGTGTGCTAAAGAATGCAAAAATATATAAGTGTAAATGATGATTAATATAGGGCTTAATCATACAGAGGTGTGTTATACAAAGGACAATACTGACACATTTGATTTTATGAATTAAAGTTCAGATTGGAAAAGTCGACAGGTGAATTGAAGCAATTAATGTGTGAAGAAGTGCCGTTAATATTTCCAGAAATCGAGGAAAATATAGTGCATTAGTAATTCAAAATTATCCATCAGGATCAATGAAGAATGCATAACGGATCAGATGAATGTAATGACAATTGTTTTCATAGTATATATGAGTGAACTTCGTGTTCCGTTGGCGTCGCCGTCTCGTAGCATAAAACTATTGAAGTTGTGCAGGTGACTAATGAAGTGCGTCAAAGAAATCTTATGAAGTGTCGAGTTTGAGCATTTGAGAGCCGTATAATCTGTGAGAGAGCACTCATGAATGAACAAAGCCAATGTATATTCTCAGGAATCCTACAAACGGAATTCAATTCAGAAGCATTGGAGCCTTATAATGACGTTACTTCTGAGAGGTTTCACAACATTTATTAGTATTTTGTCTGCAGCGTAAATAACATGTATGTGATTGAAAACACCTACATGTAGAATCGGGGTTGATGCGGAAAGACTAGTAGTAGTTACGACCATCATGACCATATGACATCTATTTTACATCCGACAGTTTGTCTTATTAAATTAATCTTTTTCGTTCTTGTTCGCTACCAGATGTGTCCCTAATATCAATAACACTCACTCTTGTACACATTAATACTGAAACATATCATTTAATAAAGCAATCCTGTCGTGTGAAAGGGGGTGTTTTGTGTCAATTTGCCATTTAAGCCTGCCGAATTCGACAGCCTTGATATGAAAACTTTCAAAGGCCATGTACAGGTGGTGGTTTTTTCATCACATTCTGTGTTGCCTTCGTCATACCATGTTTTGAGAAGGGGCTCACATTTAAAAAAAAGTTTAAAAAAAATCAAAAATGTGGTAAATAACAAACCTCCTACTATAGTATCTCTTTATTATTATCAATAAAGGTATGCTTCATCTTCCGATGATACGAAACTATTCTAGCTCCAATACAGCTAGGAGCATTGCTAAATACGGGTACACTAATAAGAGTATTATTATTATTATTTAACGTTATACGGTTTTCAGCATAGACAGAAACAAATTCCCTGTCAAATCGGCAAATACATCTCATGCGTGACCTACTTCAACATATTTGGGAGGAGGGGAACGACTTCTGACATGCCTCTTCTCATCGACATTTTGAATTGTTGAGAAAGTTGATGTTTGTTTCATTTAAAATTAAGAGTTTAAACGACAAGTATCAACATATTACAACGTATGCGCTAAAAATGCTAGAATAAGTGTAAAGGATGATTAATGTAGGGCTTTAATCATAGAGAGGTACGATATACAAAGGACGAGACTGACACATTTGATTTGATGAACTAAAGTTCAGATGAGAAAAGTCGACAGGTGAATGGAATCAATTAATGTATGCAGCGGGTGCGGTTAATCTTTAAAATATAGTCATGCATTCGTAATTTGTCGACAATAATTTTGATTGTTAAAGGAAATCCTTGCCATGGAACTTTAGCGCTCATATGGAACATTATTATTATACATACCACTAATTTCTTTTTAAGTGTCTTGTTAAGACCAAATCGGCTTTAGAAACAAGAAAAAAACACCCGTATGGACGTCGCCGTATTGATCGAAGCTATGACAAAACAGTTATGAGATTTCCACATCTCTGTTTCATGTATCGATATTTTCGATTTATGCATTGAATTCCTACGTGATTACGTGCCGCGACCTGTTGCTGATGATGTGGTTTTAGTAACGATGACATCACAATATTAGGTATTGCTATCCCATCAGCAATTTCGACACGGATAACCTGGCGCGAATTTCAAATAATCACAGCGGGTTGGAAATGTGCAGTTTAATTTCGTATTTATTGAACATTATATCTCTGTGTTCAATTAAATGTTTCAACTGGTAAATATATATTAGATCATTATTTCCCTACCATATAATGCTTGGTTTAATGAATGGTACTGTTCTCCTTTAATATTACAAAAAAATGAATACTACTCTTACTGATACATCAGGCGAGAAAAAACAAAAAGGTTCAAGCTCTCTGATGCACTGTCACATTCAAGATTCAAAATACCAGATAATGAGTGTAAATTAAGCTACTATTGGTTGAGTCATCCTGTACCTGTTTATCATTATAGTAATACACAATTGATATGGTGAATGCATAGAAAATGTATAACAAATAAGTCAGATATTTTATAGAAAATAAAATTATATTCAAACCCTTGACAGCGTATATCATTGCATTTATACATAAGGAGTTCATCATATGCGGAAAAAAGTCAAATAAGTCAGACCATACAAGCTTCATAGATTCAGCATTTAATCAAGATTTAAAGAGGATTAACCTATCAGGATCAATGAGGAATGTATATCGGATCGGGTGAATATAATGACAAGATTAAACTGAGTTGTTTTCATGTTATATATGAGTGAACTTTGTGTTCCGTTGGCGTCGCCGTCTTGTAACATAAAACTATTGAAGTTGCCCAAGTAATTAATGAAGTTCGTCAAAGAAATGTTATGAAGTGTCGAGTTTGAGAGTCATATAATCTGCGAGAGAGCACTCATGAATGAACAAAGCCAATGTATAATCTCAGGAATCCTACAAACGGAATTCGATTAAGAAGCATTGGAGCCTTAATTGTAATGACGTTACTTCTGAAAGGTTTCACAACATGTATTAGTATTTTGTCTGCATCGTCAATAACTCGTATGTGATTGAAAACACCTAGAATAGGGGTTGGTGCAGAAAGACTAGTCGTTATGTTGGAAGTCTTCTGAGACGCCAATAAACGACCATGACACGGTAAAACAAAACAAAATGTGTAAATCGATGAAACAAAAATGCACAGAAGACATTCTTACGACTTGTCTTTCGTGCATGTCGACTATGTATAGCATACGATACGATTTTTCGCCTGATGATGTGTAAATACTGTAACAGTTCGTCAAGTGACCTGGTCTTTTTGTAATTTTGCAATAAATTGAACTCGCTTCAAACCAAGACCAAATATCTATATATGTGACGTGATCAAGTGAAATGAGTCACATGTCGGCAGTTTTGAATTTTGATATTTGTCCATCATTCAAAGGCAGGTGAAAAATGCTTCAGTATGGTCCAAGCCCCACTTAAATCGAAATTCTAGTTTTAAAGTTACAAACAGTTTACCAACTGAGAAAACAAAGTAAAACATAAAAATGTGTCACTTCTTTTTACCTACAACTCAAAATCCATATTCCCGACATACGACTCGCTTGATCGCGTCACATATTCACATCTATTTTACATCCGACATTTTGTCTAGTAAGTAAATTACCTTTTTTCGTTCTTGTTCGCTGTACCAAATGTGTCCCTAACACACCTCACTCTCGCTTATCAGATTTTTCGTAATAAAAGTTAGAAAATCAAATTTATGGATGAAAATGGTGTATTGTTGTCAACTCTGAACCAAAAAGCTGGATACTGGTCTGTAAAATGTAGAATACAGACTGAGTAAAATTGTTTGGCAGCAACTAATAATAATGTTGAAATTACTAAAAAAAAGTGTGCAATGACAACATCCAAGTATGGGACATCTAAAAGGCAAAAGATACAACACAATAACATGGTTGGTTGATTTTATTTAATTATTTAATTTTCTTTTACCAGCGGAAGCTCAAAGTTCAGCCTACAAGAAGTTTAAATCACTCTAAGAGTCGCACATTATGTTATACACACTTAAGTTAATATTCAATGCCATTTAAACTGTTTAAAAAAATCTGAAAAAAGAAGAAGACAAAAATCTGAAGAAGAAAAAAATCTGAAAAAAAATCTGAAGAAAAAAATCGGAGCGGCCCTAAATCGGACGAGCGGGCGGTCGAGGACAACATAACATTTTTGTTTTGGCCTAAGAGAGGACAACGTCGGAGAATATATTTCCATAAAGTCATTAAAGGTTTCCCTAAACATGATAAAGGGAACTTCCACTACACTCTAAACTTCATGTTTGATTAGAATGGCTATATATTTTTGATCCAGTTAGTTATCAAATTGAATGAAAATCCTTATTATTTTTACAAGATTCATATCAAAATACCAATTTTTAATAAGGCATTTCATCGTCTAAAACTAGTAGTAGAGGAAACCCATAACGTTGATTATAATGTATGTGTGGGGAGGGGCATTTTGTCAACAGTGTAAAATACCCAATAAGAACAATTATGACACGTTGTATTACATGTAGTGTAAAACGTGGCCCAGGAATCCCTAGACTATTTAAAATGCCACTCCGCTGTCATCGTAATACATTATCGAAATGTCATAACATTGACCCAGGACTTTAAAGTAATATGAACAAATGTAAAATGCACTCCTATAGAGAAGTGTCTTTAAATGATTTTGGTGCAATGTCGACATTTTTTACCAAAAAGTGATTTTGTTACGTTGTCCAAAAAAGTGATTTTTAGGTAAATATTCAAAACATTATTCTGTGACTCATTTCTTTTCCAAAAATGCATACTTCAATAACGAAAATTCATAACTTTTGAATACGTGCGTACCACCGCGCTTCTACTCAAATTGATCGTTACATGGAAACGCGAACACACAACGCAGGATTGATATATTGCCAAAATTTTCAAAAATGTCTCGTACGTGCATCAATGACCTGGGGGTGGGGCGTTTTGTGTGACGTCGCATGGTAACAAGAGGCAGATGTTTGCGAGTTGGGCCCTGAACATGGATACACGCGAGACGACTACTCGCGGCTGTACTTTCAACCCGGCTTTCAACAATAAATACTACATTAAAGCAAATCACGCTACAACAAAACACTATTTTTATGTCGTTGTAAAATCGGTCAATTTCAAAGATGAGCAGCAAATTTGGTCTGCATGGTTTGAATGTCTGTCCAGCCTGCCCTACTACTACTGAGAGTACGCCCCTCAGTCAGACTCGGGGACATGTTGTAAGCTTCATCTTCATGGACCTCAACTCGATAAAAATGAACGGCGACATTTCATTTGGAAACAGGCTAATTATGACACAAGTGAAGAGGACGTACAATACTATAGGCCTATTTCATGGGTCAATCGATTGTATTATGTGTTCTTTTACTTTATAAATGTTTTAATTCAAGAAATGTATTCAATATCGAAATCAGGCGTCATCCATTTTTTTTATAAAACCGGAACTGCCAAGATTTAAAAATGTTAGGCTAAATTTACGTGCGAGCCTACTCATAGCTAGGCCTATACTAGCCGTCCCGTCTACAACACATGGCAACTCATTTAATTGTTATCAAAACTTGACAAACACTAACAATGCAACTAATTATACTAGGGCAAGACAAAATACTTTTATTTGTCAAAAAGACTCACGATATCCTAAAACTTTATTAACATGATTTATTCAATGTAGGTATAGGATGCCTACCCCTAGGCCACCACTCATTACTCACCGAAACAAGCAGGTAATACGAAGCATGGAATCGTACTACACGATTTAACTGCGATTTTGATTATAGTTCCCCATCAATTGACCGTAAACATAAGAAGGGTGTTGAAGTGATTCGACTTTGATCCATGACTTATGATGAGACATTCACATTGGCGTTGACTTTTTCAATGATTAAATAAGCTTACAACAAAATAACTTATTCGGTAGATCTGAGACGAAATATTCGTCCATGGTATGAAGTTATATTTCATATAATATTATATCCAATCGGCAAAATTGATGTTTCCTGCATCTGAATTCTTATCAGGATCGGGAATGAAGAAAGGAGCGTAACTTCTGTCGTGATTTTGTTTATTTACTTTCTGTGATTGTTTGGCAAATCAAAACTAGGCTAATCAGTGGCCCCCCAACAAGCATAATAGTTGCAGAACTGTGATTAGTCTATCTCATAGTCTTCCTTTGTAATAGCTTCTCTGCTATTGGTCAATCCGGAGTGTGGAATCCCCTAGATCAATGTAGATTGCTCCATTGTTCAATGGGGGTGGTGTATATTTACCTCGGGTGGAAATGACACAAGAATACGAACTCCAAAGTCAAAATATAAACCTTGAATAACCTAATATTTACAATTTGGATGCTAATCAACATTAATAAAGTTTTCTGCCGCGCATGCAAGGAAAACCGAGTTGTTGGCAGGAATTTGAACCGTGCCCGTTGCCCCCTGGCTCATCTCCCGCGCAATTCGTATCGTGACTCGTTTTCCCGCGGTTGTTTTGTCTTGTGTTGTTGCTGTGCGTTGTTGTGCATTCTGTCATTCGACTGCACCCGCTTCGGATCTTGCTCTGAGGTTAAATAAAACCCACCCACCACTCACAGTTATTTAAGCTGGAGCAAGTCTGGGGGTAAGCTAAACTATTTTGGTAATGTTTGGCCAGCTTAAGCTGATTTGTGCTTTGTGCTCCATTGTGCTTTGTGCTCCATTGTGCTTTGTGCTCCATATAGTCATGTTAATTGCTTTGTCACCGTTGTTTCAATTACACGCAGCATAGGACTTTTAATTACCACCATTGAACTATAGATGGCGCTATACAGTGTTCAATATAGTAACACAGCGATGTTTAATAGTTGAGAAAATTGTCTAAGTCTATGTGATTATAACGTGAACACTTAATAAATTGAAAAGAAAAAAAGTATTGAGTAACAGTGTTGTCATTATTTTGTACAGTTTTAAGTATTCAATGTTTGTCTAGATATCAACATTCTTAAAATTAATGTAGTTTTGAGATATCCCACACCACATCATCGCCGATAAACTTCGGTCGTTGGCCGTATTTAGGTGCCCTTATTCACGGAAATATCCGCAAAGCCTACATTTGTTTACGTGCACGAATGGGATGAATGGTTACTAATAGAAGTAATTAATAATCAGTCCAAGTATGGCATCGATACAATGGATAGTTTTGCTCATGTACCTTAAAGTATAAGTCCGATTTTGGTACCGACGGAGCCGTCTCAAACACAGTACTAGCTTGAATGCTGCAACGCCGTTTTCTTTGCGACGGTCTCATTTGTACCGCGCAGTCTACGTTCAAATTTGTATAACGTTTCCGGCCAAACAAATAATAATTCAGTTAAGAAAGTGCTATTAGGTGAGATTTGCTGTACTAGTTATGTTCAATTAAATATATAAACCCCCTATGATATGTTTTTTTATAAACCTTGAGCCTATGGTATTAATATCAACTTCCTAAATCGGTTTATTTTAAAGTAATTCGGCACCATCCGCACGGTCTTTGTTAAATATGAATGCTTTAAAAAAAAACCGCGAAATGAGTACCGAAATACTTGAAATCGACACCCAAATTTCGAGCTCCATGACCCAATCCACGCAAACAGGCCTACAAGTGTTCACTCATCGAATACTTAGGGCGTAGGGCGGACGGTGGCTTTGAATTGAATGATCAAATTTTATTTATCTATACTTATTCTATAGCCGGCCTAGCCCTAAAAGGCTAAAAATAAGGGAGTGTTCATAAATATGTTGGTGGGGCGGGGATGGTGGAAAAAATACCCCCGAAAAGGGAATCACAAACAAAATTGGTATTTAGTAGGGGGTGGGAAACAAAAATTAGAATACAAACAAAACAGGGCCCACACATTTTTCAGGGAGTTCGCGCATAAAAACCACATAATTTGTACACTTGCGCGGACAAATCTATGCTCGGTAACCAAAATGTGCATGATCATGCGTCGCAACTATTGAGGGCTATAAAAGTATCCGCTAAAAAGCGGATGATAACCGGATACGATACAAAAAAGTATCCATAAAAGTATCCGCAAAAGCCACCGGGTTATAATCCGATGGCATTTTCACATGCAAATTAGGTATCCATAAAAGTATCCGCAGAAAGCGGACTAGTATCCGGTTATAATCCACAAAAGTATCCACAGAAAGCGGACTAGTATCCGGTTATAATCCACAAAACGATCTACTGAATTTTCAAAACCCACCGGGTTATAACCGGATACCTAACTAATTTGCATATATAACCCACCGGGTTATAACCGGATACCAAATTAATTTGCATGTGAAAATGGTATCGGGTTATGATCCGCTGCCTTTTGCGGATTATTACCGGATTATGACCGGATACCCTGCTATATTTTCCTATGGGTTAGGACGAGAAACTAGCTTTATTTTTATTTTGCCCGTTCTATTTTTATTTTGCCCAAGTTGAACAATATTGATGATATATATCTGACACCGACTCGGATGCTTTAATTTCATAGCTTTCAGACTTAATTAATGAAGCATAGACAGTCCACATCGCCGATTTACGTGTAGCGAGGATATAAGGCGTCAAAGTTCAAGCGAGTATTTCTTCGGTAAGGCCAAGTAATTGTGGCATAGCTCGAGGGGGGGGGGGGCTGACAGAAAAAAAATCATTTGTGCCCCCGCCCCCTCCCCTCTAAAAAAGAGGAAATAGGAAAAAAAAGGCTTTAAGTCCGAGGTGGCATGCGGGGAACTGGTTATGTTGGGGTATATTCAACCCAAATACTAGTAGTCAAATAGAAGGCAACATTGTACATATAATACATGTACTGTGCAATTTTTTTTTTTTTACCGTGCAATTTTTTTGACCTAACCACCCCCCCCCCCCCCCCACACTTACATGAAATTATCGCGTTGGTGACTGCAAACAAAAATTGGGGCAACCTTTTTAATGACAATTTCAGAAATCTTGCCCCCCCCCCCCCCCCGATTTAAAAAAAAAAAAGTTATATAAATATCATGTTTCTCGTCTCCGCGTTCATTAATTTTGGACACTGCATCAATATTTTTGCTATTTACTATTTAAAAAACCCACCTTTTATGATTTACAAATTCGATAAAAATGACTCATCCTGTATCACATTCTTACAACAGTATAACCATGGTATCGAGTAGAGTATATAGTAAACATTTTTTAATATTGTGGATTCATGGCAAAACGTGCGTGTGCCATCGCCGCTTGGCTATCTTGGAAAAATAGCAAAAATAGCAAAAATAGTAAACAGGAAGTTCCCCCCTCACCGACTTTCGAAAAATGTCTGGACGAGAAACATGTTATTCATTTTACTTGGGTATAGTTGCTGGTTGAGATATTTTACCAATGTATAATAAATATTACTTGAACATTAAACATGCATGGTATCTGAAGCAAAAAAATGTATTCAGAAAAGTATCCAACCATCTGCGATGTCGACTTGTGCTTTTATTCCATAGCTCTCCTACAGAGAGCTAGGATTTAGAGCTAGTACTACATGACTAGGCCAAACTGATAAACTAGACCGTGCACATGGGATATTTTAAAAAGCTCCCCACCCGGCACCCCCCCCCCCAAAAAAAAATAAATTGAGCAGCCAACGTCTCCACCAACAAAAAAATATTTGAGCAGCCCACCTCCCCCACACCCTCAAAAAATATTTGAGCAGCCAACCTCCCCGCACACCCCCCCCCCCCCCCAAAAAAAAATGAGCAGCCCCCCCCCCCCCAAAAAAAAAGGCTCTCGATCGCCATCGGCCTCTTCAAGTTCAACTATACAGTAATATTAAGCATTGTTAGTAATACCTGTCAACGAATCAATCTTAGGCAATCTAAACGAAAGGGTTGTAGGCCTGCCCTAGCGTTTTCTTTTAAGACACGATTGTATTGTATTCTAGCCTATATAATAGAGCCTACTCACTACACTAACTATGCATGCAAGGTCTTGTATTGTAGGCCAAAATCGTTATTTTAGAAAAAAAGAAATTACATACCATAAAACTGGAGAATTGTCCGTGAAAAACTATAAACACATAGTAGTTTCTGATAGCGTACCGCACACGTCCAGCAACACGTGGGAAAAGAACTTTCAGCAGCGTGATTCGAAGTTTTACCAGAAATATCGGACTAAGTTAGCCCAACTCATAAAAGTTAAAAGTAGCCCAAATGTCTTAACAAGAAATTTTCAATCGGAAAAGAAGTGATAAAAATAGCCCAATGCCAAAAAATACGTCACTTGATCACTTCCAAGTGTGTCTGAAGTAGCACAATTGTGCCCCTAAATTATGATTTTAGCAACCTGGTATCAGATTTATTATGATTGGACGGGAAATTCGTGGAAATGCCAGAGGGTGGCTGTCGAGAACTTATCGATGGTTCTTTAAAATAGTAATCATAATTGCGACTTTGTTTATCTTGATGATATCGTAAAAAGTCTGGTATATCAACAACAAAAAAAAATTATTTTATCATGGATAATCCAACTAAAGGCAGTTTTCAAAAAGTCGAATTCCAAGGTGTATGGTGATTGTTTTTCCCAGAGGCTTGCGCCAAATACGCAAGATTAAAAGTGGAATTAACTTGATATTTTTGGCTAAATGTAATGTTGTTCGATAGATAAGACTGTTAGGTATAGTTAACCAAATTATTAGAACTTTTAAAAAAGTTTAGCACGAGATATATCAGGTTTTATGGTACAACACTCTCTCACACACATTTTTGGCGCCATTTCAAAAATGTGCATGTTGGTTAGTAAACAGCGCCCTCTGGGGAATGTTATTAACTAGTCCAGATTATAAAAGGCCCGTCTGAAACAACGGTGTTGTCAATAGAGGACCATATTGCTAGCTGATTTGGGCTCCACATGGTCTTGTTAATTGCTTTGCCCGAGGTGACCAATATTGCTAAAAAGGGGACGATATTCCGCAGTCCAATAATCCGAAGTAAAATCGGCGATACTGCATTGGGTTGTTGTGCATAGGTGGTGCCGCCGCTACCGGTTTTGGCAATGCAGTTACGCCATGTGGGGGTATGTGGTTGTAAAATCTTCCCTGGCATCTTGCGGCCTCGTTGGCCACGTGCATGGAGCCTTTCGGTCCGCAGGCAATCATTCCTGGCTTGTTATTTTGGCGGTGAGCTACCATTGTATTGCTACGGATAAGCCGTATTTAGGGCGAGTACACAAACATTTGTTTCATTGACAGCCCTGGCTATCCGCGGACCAACGCTAAAGTGGATGCATAGGCTCAGAAGGTTAAGCAATTAGTGGCGATCGGTTATGGTTCGGAGGCTGCTTGGGGGTGTTTTGCTTGTGGGGGTCGTTTTAGGCCTCAAAATGTTGTATTTTCGTCATAAAATTGGCAAAATTAATGAGGTTAGCTCATTGGTGTTTACAAAATGTAATAAACTATTACATGTAAATTAAAATTATAATGATATATTTGAAAAATGGAATGAACGTCGATATTAATCTCTTTGGCAGGAGATAATTTACTGTTATAATATCTGTATTCAAATTTCACCGACATATATTTGTAACTTGCACTGTTTACAAATTAATATTACAATTACAGGATTCAGAATTGCAGGTTATAAAATCATAATAGTTTGAACACTGGATATTCAAATATCACAGCTTATTTAAGCCCAGAGTCATCCAAATGGCAATGGCACATTTGAAGTACGTGGTCGGCTTATAGAAGGAGCTAAAATCTCACCTGTCATATTGGAAATTGCTGAAAAATTTGGAAAATTGATTGTGTGTGCGATCATGGTCAAGACTCTGGCCATGACGAATACATTTGCTTGAGCGGTTGCAGTCGAATGCTAACAATACCAACCTGTCGTTTCGTGTCAAATTTTCTGTCGACAAATGACAGTTATGAATATGATTGGTGATTTTGTACGGACTATTCTAAGGTTCTTGTTTAAAATCGCTGACTTTGTTTTGGTACCTCGGGATTGCTGCCCCCTTTGGGCAATCCCTTGGTACCAAAACAAAGTCAGCGATTTCAAACAAGAACCTTAGAATAGTCCGTACGCAGTCACCAACCTTAAAGTGTCCACGACTAGATTTTTAGGGTCCAGTTTCAAAATGCTCTGATCTCTTATTTGGTTTCCCCATTCAAAGTCAACATGTCAAACTTGTATGGAAAAAGTGCCATCACTAATCTCTCCAATTCACCACGTGGCGGAATGATAAAGTTGAAGGTACATTTCTTAACCTACGAATACCTGAACCATATCTTGATAAAGTGATGATTATTCCACTGATTTACATATTTCATTCAAATTTGTGATTGTATTGCATTCAGAAAATGCTGATAGAAAGTGAACACATTTGTTCAGGTCCTCATCGGGTTTTTTCTTTTTAGGTTCATACACTTAGGTAGCAATTTCAGACTCTCAAGACTTTGAAACATGAGGTTGAGTCACTTTGTGTATTTTCACCAAGACGACTTTACTTTATGTCAAAACATGCTTAAATCCTAATATTATGGACATATTCCCCAGTAGTTTACTTTAAATAGATACTAGAATAGTAATTGAATGGTGACAAAATATACAGTATTTAACTGTCAGTTGTAATTTTGAGTAGGTTTAATAACCCTAACGCCGGTTTAGGGTTTTTGACCGGGATCACGATTTTCGAGGAAAAAACGCCAACTAAATCTCCGGGAACCAGCCTGGATTCGATCCGGGGACCCTCCGTTATCAAGCCCCACGTCCCACCCACTAAGCCACGGCCCTCAGCTACACATTCGCGCAGTATACTGCGCTCTCTATATACATGTAGGCCCAGTTGACTACGTCATCGAAAACCGACGGCGCATGCGTTTGGAGAGGGACTTAGGATTAACATTTTTTAGCACTCAGGGGGGTTAGGGTTAATAGAACACACAAACAAAAAATGTTACCGTAACCCTAACCCGGCTTAGGGTTTTTGACCGGGATTACGATTTTCGAGGAAAAAACGCCAACTAAATCTCCAGGAACCTGCCGGGATTCGATCCGGGGACCCTCCGTTCTCAAGCCCCACGTCCAACCCACTAAGCCACGGCCTTCAGCTACACATTCGCGCAGTATACTGCGCTCACTATATAGGCTCGGTTGACTACGTCATCGAAAACCGACGGCGCATGCGTTTGGAGAGGGACTTAGGATTAGCATTTTTTAGCACTCAGGGGGTTAGGGTTAAGAACAAGATGTCAGGCAACATTTTAAACATCACTATAAGAGAAGAAAAAAAAACATGGTAAGACTTAAAGGTAGATGTTCCGATTTTCAACTTGAAGTTTTCTATTCATCCTTAAAAGAGTTGTATTCCAAAGTTTGAGTTGCATAACTCTAATGGTTCGTATTTTAGACGCACAAGATGCCGTGAAATGTGCCCATTGAGTTGTACACAAACTAATTGGTGGCTAACCACCTTTCGCGGTAATTCGATGTTATTTCACCGATTTCTTCGTAATCATACTGATTTGGACCGTCACATTTCAGTATGTTAATCAGAAAAATATGATCTTTGATATGATATGAAAATTTCCATATGTTTGAGAAAAATCTGTGTTATGAAAATGTGATCGGGTCATCTACCTTTAAAGCACGGTAGCTAACATTGCCGTAATCAAATTAAGTATTCGTAGGTAGCAGTAGTTTTCAACTTAAACTTCGTCGATTAAGAACGTTTGGATTCTTTGATTTATCATAATTTGGTTAAAAGAGCAACTCGAAGTAGTTTTTATGCCCTAAATCGCTTGTGAGGGTGAATGTCGTACAGGAAAATAGGAAAATGGTGTCTTGCTTGACTTAACAAATATATATAAGAATGTGCGCTCAAATGTTAGTAAAGCATTTGATAGTATTGATAAGCAGTATATGATGGCAACTCTGAAATTACTAAATTTTGGTCCTAGTTTCATCAAATGGGTAGAAACTCTGTATAATGATATAAGTAGCTGTATAACCCATAATGGACATGTTTCTGAATTTGTCCATATAAACAAAGGGGTAAGGCAAGGATGTCCTTTATCTGCATTATTATTTGTAGTATGTATTGAGGTATTAGCATGTAAAGTAAGGCAAGACGAAAATATTGAAGGTATTAAACTGCCTTTCATAAATTACCAGAAAAAGGATGCAAAAATATCACTGTATGCTGATGATATAACAATGTTTTTAAGAAATGAAGATCAAATTAATAAGGTCATAGCAGTCTTGGACAAGTTTAAGTCTATATCAGGTCTCTCTCTCAATAAAAATAAAACAGAGGCAATATGGAAGAAGAGATACGTTTGGTAAATTAAAATGGAATGTATATCCAAATAATAATGTTAAAACCTTAGGTATTACTTTCAGTAGTACTACAAGTGCTAGCAATATAAATGAAAATTGGGAGAAAAAAGTGAATTCTATCAAAATTAATTATAGAAGCATGGAAATATAGACAACTGTCAATGGTTGGCAAAATATTAATAGTTAAATGCTTAATGGCATCTCAATTAACATATGTAAGTTCAGTCATTGTCTTACCGGAACATGTCATTACACAATTAAACAGTATATTTCACAAATTTGTATGGAGGAAAGGAGAAAGAGTCAAACGTAAAACACTGGTGTTAAATTATGACCAAGGTGGATTAAGAATGGTAGATTTGAAGTCATTCTTATACTCACTACAAATGTCATGGGTAAAAAAATGCTAAACAATGACATATCCGCTTGGAAAAATATTGCTTTCTTTCACATTGGAAAATTTGATATAGGTATGGATATATTCAATTGTACTTGTTCTCTAACAACTTTAAGTAAACAACGTATCGATATTTTAAACAAACTGCCGTCGTTTTATAAAATGTTGATACAAATATGGTTCAAATGCAATACGGTTAAACAAATAAAGAGTATAGAAAATCATAACAACCAAGTAATTTGGAACAATGAACACATTAGATACAATGGAAAGACGATTCACTTTAAGCTCTGGATAAAATCAGGAATCATTAAGATTAATCAATTATTTGGTAAAGACGGGAAAATGTTAGATGTAGTAAAGTTAAGAAATAAAATGCCACACAATGGTAGGCTATTGATGGAATATTTAGCTCTTATCAATGCAATTCCTAAAGATTGGAAATGTGTCAAACACCCTCATACAGAAGATAAGTGTATTTATTTAAGATGTACTGATAGAGATGTTAACATTGATAAGACAACAGTAAAAACCTTTAAAAAAAAACTGATGACAAAAGTGTATGTGATTCCAATATGCCAACATTTCTGGCAGAGAAAATATCCAAACTTCTCTTTTAATTGGAATAAAATATGGAATAATATTCAATCTACAACAAGAGAGGGCAGATTGATATCACTTAATTGGAAAATCACTAGTAATATCTACCCCACAAAAATTCTTCTGCATAAAATGAAAATAGAAAATAATGATGTATGTGATATATGTAATGAAAAGGATTATGTAGAACACTTCTTCTTTTTCTGTAAGAAGATACAACCAATATGGTTAGAAGCAAATGACATTATATCTTTAAAAGTATCAAAACGTGTAGTTCTAACACATTTTAATGTACTCTTTGGGTTTCAGCAATGTACAGAAAAAACATTACTAGGATAATTATGATAGCGAAATTGTCAATTAGTAAATTTAGATATGGGAATCATCCCAATCTGTTATTTCTTTTCAAATCAGAATTGAGGTTCAGAAAATTGATTGACATTTAAATAGCATCAATTTACATTGATCAGATGACTGTGCGTAACAATGAGATGTGTAACTTGAAACTATATCATATTTTGAAGCTACATATCATAGAAGATACAAGGAATAGTAAAAATATGTAATAGGTTTGTAATTTAAACTGAACATGTTTGTTTTGATATACATGTATGTGATTGTGATAGAAAAGAGTGGCGATTTGTAATCATGAAGTATTTGTAACTGAAGAAAGAACGATTAATAAACTTAAAAGATAAAAAAAGAAGAATGTGCGCTCAATAAGCATTAAAATAATATATATAATATAGAACCCTGTTCCTGCTTCTGAGATAAAAAAGAAAACATTCTAAACATCATAGATAGGCCTATACTGTTATTAGTCTTGATCATCTAATTTGGTTAAGGCACGTTGATTAAAATACACACATGATAATTACGATGGCATATAAAACATTTTCTGCCGTATCTGATGGTCCAATTTATTAGTGTCTTTCTTGCTTGACTTAGTTATTAACCCTAACTGCCAACTGCCGCGGCTATGTTTGTGTGCGTATCGAGGGAGGGGGAAAAAGTACTATTATTTTGTTTAAAAATCACCCAGCACCCCCCCCCCCCCCCGAGATTCGATCGCGGGACCATCCGCACCCCAGTCTGTACAAACTGAGCTAACCCCCCAGCGCATATGCGGGCATCAAATTCCTGCCCCCATATACCTACGGTAGGTGACGTCATCGAGGCAATGCAGCAGCACGTGAGTGGAGATAGTTTATGGCAGTAAGATTTAGTGCGATTTAGCAGGTTTAGAGTTAAGAATGTGCGTTTAACAAATAGTCAGAATTCTGTAATATTTAACATCTGATTAAAGGCAAGATGTTGACAAACAGTGTTAAAATTACGAAACTATAAATATCGGATATCCAACATTCTTAAACTATTTTGTCGTGTTATTGCGATTTATTCCGTTGAGGGCGCTAACGGAATAAATCTAATCTGGATCTTAAACGGCACTATACTTACATATTAAGACGAATCGTAAACTGCATATATAGTGCAGTTTAACAAGGAGACCAGGTTGCAACCTAGCGAGTGACGACACATTTATAATATTACGAAGGACCATCACGTCAGAATTTTACCGTAAAGTATAGGTGAACACTTGGCGGATGCGAGATTTTGCCATGGAAATACGACCAAAAATGTTGATAATTCAATTAGTACTTTTGTTAATTATGGTTTTAAAAATGTAAATGCTCTACCTAATTTGCATAATAATTATAAACAGAGTGAGTTTTGTGTAGTAAGTGAGCGGTATAGTTATTTTAGTTTCAATGCACCTACACCTCACATCATTGATAAACTGATTTGTCCCTAAACTTTTATACATTCATAACAAATTGGTGATTTCAGGAACTTTCACCAAGTAAACCAATTTACGAACGTTATTAACAATAGCCGTAGGTCAATTATCACAATAACGAATTCATTTGTGATTTGTTACTTCTATAGGGTAATAATGCTGCTACTACGACTACTATTTGTTTTGCTACCACCATTGGTTATGTCCTGCTTGTGCTCATGCTACTACTCCTACCACTCTACCGCTACTGTTACTGTTATTGCATGGTTATTGCTACTACAGTCCTCAAAATAAGTAACTGACCAGGTAATACATATACTCTTAACTCCAAAACTATAGCTCCTACACAAAAATATTAAATAATAAAGTTGTAAAGAATGCGACATTGAAAAGGATCAAACAAAGTGCAGTTTACATTTTAACACTTGGGATTTGAACACGCGGGACAGTGTGACAGGTATGTGTAATGGTTGCATTGATCAATTGATGCATCCCCAATCCCCGTGTTACTATCGACCAGTGAGTTGTTGCTACAAATTAATCAATAATCTGCCTGTTACTAGTCCTAGGCTGCGTGTAGACGAACGAAATGTTAAAATGAAAAACGGACTTTGTTTTGGTTTAGGGCACATAACTGAGTTATTATTCATTCAATTTTCACGTGTAATATCTCAAATTAAAGACAAGAAATTTCCTTACAACTTTAATGTGTGATATTTTTACGTAGGAGTTATAGTTTTGGAGTTGAGAGCATATTTATTACCTGGTCAGTTACTTATTTTGAGGATTGTATATACTATACTACTGCTACTGTGTTGTTGTTGTAGTTGTTGTTGTTGTTGTTGTTGTGTGGGGTGTGTGTGGGTGTTTTTTTGACAACCATGAACATGAAATTGACCATTTTGAAAAAAAACGTGAATTTTTACCTCTTTTAAGAGGTAAAAATTCACGTTTTTGTAAAATGTGATTTACACGATTTAAAAATCGTGAAAATCACTTTGTTAACCCCCCCTCTTGCCATGCCACAAACTGTTTGACCCCCTGTATTACTGCCTGCACCTGAAACTTTCTTGTCCCCCCCCCCCCCCCCCCCCCCCCCCCCGTTCATTGTTATGAAGTTCAGAGAACATAGATATGTTATCTGTTATGGGCTTTTTTACAGAATTTGACCGTGTATCATATTCTATTTTATTGGACGCATCACATCTAGGAGGGCAGGTTGTAGAATCTAGAGTGAATCAGAACTTATGGTCTTTGATCCCCTGAATAACTTCACATATTTATGCACGGATCTCTCTCTGTTCATGAAACCAATAAGGATGCTCCCTCCAATTATATATATATCCTGGCTTTGAATACAATGTGCACGCAATTGTTGTCTGCTATTGATATGAATTTGGCCTTCATTATTTTTTTCAGCTGGGGGGCTAGTACATGAACATAGGTCCGTGGACCTATGTTTACGTTGATTTATGAACGTTCCGTAAATAATGTCCATATAGGTAAAGCAGGGTTTGGGGGCGAAGCCCCCAGAAAATGTTGGAAACTAATAAGTGTTTAAACTTTTTTGACCCCCCTCTGTTGCTGGGGTTCTCAAAAACTTGTTTGACCCCCCCCCCCCCTTTGCAGAGTATCAAAACTTGTTGCCCCCCCCCCCTATAATTATCCAACCCACCCCCCCCCCCCCCCCCACCAAAGTATTTATGAACGCTCAGCTTGGAGACTAGGCTTCTTAATTAAAGGGGTGATTCTTGCAACTTTGTACATCGATGGAAAGATGCCCTTTTGAAGTGAGCGATTCACAATGCGAGTAATGGAAGGAATGAGCTCATTGATACACTCTTTTAACAACCACGTTGGTATACAGTCTAGATCACACGATGACGAAAGAGATTTCATAATAATATTGCGAATGCACCCTTCAGTCTATTAAGTGAAATGGCTAAACATCGAAGTTGGTGGTTTTGACTCAGTTTGAATTGTGTGAATTATTGTTAGTACTTTATTGACATAAAGTACATATAAAGTATATTTACGTGTACTTTATTTGACCATTTTAGAAATAAAGTGTACTTTATATGTACATGTACTTTATATGACCATTGTAGCGACATGGTGTACTTTATATATACTTTATTGAGACTTAACATTTTTTAGACACACAAGGTGTACTTTATGTGTACTTTATTGGGATTTAGTTTTTTTTTGGACACACAAGGTGTACTTTATGTATACTTAATTGGTACTTAACATTTCTTTGGACACACAAGGTGTACTTTATGTCTATATACTTAATTGGGACTTAACATTTTTTTAAAGTTTTTAGCTGGGTAGGTGTACTTTATGTATACTTAATTGGTACTTAACATTTTTTTTGGACATACAAGGTGTACTGTATGTGTACTTTATCGGGACTTAGAAGTTTTTAGCTGGGTAGGTGTACCTTATGTATACTTTATTGGGACTTAGAAGTTTTCAGCTGGGTAGGTGTACTTTATGTATACTTTATTGGGACTTAACATTTTTTTGGACATACAAGGTGTACTTTATGTGTACTTTATCGGGACTTCGAAGTTTTTAGCTGGGTAGGTGTACACCTAGCACATAAAGTCCCTGCTCAGGTGCTTTGAGGTTGACTAATTCAAAATATATAATCGGTACCAAGAATCTGAGATATACATTAAATGAGCAAATTTCTTCTCCGCAGTTTGATACCTCATTCAACAAAATTTTCAGCAGCCAGGTACCTAAACCCTTTTGGCAGTAGGCGGCCTAACGTAGTACTATAATACTAGTTGGAATTACAATTGAACGAACACATTGAAGCAGCGTAGCTTTTATTGTGTACTTTGCGTGAAGCTCGCACAATCCAAAATGTTGATCAATTATTTTGTTCACAGTTAGATGGGTTAACACTCGAAATCATAAATCGATTTAGGATGACAGACACTTTTCTGTAATTTTGATCGAAATGCAGATATTTCAAAATTTAAACATGATCAGTGTTTGAAATGATTCATTTTGACCCGGACTCACCGATGACTTCACTGGTAACCAATTGCAACAACAAATTTTGAAATCAATCCAATCCAAAATATTGATCAATTTTGTTCACCATTGAAAAAAATCCTAAATCGATTAATGAAGGACACTTTTTCATATTTTTGATTAAAATGCAAATTTTTCAAAATTTGAACATAAAACATTGTTTGAAATGAATCATTTGGACTCACCGATGACTTTGATATCACTTGTAACCAATTGCAACAACAAATGTTGGGATAAATCTACAGTAATCCACAATTTTGATCAATTTTGTTCACCACATAATTGGACTCACAGATGACTTTGATATAACCAATTGCAACAAAAATTAAGATAAATCCACAATATTTTGATAGGTTAACACTAGAATCCTAAATCGAGTGAGATCACAGACACTTATCGGTAATTTTGATCAAAATGCACATTTCAAAATTTTAACAAGAATATTTGTTTGAAATGATTCATTTGGACTCACCGATGACTTTGATATCACTTATTACCAATTGCAATACAAATTGAGATAAAGCCACAATTTTGATGGGTTAACACTGGAATTATAAATCTAGTGTGAGATCACAGACACTTTAACAAGAATATTTGTTTGAAATGATTCATTTGGACTCACCGCTCCGCTGAGTGACTTTAACCCTAACCCACCCGGTGGATTTTCCAACAAATTTTTTTTTCAAGCGAAAAAAGCACACACAACAAGAGGTGCCACGCCCCGGGGTTTGAACCCACGACCTCTCGGTTGGCGGGCGGACACTCTACCAACTGCGCCACGGGGGAAGCTGTGCTGGGCGAGTGTATTCGCCCAGCTATATAGCTTACAGCCATTATTTCAGACAAAAACCTCAGCGCCAGGTGGAACCAGGATGCTGGGAAATGGGATTTCATGGGATCTGGGGCTGTAAGGGTTAATCAGGGTAAAATTAGAGAAAAAAAGTGAAAATTAAAAAGAAGAAAACAAATCGTTCAATAACCCTAACCCACCCGGTGGATTTTCCAACACATTTTTTTTCAAGCGAAAAAAGCACACACAACAAGAGGTGCCACGCCCCGGGGTTTGAACCCACGACCTCTCGGTTGGCGGGCGGACACTCTACCAACTGCGCCACGGGGGAAGCTGTGCTGGGCGAGTGTATTCGCCCAGCTATATAGCTTACAGCCATTATTTCAGACAAAAACCTCAGCGCCAGGTGGAACCAGGATGCTGGGAAATGGGATTTCATGGGATCTGGGGCTGTAAGGGTTAATCAGGGTAAAATTAGAGAAAAAAAGTGAAAATTAAAAAGAAGAAAACAAATCGTTCAATAACCCTAACCCACCCGGTGGATTTTCCAACACATTTTTTTTCAAGCGAAAAAAGCACACACAACAAGAGGTGCCACGCCCCGGGGTTTGAACCCACGACCTCTCGGTTGGCGGGCGGACACTCTACCAACTGCGCCACGGGGGAAGCTGTGCTGGGCGAGTGTATTCGCCCAGCTATATAGCTTACAGCCATTATTTCAGACAAAAACCTCAGCGCCAGGTGGAACCAGGATGCTGGGAAATGGGATTTCATGGGATCTGGGGCTGTAAGGGTTAATCAGGGTAAAATTAGAGAAAAAAAGTGAAAATTAAAAAGAAGAAAACAAATCGTTCAATAACCCTAACCCACCCGGTGGATTTTCCAACACATTTTTTTTCAAGCGAAAAAAGCACACACAACAAGAGGTGCCACGCCCCGGGGTTTGAACCCACGACCTCTCGGTTGGCGGGCGGACACTCTACCAACTGCGCCACGGGGGAAGCTGTGCTGGGCGAGTGTATTCGCCCAGCTATATAGCTTACAGCCATTATTTCAGACAAAAACCTCAGCGCCAGGTGGAACCAGGATGCTGGGAAATGGGATTTCATGGGATCTGGGGCTGTAAGGGTTAATCAGGGTAAAATTAGAGAAAAAAAGTGAAAATTAAAAAGAAGAAAACAAATCGTTCAATAACCCTAACCCACCCGGTGGATTTTCCAACACATTTTTTTTCAAGCGAAAAAAGCACACACAACAAGAGGTGCCACGCCCCGGGGTTTGAACCCACGACCTCTCGGTTGGCGGGCGGACACTCTACCAACTGCGCCACGGGGGAAGCTGTGCTGGGCGAGTGTATTCGCCCAGCTATATAGCTTACAGCCATTATTTCAGACAAAAACCTCAGCGCCAGGTGGAACCAGGATGCTGGGAAATGGGATTTCATGGGATCTGGGGCTGTAAGGGTTAATATCACTTATACCAATTGCAACAAGAAATTTTGAGATAAATCCACAATGTTGGTGGGTTAACACTAGAATCCTAAATCGAGTGAGATCACAGACACTTATCGGTAATTTTGATCAAAATGCACATATCAAAATTTTAACAAGAATATTTGTTTGAAATGGTTCATTTGGACTCACCGATGACTTTGATATCACTCATAACCAATTGCAACAACAAAATTGAGATCAATCCAAGATATTTTGATCGAGTGAGATCACGGACACTTTTCGGTAATTTTGATCAAAATGCACATTTCAAAATTTTGACAAGAATATTTGTTTGAAATGATTCATTTGGACTCACCGATGACTTTGATATCACTTATAACCAATTGCAACAAAAAAATTGAGATTTATCCAAAATATTGATACATTTTATTTTATGATGGACACTTTTTCATATTTTTGATGAAAATGTAAATTTTTCAAAATTTGAACATAAAACATTGTTTGAAATGAATCATTTGGACTCACCGATGACTTTGATATCACTTGTAACCAATTGCAACAACAAATTTTGGGATAATCTACGGTAATCCAAAATTTTGATAAATTTTGTTCACCACTTAGAGAAATCCTAAATCGATTATTCAAAATGACGGACACTTTTTCATATTTTTGATTAAAATGCAATTTTTTCAAAATTTGAACATGAACATAGTTTGAAATGAATCATTTGGACTCACCGATGACTTTGATATCACTTGTAACCAATTGCAACAAAAAATTGAGATACATCCACAATATTTTGATGGGTTAACACTAGAATCCTAAATCCAGTGAGATCACGGACACTTTTCGGTAATTTTGATCAAAATATAACCAATTGCAACAACAAAAAGTTGAGATAAATCCACAATTTTGATGCGGTTAACACTAGAATCCTAAATCGAGTGAGATCACAGACACTTTTCGGTAATTTTGATCAAAATGCACATTTCAACATTTTAACAAGAATATTTGTTTTAAATGATTCATTTGGATTCACCGATGACTTTATATCACTTATAACCAATTGCAACAAAAAATTGAGATAAATCCACAATATTTTGATGGGTTATCCTAAATCGATCGAGAGATCACGGACACTTTTCGGTAATTTTGATCAAAATGCACATTTCAAAATTTTAACAAGAATATTTGTTTGAAATGATTCATTTGGACTCACCGCTGACTTTGATATCCCTTATAACCAATTGCAACTTATAAATCGAGTGAGATCACAGACACTTTTCGGTAATTTGGATCAAAATGCACATTTCAAAATGTTAACAAGAATATTTATTTGAAATTATTCATTTGGACTCGCCGATGACTTTGATATCACTTATAACCAATTGGAACTTATAAATCGAGTGAGATCACAGACACTTTTCGGTAATTTTCCATATTTCTGTAAAAAGGTCCACTTTGGCCACCCCCCCCCCCCCCCCCCCCCCCCACCAATCCTCTCCCCTGGTAATAAAAAAGATCCAACTTATAGAACAAAATTTGCCCATGGCAAAAATCCTAGTTACCGTTAAACGGGGTGAATCGGGACACTGGGGTGAATCGGGACAAAACACACAAAAAGTTGTTTAATAATTATTTTTTTGACTTTTTATCCCCCTGGGATGGAAAAGTGGACTATCAGCATTAGAATGATGGCTTTGCAGATGTGATACTGGAAATCTGGAGCCCAGGATACCAAAATGAAAATGTCCTTCAATGGTTCGTAAAAAAAGATGCGGTCAAAACTTTCTCTCTCCCAGTGGAACCATTGGAGGAAATAAGCTGGGAATGCACAGGGACCTGGCAAAATATGTCCTACAAGTGTGGTTAAAGTGAAAATTTGATTAGTCCAAAGAAATTATTAATTTGGTAGATTTTTGTGTTTTTTCAGATTTGAGATTTTGAAAACGGGGTGAATAGGGACACGATGCTGTGTCAATACAAGCCAGAACTTAGATCAAAACCTTACAAGAAATGTGACCAAAACTTGTTTAAAGTCCCCATCCATCCCATTTGTGGGGATAAAGGGGACACAAATTAATTAAAACCTTAATTTTGTAGATTTGTGTGATTTTCAGATTTGAGAGTTTGAAATTGGGGTGAATCGGGACAATAGTTGCCACATCCATACAAGCCAGAACTTGGATCAAAACCTTACAAGAAATGTGACTAAAACTTGTTTAAAGTCCCCATCTACCCATTTGTGGGGATAAAGGGGACAACAATAATTTAAACTTTCATCAAACACTATTTCCCTGCTGTCCCGATTCACCCCAAACTCGGGGTGAATCGGGACAGTCACTTTAAAAAAAAAAAAGGGGGTGAAGCACTTTTAATACACTAAATTTAACATTACCAGCATGTAGATCTTATGTGTGGACATAAAATGTTCCAATGACTGTGGCAAATGAGGCTACAGAAGAAAAAAATACAATCAAAACCATGCTCAATCTGTCCCGATTCACCCCGTTTTACGGTATGTGCCTGGATTTATGACGTAGCATTCCGCAGTTGTGCCGGGTGGAAAGTAAAGCTGCGAACATACTCCACCTACGTTCCAATGCTTGCGCTTGCTTGCGCTCTCATGCGCAACACAGCTTACGAAAAGGTCGAAGCAACGCTTTTTTGAGAGAGCGGTGAACGCTACATCTCATGTTCAAACCGGCCAGGTCAACTTGATAGCGTTGCACTGAGCGTAAAACGTATGATAACAGCGCTGGCCCAACACTACACGCTCTGGCCTGACGCTAACGTGTAGCGTGGTGTGGTAGAGCGTTGGTACATTTGTGACGAGCGTAGCGTACAGTGGCTTACCGCACAGCGTTTGGAGCGTAGGTGGAGTATGTTCGCAGCTTTAGTCTTTTCGAAGATGTGTCACAGTACGCAAGAGTTTCGAAGAGTTTTGGTTGTTTCGAAACACTATTTTTTCAAGTTCATAGATCAATTTTGCTATTGTTTTCTATAAGAGTCAAAAGTGTGGTTTAGTTAGTACCATAAAGTGTATTTTACATCGGAAATATGGTGTTTGCAAAATGAAAAAATAACACCTAGCATTTTGGTGCAGAAATCCTATTTATTATTTTAGATGGATTAATAAAGACGAAATCGCAAACACAATTTTTTTCTGAGGCAATATCTAGGGGTGGTACGTAGCCTAGCGGTGAACAAATGGGAAATTACGTAGACGTTGAGGTCGTTACAAAACGAGCTCGTTAGTTTAGGCACCATACTCTACAACGCTAACAACTCTTTCCGCTCACACACATGGGTAGTAAACTACGGCGCAACAAAATGACGTAGACTACATCCCCCATTTGTTGACGCCCCTATCTGAAATACGGTGATCAACGTTTGCGCTCAGCGACTGAGCGTTACGGAGTATATAAACAATTACGGGTGTTATACGGGGGTACACGAACTAGAATCACCGCCATTTTCTATGATGTGACGATATCGGATACTGGGAATAAATATCCCTATCGTGGGAACATTTGTGATGCGATCTGTGAAAACCCGCCACATGGTGGCATTTTTCATATTGGAGATATTTATATCATAAGAAAGCTAAAACTGTGCTGATTACAGAACTGTTTCGATCATTTTTCTACGATCACTACAACAAAAGTTATGAGTGAATGATGATTGTGATGTCACCAAAAGTTACAAAACAAGAAATCATGAAAACAGGCCAAAAAGATACATAATTCAATATAATAACATTACAAGTTTAATAATAAAAGTGACTTAAGTAAGTTTGTCAAGGTGAAATTTTATGAAAGATGATGACACAAAGTACTGGAAACTAATGTTCTAAAACAAAATCTAAAAAAAAAAAAAAGTTTTTTTATTTTTTTATTTTTTTATTTTTTCTATTTTACCCATAATCCCTAGTTGACATTTTGCGACATCCGACGGGTTTTCTCAGATCGCATCACATTTTCCATCATGATTGTCCAAATAACCTTTCCCTCGAACTCAGCCGAGGTAAATACTGTACCAATATCGTATCCAAAAATCTTACTCATTCAAGCTGTATTTTTTCGAGATATTTCACACACAAACTTTGATTTCAAAATCTTAGGATGCCGGTACCCGTCCTCCAAATATATTATAATATAACTCAGTATTGCACAAACATTCATGAAAATGGATTATGCACTTGGCCTGGTAAGTTTGGTAAAGCGCAAAACTGTTTAAAGATATAAGATCTGTTTTTTTTCTCAGACTTCTCTCATATCAGTCAGTTCGATTAAAATAACAAGTTTCAAAATACTTCGGTCAACATTTTGTTAACACTCAATAATGTTTGTTATAGGCTATCTCTGATTGCACGAAAACTATTAAAAACAGAACCGCAAATACAATATAATCTCTTTTCCTATTGTAAGTGCTGTGAATACCAACACGCCTTTGATTGACTTATTCAAAAGGCGCGCGTTAAACCTTTAGGGATCCCTTAGATAAGTTGGAACAAATTTAATTTCATAGAATTTTGAAAAATGCACGTATCTCCCGTTTCGGATAACCAATTTGAATTAAATAAAATTTAGGTTATAGCTAGTATTGCCACCTTGCTAATAAGTCATTAAATATATTCATTTTTGCATTTTAACTGGTTTAAAAAATCGGTAAAATCAGGACTATTTTGACTCACCCTGTATACTTTATTGGGACTTAACGTTTTGTTTGAACATACAAGGTGTACTTTATGTATACTTTATTGGGGCTTAGAAGTTTTCAGCTGGGTAGGTGTACCTTTATGTATACTTTATTTGGACTTAGCTTTTCAAAAATGTTTTAGGCTTTGTAGGTGTACTTTATTTGTAATTTATGGGATTTAATAGGTTTTACAAATGTTTGGCAAAGAATGTGTACTTTATTTGTACTTTATGGGACTTATCTGTCAACACTTGATTATTATTTACCCATTGTTTACACAGTGCATTTGGTCAACAGTAATTTATATTTGAAATACCAACCATCACTGACGTACTGGATAAGAAATGCAGCTAAAATAAAACTGTATCAGGCATGTACGCTCGTACTTATACAGGCAGTAGTTTACTACATCGAGATAATTAAATGCGCTTATACATTTTGTGGAATATACTAGTTTACTACAGTCGTAATAGAGCAGATGAGAGAGACAGTGAAGTGTTAAGAATAGTACTTTGAGAGTTTGATTTGCATTGGTGAATACAGCAGGATGTGGAACTTAAGTGCTAACAATAATAAGCTTACTACAATGGAAACACGTGTGTACTGTGCTGAGGAATAGTACTTTGAGAGTTTGATTTGCATTGGTGAATACATCAGGATGTGGAACCTAAGTGCTAACAATAATAAGCTTACTACAATGGAAACACGTGTGTACTGTGCTGAGTACTGAGTGGCCTACATGTTAATGGTATGGAGATGTCTGCCTATTTAAATTATGCATTGTTTCTCTATACATTTGTTGCATTGTTATTAAATGATAAAATGTGTAAGTAATAAAGTTTCCTGAAACGACTGTAAAGGAAACTAATTTGCTAGCGGTCAGGGGTTGAGACCTTGTTTGACCTTTCAGGTCACCACTGGCGAATCAGCGCTCAGTTTACTTATTCGCGTGTCATTCTTTGACGGTTCAATGGTATATTTCAGATAGTCAAAGTGGGTATATCCAGTGACAGTTGTATATCCCTTGGTATATAATATTTGATTTTGACTAAAGCAGCCGACAATACATTGATTGATGATACACATCCAGAAGTAGTTTGATGTGATGATAATGCCGCCATTAGGAGCTGTGTAGCGAGGGGCCACGCCGAACTATGACTATGATCGAGAGTGACCAATAACGCCGCAATGCGGACACGGGCGCGGTGGGCCGGCACATCCAACATCATCGGCGCGAATCAGTGGCGTAGCCAGCTTTAAACAGGGCCATAGGGAGGGGGGGGGGGGGGGGGGGGGGTGGTGGACTTATCAGACAGTAATAAGTCCGAGTTGTAACGACGAAAGGCATGATGTACCGTCAATAAAACTATAGCCTTGTCCACATGTTGTGGCGAATATACACTTGCAACAGAGTGACGGTGGAATCCGGGGCCGAATATACGACCGTAAGCGACAGTAGAATCCGGTGTTTCATTTTTTTTAAAGTTGAGTGTATTGTTAATATAGTCCCGGTTTAAGCACTTCTCTGCGGCCCGCCCGGCCTGTGGGCCTAAATGAGACGCCGTGCACTTTGCGCCGTGCATATGCTATAATGATTGGAAGCGAAGTAGCATAAAGTATTATGAGAAAATGTGTACAACTCCTAAGATAAAACATCACTTGTTGTTGATTTTTTGTTCCACGCATTGGCCAAGTGGCGCCGGAGTCTACCATCGAACCGGGCTTTCAGTTGACGTACGCATATGAGCATCGTCGAAGCGAGAATGTCCCCTGTAACTTTTTTTCAAGATCTAATGGCACTGAAATTAAAATAATTATTGGTTCATTATAGAGGGAATCCACTTTACTCATGCGTGCCCGTAACAAAAGGTTATCGCTCCCATATCATTCGTTGTTCAGATCAATTCAATGTACGACCTTCAACAAGCCAACCCTTTGAATACAAGCGTTACTCTGTTAGCATAATGACGGGCTATATATACTACGTGAAGTTCTAAATAACAAGTCAAGTACTAATCCTATACTGACATCATACTCTGAAAGCTAAACATGAAATTAACATTAATCCATGTACACTAACCCTTATCCTAACACTAACACCGACCCAAACCCGAACCCCAACCCGTGTAAATGTTAACCTAATCTTATAACTGATACTACGTTAAGATCTAAATAACAAGTCAAGTACTAATCATTATACTGATTCTGATGTTTTATCATATGCTGGGTTGTAAATCCATTTAAAAAAGTATTCCCATCTTTTTTTTAATCTATTGTCAACCCTAATCCTAACGCTAACAACGACCCGAACCCATACCCAAACCCTTGTAAGTGTTAATCTAATCTTATAACTGAAACTATTGGTGAAATAAGCTTTTCTGTAATGGGTTTCAACGTTGTGGAACAATTTGCCTGCTAATGTAAGTGTTGCCCCGAGTGTGCATGTTTTTTTTATATTTTTAAAAAACTTACATCTTTCCCAAAGGATAGGCAGTGTTTTGATATTGCTGCAGCAGATGTACTAATAGTCCTTGCTGTTTTTCCTGAATACTTTTGATAGATAGTGCTGGTTTCCACCATTGAGGACACCCATATCATATAGTTCCTCACTCAGCATTATCAACACCATCAGCAGTGTTGCAGATACCGATCTGATCAACGAGGATGATGACGCAAAAAGGATCCGAGGACGACGACTTGACCGAACCACAAGTGTGCACACTGCGCGCGTATTTGTAAATAGTATTATATAATAATTGTATATAATCATAAATAAAGATGAGACAACCCAAAAAGATGACAATGAAGATGTTTTTATCTAATTGGATGTTCCGTAATAATTAGTACACCAAGGTGAAACGAACCCGCCACTCCATTTCACTTCGTAAATGGATGATGGTAGCGATGATTTCTTGCGCAAGAAAACAAGCCAATATGATTACCTTCATTAGTCATTTGTAACAACTTCTGTAATAAGGTATATCAAACAACTTATGTCTATACTCAGGACCTGAAAAAACAGCTTAACTTACGTACTATTACTAGTTCCCCTTTAAATATCAGCATCAGTGATTCTGTACTCAAAACAGACATTTCTAATTTTTGTATTGCATGCAACATAGTGTACATTAACAGATTCATATATTTTATTACAGCTTTGCTAATAAAAAAAGAATAACTAAAACTCCATAAAAGAATCACTATGTGTCTTCATTTCTGACTAAGTTGTGAAAACCATACACCCAACCCCATTGAAACAAAAGTTGTCTTTTTTACACTGAGGCGTTGTCTTTTTTAAAGACATTTCTTGTTACTGATGTTTTATCAATTTTATGCGGGGTTGTGACTCCATTTAAAAATAATAATATTCCCATCTCTTTATCTTTTGTCAGTTTTATATGATTATAATGTATGTGTTTTTATGTGTATTGTAAAGCGCTTTAATCTATTGGAAAGGCGCTCAATAAATGACTGATATCTATTATACTAATTTGCGGAACGTGGCTTTATTAGATAGTTCAATATAATTTTTACACTCGCGTCCCTCTTCAACTGAAAAAGCGTGGTATTTGCGCCTCTAATACACGAGTTAATTAGATAGTTCATGCCCGTTTTTTCCCCGTTTTCAGACATGCGCAGAAAGGATCACATGTGAAAATCCGAAACGTTGAATTTCTTTTACTCGGGTAGTTACTGTTCGGACACAATTTGTGGTTTTCGGAATGAGTGATGACATACCGTATGGTCTTCACCCAAAATATTTTCTTCAGGGATATAGCTACATTTCTGTATATGCGGCTGTTTGTTATTCTTAAAGAACGCATAGTAACAAGCATTTATACGGGACTATACGTCCAACAAATTAAAATGTTTTACGACATTTTCTAAATGTAAACAAAAACTCTTACGCAGAGCTTAAAGTGACACTTTCACATTAATAACATAGATGAACGCGGAGTTTGCTAACGATAAAGAAACTGGCGGTACCATAGCAAACCGTTGTTGTTGCTGCGAGACCGCGTTTAACATGGCGCACGCGATTCGGCGCACACGTAATGACGCAGACAAAGTGTGTACGCGTTTGTGGCGCTGAACTGTACATTGTAAACAGGGCATGCAGTGAAAGCAGGCAGTCCGTACGGTTGCTCCGCGGTAATACCGTACAGTACAATAAAACGTAACGAGAGCAAGACACAAACAAAACAATAATCATAAAGCCAAGACCTTTATTTTAATAAAGAAACTGGGAGTAAGGCACAAACCGTATCCAGGATAACATATTTAAAGTGACTGAAGTGGCTGAAGGAAAATACATTTGATGGAGCCACTCATGCAGTTGTAACCCCATGGCTGGTCATGAAGCTATGGGCTGGTGGATCATGGTCGACCCCCCCCCCCCCCCCCACACACACACACCCCCATCCCCCACACACACCCCTTTCATTTTATTTGCGCGACTTATTATACAGCGGTGCGGCTTACTGTATACGATGAGGTCTGAATCTTAATTTGAGATGCTGCGACTTATTCGCCGTGCGGCTTATATAGCACGTAAATTACGGGATTGTCACATCATACCCTAAGGTCTAAGCCCCCTCCCCCCGTACTTCCCTTACTTGATAATATGGATATAGTAAGGCGGCCTTACTAAGGCCACGTTGGAATCTTGATAAACGGAACGTGCGGTATTGCCCCATCATATACCCTAAAGCCACCTCCTCCTCCCCGCACTTCCCTTACTTGATAATCTGGATATAAGGGCACATGGGCATCTGGATAAACGGAACGTGTAGTATATTATCATAATACTATTGTTGGCGAGTCTGTCAGTCTGTCCGTCTGTCCGTTCAATGCCTTTGGGTATAGATTCCTGCCCATCTGTCTATACAATCGCTATGCACAGGGATCTTTGCCCAAGTAGACAACAAACTGTTGCTACGCGATCGCGTATAAACAAAACAAAACATGGCGCACGCGATTGCCGGCGCACGCGTAATGGCGCAGACCGTAAGGTGCGTACGCGTTCGTGGCTCAAACTGGGTCTTTTCATGGGGAAGGAAAAAGAAAGCCCTCCGGTGGCTAACAAGGATAGAAAAAGGACTCCAATTATCCAATTAACTTTAACTCCTGGGCGTGTTTTTGTATGAGTTAAACTATTTGCATATAATAATCAGGAGCTAAAAAAGGATCAGATGGCGAGTTAGGGTTAATAAAGGAACTGGGAGCGTAAACCGTTGGCCTTAATCCAGGAACACGTTATGTGTTAAACATGTTATTGTTAAAGTGATTACGAATTGCGGTTGTATGATGTCAGTGCCTCAACATCCCATCGCGGACTCATCTATGGACTCATCTATGCGCGCAGGCCACAACGGGCAAGTGGCGCGCATAGATGAGTCCATAGATGAGTCCGCGATGGGATGTTGAGGCACCGTAGCTCAGGGGGGGGGGGGGGGGAATGCCACCCCCCCCCCTGACGAAAAAAAACCCATTTGTGCACCCGCCCCCCCCCCCCTCCCCCCCCCCCCCCCCCCCCCCCTTCAGTCTGCATGCGCCAGGAATCAAACCCAGACCTTGAGCGTGCAAGTGTGTTGTAGTTTATAGCAATTCGGATAGGCACTAGGCCAATCATGGGATGTCTGTTATATCAATGGACACACACAGTTCTCAAGACTGGGCACAGATGATCATGACGATAGACCCCTACTCTCGCTGACTCTAAAACTAAAAGACCTCTGAACTAAGACCCCATTATAAAACCCTAACCCTAGGCCTAATATTAATAACACATGTACTGATGAACTACATGGATGCACATGGGGTAGCCTACCTGGATTTAAGAGCACATGAGGTTCCTGTATTATGGGGATTTGGGATATTAATGGCACCTGTGATAACTGAATTTTAAGAGTATACACATCCCATAAACCCCCAACCCGAGAACCGCCCAACCCACGAACCGCGCATTCTAGTCATGACTATTATAGAGTGTCTGGATTAGTAAGGGCACCAGTGGTATCTGGATTACGGGTTCACTATAAAACGCAGATAGTCCTCAAATTACCTGGATATACTATGCGCAGGTGTGCCAGCTGTAATAACTGTATTTTAAGGGTGTATTAGGTTGTATCTCGGAAGGCCTTATTTAGAACACAACAAACATGACAAAGGGACTACATACGTTTAGGCCCTATGCCTATTGGAGGAATAATGTATTTAAGTAAATAGGCCAAACAAAACCCGGATGGCACACATATCAACATTTTAAAGGAGGAAAACGGGGTGGCGGGGCAATAAAAGAATCGGGGAGACATTTTAAAGCTAAATTTAAGTTACTTTCAGTTTTGACATTAAAATACAACTTTTGTATTGTTTGGGGTACAAAATGGGTTTAGGGACATGAGCTGACAGGGGGCAACTGGGGGAGGGGATATTAAGGCAATCCAGATACTCTGAATATTTTAAGTATTCCTACACCTGAATGGTTTACACCTGAATAACCATTCAGGTGTCCTTATTAATCCACGTAGGCCCTAATAGCCGCATACAGAGTTATCACGGGTGCCCTTAATATTCGATTCAAAATAAACCACATAGTCCATGGAAGTCCTATCTCTCTCTCTATGTCAGATGGCACCAGGTGGTGCTGCTGTGGCCTTCACAAGAGCTCGCCATTTGGTTCGGTTTGATGCACGTCGTGTTGCTTCTATCGTACTTAAACCAGTGATCCTTTTAATGTCATCAGTCCATGATGTTATAGGGCGTCCTCTGCCACGACTACCTTCTACTGCACCTTGCAGAATTAATTTCTTGACACTGTTATCTCTCCTGGTAATATGACCAAAGTAGCGCAGCTTTCTGATGTTGATGTCCCTCCTTAGTGTGAGCTTTGTCCTAACCTTTTCCAATACCCAGTGATTGCTTCTCTTCTCCCTCCATGAAACTCGTAGGAGTCGCCTATAGCACCACATCTCAAATGCATCAACTCGTTTCTTGTCATTCTTTGTCATTGCCCATGACTCACTTCCATATGTGGCGATGGAGAAGATGGTTGCTTTCAGGAAGCGTACCTTGAGATTCATTGATAGCCCCTTTGCTCTTCCAGATAGTTGACATATCTTGTAATGTCTTGCGAGCTATTGCCAGTCTACGTTTGATCTCCGTTGAACTGTCACTCTTGGTGTTGATAAGAGATCCTAGGTACTCGAACTGTTGTACAACATCTATCTTCTGTTTATCTAGTGAGAAGTCAGCCCCTGTGTCCTCTTTGTCCATTACCATTATTTTTGTCTTTTTAGTGTTCAGCAGAAGACCTTTCTTCTCACTTGCTTCTTTTACCCTTTGTAGAAGGTCCATGAGTTCTTTTCGGCTGCTGCATATGAGTGTCTATATTGGATCACTAATACACAATCTTGATTATTAAAGTACATGGGGTGGTACCTGAATAATCAAGGGCACCATTTGTTATACATGTATGGCATACATGGATTTATTAAGGGCACATGGTATATATGGATTATAAAGGGCACTGTGGTACCAATGTCAGTATTAAGGGCACCCAGGATACATGGAGTATCAACGACATACTCTTGCTGTTTTACAATACCCTCATCTTTATACGTTTTGATGTGACTATAACCACCCGCTATTATAGCTTCGGCACCTATACCTGCGCTTTCCATTATAAACTGGATATAGTACGGGTACATTGGTATGGATATAATGCCGGCAAATGCGGTACCTGTGTTATTAAGGCCATCTGTGAGGGGTAGGGCCTAGGCCTATGGGCAACCGGTGTATTAAGAACACGTGGAGTACTTGGATTAGGAACATGGGTATCTGTATTATTTAAGAGCACATTGGGACTAGGCGCATGGTGTATTAAGGGTACCATGTCACTTAAATTATATCAAGGGCACTTTAGGTACCTGCCCTGGGTACCTAAATAAGGACATACTCTTGATATTTATATAAACATTTACAACGCTTTGATATTACTCACCTCTGCCTATTGTGACTACTGCTCGCTATCTTCGGCACCCGCGATTAGTTTAAGTTACTTGAATGATACAGTAAGGCACCTGGGTAT
The DNA here is from genome assembly GCA_035610835.1 of Ophiura sarsii. NCBI lineage: Eukaryota > Metazoa > Echinodermata > Ophiuroidea > Amphilepidida > Ophiuridae > Ophiura > Ophiura sarsii. The sequence continues at coordinate 49,845,535 of CM069457.1, read as the reverse complement.
CTCGATATAACGGCACACTGCAGTACCTGGATTATGTGGTATCCGGTGCCATTAAGGGCACCTGTGGTAACTGGATTAGGGGTAGGGCTTAGGCCTATGGGGTCCCTGGATATAATGGGACAACGGGTACCTGCATTTCAGGTCACATGGGAGGCCATGTATCTGGAAAGACAAAGGTAGGCCTACCTACTTTAAGGCACATGTATATACCTGGATTATCAAAAGCACCTGCGACATTCGGATTATTTAGGGCCCGTCTGGATTATGTATACATGTAGGACATGTTCTTGATATTGTATCAAATTTGTTTACGCTTTGTTTTACCTACCTCCCCGTGAAATCTTCTAGCGGGTCCGCGCGAAGCGCGGATGCCCACTAGTTATTATTATTATTATTATTATTATTACTACATGAAGTATAACATACTCTAAAAGCTAAACATGAAATTAACAATAATCCATTTGTACCCTAACGCTAACTCCGACCGTGATCTAGACCCGACCCCGATCACGACCCTGATCAACCCCCGACCCCGATCTTTCTTTGAAAATCTTTACAAGAAGAAACGAATGTGTAACTCAGTGTTGGCATTATCTTCAAACTCAGTCGAAACGTTTGAAGTGCATTTTCGGTGAGAGAAAATACACAGATTTTACTTGAGACCTTGCGCAGCGCCATCTATTATTATATGGGCG
>CM069457.1:49797062-49844740 GCA_035610835.1 Ophiura sarsii | reverse complement strand
CTCCATCAAATATGTTGCGGTTTGACCGGTTAGCTACACAGACTTTATACGAAGCTCAAAATATGAAATCATATCAAAAAAATCAAAATTGGGACACATTTTATGGGGTCCATCATTTTTTAAGCTAAATTGCCGGATTTTTCTTTTCTGCGTCAAATGTGTTACGGTTTGACCTGTTAGCTACACAGACTTACACGAAGCTCAAAATTTGAAATGCTATCCAAAAAAACAAATAGGGACACATTTTATGGTGTCCGTCATTTTTAGGCTAAATTGCCGGAATTTTTTTTCTCCATCAAATATGTTGCGGTTTGACCGGTTAGCTACACAGACTTTATATGAAGCTCAAAATGTGAAATGCTATCCAAAAAATCAAATTGGGACACATTTTATGGTGTCCGTCATTTTTAAGGCTAAATTGCAGGCATTTTTTTTCTCCATCAAATATGTTGCGGTTTGACCGGTTAGCTACACAGACTTTATATGTAGCTTAAAATGTGAAATCATATCCCAAAAAATAAATCGGGAAACATTTTATGGTGTCCGTCATTTTGTAGGCTAAATTGCCGGCATTTTTTTCTCTCCATCAAATATGTTGCGGTTTGACCGGTTAGCTACACAGACTTTATATGTAGCTCAAAATGTGAAATCATATCCAAAAAATCATGGTCTCCATCATCTTTTATGTTAAATTGCCAGGCATGTTTTTCTCCGTCAAATGTGTTGCGGTTTAACCGGTTACCTACACGGACTTGATACGTAGCTCAAAATGTGAAATCATATCAAAAAAAATCAAATCGGGACACATTTTATGGTGTCCGTCAATTTTTAGGCTAAATTGCCGAATTTTTTTTCTGCGTCAAATGTGTTGCGGTTTGACAAGTTAGCTACACATACTTTATACGTAGCTCAAAATGTGAAATCATATCCAAAAATTCAAATCGGGACACATTTCATGGTGTCCGCCATTTTTTAGGCTAAATTGCCGGAATGTTTTTTTCTTCGTCAAATATGTTGCGGTTTGACTGGTTAGCTACACAGATTTTAAATGTAGCTCAAAATGTGAAATCATATCAAAAAAATCAAATCGGTACACATTTTATGGTGTCCGTTCATTTTTAAGGCTAAATTGCTGGAATTTTTTTCTGCGTCAAATGTGTTGCAGTTTGACCCGTCCCTTATAAAAATCGCAATCAATTTTGCAGTCGTGATCAGTCACATGACGAGTTAATTTGAAAAAAGATCAAATAGATAAGGGGAACATTTGTTGTGTTTTGTGTTGTGTTTGGAAATAATATACCCGAAAAAATCTTGTTCTTATATTTTATATTATTTTCCATCTTTTTCTTATGTTTTATATTATTTGTTGTGTTTTGTGTTGTGTTCAGAAATAAAGCACCTGAAAAAATCCACTTATTATGTTTTATAATATTTTAGATCTATTTCTTATGTTTTCTATTATTTGTTGTGTTTTGTGTTGTGTTTGGAAATAATGTACCCAAAAAAAATCCAGTTCTTATGTTTTATATTATTTTCGATCTATTTCTTATGTTTTATATTATTTGTTGTGTTTTGTGTTGTGATTGGAAATAATGTACTCGAAAAAAAATCCAGTTCTTATGTTTTATATTATTTTAGATCTATTTCTTTTGTTTTATATTATTTGTTTTGCTTTGTGTTTTGTTTGGAAATAATGTACCCTAAAAAATCTAGTTCTTATGTTTTATATTATTTTTAATCTATTTCTTATGTTTTATATTATTTTAAATCTATTTCTTATGTTTTATATTATTTGTTGTGTTTTGTGTTGTGTTCGGAAATAATGTACCCCAACAAATCCAGTTCTTATGTTTTATATTATGTTCGATCTATTTCTTATGTTTTATATTATTTGTTGTGTTTTGTGTTGTGATTGGAAATAATGTCCTCAAAAAAAAATCCAGTTCTTATGTTTTATATTATTTTAGATCTATTTCTTTTGTTTTATATTATTTGTTTTGCTTTGTGTTTTGTTTGGAAATAATGTACCCTAAAAAATCTAGTTCTTATGTTTTATATTATTTTAGATCTATTTCTTATGGGTTTTTTTTATTATTTGTTGTGTTTTGTGTTGTGCTTGGAAAAAATGTACCCCCCAAAAATCCTGTTCTTATGTTTTATATTATTTTCGATCTATTTCTTATGTTTTATATTATTTGTTGTGTTTTGTGTTGTGTTCAGAAATAAAGCACCTGAAAAAATCCACTTCTTAAGTTTTATATTTTGTTCGATTTATTTCTTATGTTTTCAATTATTTGTTGTGTTTTGTGTTGTGTTTGGAAATAATGTACCCCAACAAATCCAGTTCTTATGTTTTATATTCTTCTCGATCTATTTCTTATGTTTTATATCATTCGTTTTGTTTTGTGTTGTGATTGGAAATGATGTACCCACAAATCCTGTTCTTAAGTGTTATATTATTTTCGACCTATTTCTTTTGTTTTATAGCATTTGTTGTGTTTTGTGTTGTGTTTGGAAATAATATACCCCAACAAATCCAGTTCTCATGTTTTATATCATTTTCTTTTGTTTTATTATGTTTTATATCATTTGTTTTGTTTTGTGATGTGATTGGAAAAAATGCACCCCAACAGATCCAGTTCTTATGTTTTATATTATTGTCGATCCATTTCTTTTTGTTTTTCTATTATTTGTTGTGTTTTGTGTTGTGTTCGGAAGAAATGTACCGGAAAAAATCAAGTTCTTATGGTTTCCATTATTTTCGATCCATTTCTTTTGTTTTCTATCATTTGTTTTGTTTTGTGTTGTGTTCGGAAAAAATGTACCCTAAAAAATCGAGTTCTTATGTTTTATATTATTTTCGCTCCATTTCTTTTGTTTTATATTATTTGTTGTATTTTGTGTTTGGAAATAATGTACCCAAAAAAAATCCAATTGTTATGTTTTATATTATTTTTGATCTCTTTCTCTTGTTTTATATTATTTGTTGTGTTTTGTGTTTTGTTTGGAAAAAAGCATTTCAGTATGTCCTTAAATCGTGCAGTGTATCAATAAGATTGCATAACATGACATTAGAAGCAAGTAAATCCCGATTTTTTCGCATAAATATTATACAAAAGACAATAACTTTAATCCCTGTGTAATTTGGAATGTGTAGTATAAGAGGAAAAGGTAAGGAGAAGCAATTGAATAAAAGGTATACAAATATCAGTATTTCAAACAGCTAATTATTTAAAAATGCCCAGTCAGTGAATCACTAATATTGCGAAAAATCAAAAATTTAGGAAAAATTAAGCAATTAACCAGTTTGGAAGATTCCAAATATTAGTTAACTAATTATCTGAACTTATTCGCATGAAACCTGATGATAAAATGCGCATGCGCAGACGGCAGATAATTTTGAACCGGGCCCAAAATGGCTAAAATCATGAAATTTACCAGATAACTGCTTACTGTGCCTTCAAATTCTAATCAGAAATAATGAAAAATGCTTAAATCAATGTGTAAAAATATTGTGATAGTCAAAATGAAGATATACATGAATGTATCAATCAAAGATGTCTGCCACAACCTCTCTTATTACTGTTATCTTTAGAGCTACTAGATATGTATTGTGTAAGTAATCGTCATATAATTTCAATGGTTTGAGGACATTTTATGAACAGCTCCTTTTGAAATCCCCACTATTATTGCTTTACATCCCACAACAATTTATTAAATTATAATCCCTCCATTGTTCTTTATCCGTTGTTGTTTTCTAAGGTATATTATTGCGGATTTTGCTAAATAAAAGTATTTGAGATGGTCCCTTCATGTACGTATTAAGGCATTCAGATCTAGAAAAGAGTGTCAAACAGAGATAAGTGTGTATTCTAACTATGTGTCAAGTGTTATCTGTTTTTATGCCTGCATTGCTGATATATACGCAAATGTATCAATCAACCCATATTCAACATATTACATATCCAGCCAAATAGGGGAGGATGGGGCAACTGGACCGGTTAAGCATATTTCATGATATAAAAGATTAAAGCTCGTGTAAATATTTATGGAATTGCTATGAAAATATCACCCATGTAACTGTTTACATATAACATATAATCAATGTTAAAAAATATCCAAACAAAAGGCCAATTATCACTAACTAAAAACTTTACTTGGCACGGTCCAGTTACCCCATCGCTGGGGCAACTGGACCTATATGTTCCAACGGTTAGAATACACAGAAATCATTGATTGGCAACACGGTAACTAAGCAGTATTTTCTTTACAAACTCATTTCCATATTATTTAACGTGTAAAAATGATACAGGTCTCATGAAACCCATGTTTTATACAGTTTTCGTGGTTAACGTGTAAAAAGCAGTAATATTAATGGTGTACAAAGCAAGCGCAATTTTCGACTGCACGTTTATTATAGATAAAACGGTATGAATCTAGTTAAATGGTTACATGGTTGTGATATTCAGACGCCCCATACATTTGTCTATATATACCCCTTTCTTTATAGATTTTATTTACTTCATATAATCATCATTTAGTACTTATAATAAACCATCTTGATATTTAGCCAGCTTTTCATGTTACAGGGGAAGTTAGTCAATATGACAATGATGACCCAACGGTTGATATACACAAAAAGCAGTGGATAAAATACATAAATCATGATATTTCGTCATAGCAAATACATTTACAGACACCATTCAAAATATAATAAAGATGTAATTCATAATACCGAGGTTTTAAACCATTCTAAAGCAATTTCATGTCATATTGTAATCCTTCAATATCAGAAATAGTGGTATTAGACCCTAAATGCCCCAAAATGTCTAAGAACTTGAAAGAATGTGAATTATTTCATATTCTATTCACATTTCAATACCGAGTCATGTTTTATTGACACTAACAACTCATTTTCAAAATTAATTTTACAATTTTGATTAAGTTTTTGCAGGTGGTCCAGTTGCCCCACACCCCTTCGGACCACTTACCCCAACAAATGACGTAGCACTTTGTCGAGATGAAGCGTTATTAAAACGCGCCTGTGACGTAATAAATTTTACGCCAAAATGTTTTAAAACATACCACCATTTGTCATAATAATTAATAACTCCAATACATTTCAGAAAAAAAGGCAAAACTGCATTTTTGTTTTTAGCTATTACACAGATTTCTGTAGCCAGTGAGTATATTTGAATTCGCAAATATTACGGCGTTCGGGTCCTACAAGTAGACGAGTGTCTTTAGATAAGTAAGAAATTGTGTACTTTTGTTATTTGCAAATTCATGAACTAATAACTCTACCAAATAAATACCCGTGATAATGATTTAAGTTGAAGCATTCTTTGGTCATTTCAACGACAACCTATGGTTTTAATCATATTTCGGAAAGTCCCTAAGCACACTTCAATATAGCACCCATCAAATGCAATATGCACCTAGTATCTTAAGACGACTGCACTGCATGTATATATTTACTGTTGCATATCTGTCAATCATATAAAGTACATTAAACATGATCTAAACCCATCTTCATAAAGGGGTCAAAAAAAGTAAGTCCCCCCCTAAAATTTGATTACTTTTGTTTACATAACTTCACACACAATTATACGTTTTGAAAAATTGAAACACTTATTAAAAGAGAGAACGCTTGGCTACCAATATAAAGTTTTACATTTTTGATATCATGTTTACTTTTCCTAAAACAGTCACATTTCCTCAAAATGATGTTTTCAGAAAAAGTGGCACTTACTTGTATTCGATTTTAGCAAATTTCATGTTAACGGAAACATCATTTTGTGGATATTTGACTTTTTTGGGAAAAGTAAACATGATATTGAAAAAGGGAAACATTGTACGGATAGCTAAGCTTTTTTCCTTTTCAGAAAAGTTTCAATTTCTTATAACTTCTAATTATGTGGGGGTGTTACGCAAACAAAATTGTATAGGATTTTGAAAATTGCCACTGTTTCTGAAAACATCGTTTTGGAAAAATTAGACAATTTCGGGAAAAGTAAACAAGATATTGAACTTCAGAAACTTTTTGTGAAAAGCCAAGCACTTCTTCTTTTCACAAGTTTTTTAAAATTCTCCAAACGATTAATCCTGTGCGGAGCTATGCAAACAAACTTGGTCTAGTTTTCGTACAAAAAAATCACGAGAGAGAGTTTTTAAATTTAATGGTATGGACAAAGTGCCACTTTTTCTGAAAGCATCATTTTTGGGAAATGTGACTGTTTTGGGAAAAGTAAACATGATATCGAAAATGTAAAACTTTCTATTGGTAGCCAAGAGTTTTTTCTTTTCATATTCATTTCAACTTTTCGAAACGTTTAATTGTGTGTGAAGTTATGTAAACAAAAGTAATCGAATTTCAGGGGGGGACTATCGCCCATACTATCTGTGAATTTTCAATCAGTCACTCAAGGAGTTAGCTTCAAAGATATGGAGAAAAATCACATGTGTAAATACCCTAAAGTTCCAAATGTTTTGGATTGTAGAAGGTAAAGATATATGTCAAGTATCAACAAAAGTCGTATTGTTCAAAAGAAAGCAGTATGCCCATACAATTACAAAATCCTTCATTTCGGTCCACTTGCCCCACGGTCCAGTTGCCCCATATTCCCCTACTTGACAGATTTCCGTTAGTGTCTGAAACCTATTGTGTTTATGTTAATAACGTTACATAACCAAAGGTATCTAACAATCCAAAAGTGTATGGTTTGAAAGACAAAGGTTCATACTTTGTATTGATCACATTATCCCCTCAATAGAATCACTCATGCATCCCATACCATGATCACTTTCATTATCTATTGACTGCCCCTCGTATGAGTACGTTTTCTATTTTAGTAAAGTTAGATTGATGTCTAAGGGGCGATATCCAAACTCTACAGTGATTTTAAAGCATTTTTCTAGCGATTTTACAACGATATTCCAACGGTATTTCGTTCTATTGTTAAAAGCATCGGAAAAAGATCGGTGATTAACTAGAAACCTCTCTACTTATCTGGCGTTAACAATAGAACTATTGTAGTACTCTCGATGACTCAATTAGTGAAGCAGACACATCAAAGCGCGAGGAAGGTTGTGTTATACTCTTTAAGAAATACTATTTATAAGCTTTTTAAATCCGATCATAAAATGTTTACGTTCACCGCCGATCAATGTATCTGGTCGTCTAGAAATATGAATTCAGCTACCGCTCCATCACTCTATTCATCTATTGTTTGGCGCAGTATTGCCAAGATCTTGTGAAAGTAGCCCATTTCCCCATTCATTCCATTGAAATCAATGCTGAAAACATTTTGGCGATAGGTCACGTAACATATTTGTACAATGGAGGGGTGATGACGGAGGGGGCGTAATATATTGACCATCGTGTTTGGAAGTATTATACAATATATAATCCAAGTCATTAGTTTAGAGAGGATATTGTTTCCGACTTTTGTCCTTTCGATTTTAGCCTCCGATTTAAGAGATATTTGTATTTTGAACCCTATGTAATGTTTTTCTTCAAAACGTTTATGTATAGCCTTCATTAGCTCAAACGTCAAAGCGCCGGCTTCACAATCATGAGGTCAGTGGTTCGAATCCTGCGGATGGGGATGGTTTTCTTTTCTGTTTTTTTATTACACTGTTTGTTTTTATAAATTGACAGGATTGCTTATCGTTCGCTATATTTATTGAATGTTGAATGATACTTTTTTTCTTTTGCAATTTCACTGCGATAAAGAATGTCCTGTAAATATAATTGTGTTTACTACTCCTAGGCCTACATTGAATGGCCCCTAGCTAGTCTATGAACATGGTCTGCAAAGGCCAATTGTTATGTAAATAAGAAGCCAGTCGGCTCATGTCCTTGAATCGATTTTCCTATTTCCTACACCACCGAAACATTATTTCAATAATAATAATACAGGCACATTGATTTGTATTACATAACGGCTGGCATTTACTTTACAAGTTTAGCTCAATCGATAATAACACACAACGAGTTTCTATTGTATTGGCATGTTGCATAGGAGTAGGACAGTTCGGTGGTATACCGCGGTTCATTCACATTTCATGATGCCTTGCACACTAAACAGTCAGTGGAAAATTAAAATGAAATCGTAAATAATTCCACATTCCAAAATAAACTATAATTGAACAATAATGAATAATTATTATAAATGATAAACAATATCGAAAACTAATAAAAAATGTATATAAACGATTAAAATAAAATTTCAAGACGTGATAGGAGTCGAACCCACGACATCCGGTTTACTAGTCCAATGCTCTACCGCTGAGCCAACTATGCGCTATGTGAACGCAATAACAAACAAAAGTAATATGGTTCAATATACCACTCTTCTCTAAATTGGATGTTTAAAATGCTTTATATTTCTTAATCTTTGTAGTTTTAAGATAGTTTCTCGTTCAAAAGTTGATTATTTACTGTTAAAGAAAGTAATTCTGATTTAAATGTAACGAATAACACTACTTTTTGAAACAATTCTAGATATATTATATTTCGTTTGTACAGCATTTTGTCGATTTATATGCACACTTTTACGACTTAGTATTGCATCATGGGCTTTTTGCCGGGCACGCGAGGACTTGGGAGCGAAGCGAGTCATGTGATTTTTGTCCAGGACAAACACTTGAGCTGTACACGCCCCTTTAAGAATCGGTTCACAAAGTACGGGATTTGTTATTCGTTAAATCTAATAAATCATAGACTCATTTTATAGACAACAACACCGTGTTGAAAAACCCGTGTGTATTTAGGGAATAGTTGAATGAGAACTATATTTGGGTATAAAGCGCTGAGGATTTCAGGAAAATCGCAATAGCTCAGTTGGTTAAGATTAGGACTCTCAATCAGCAGGCCGTACGTTCGAATCTTTGTGGCGGTTTATATTCCTTGTGCTCTATACTTAGAGCGGTCGAGTCTGGGTAGAGGTCGGTTAGGGTTTTAAGTATTATGCCGAAATATAATATTTATTATTGTTCTCTCATTATACGTCCATTCGGGGTTTTCATTTATATTGACATAATTTTAACGTTATTTATTTATTTTGTATTTACTTTCTTAATTGTTGATGTTTATTTAATTATTTATCAATCAATTAATTATAAATAGGCCTTAATATACTATTTTATTGATATAATTATTAATCTATATATTATTTATTTACATTAATTACTTAATTTCTTCATATTTATTATTTATTTATTATTTATTAGGTCACGTTCAGAGTGTATGCAACATTCTTAAATAGTCTAAAAACGCAGAAAAATGACACTATTTAGGGGAGTAAGATTCATAATGCTACTTGATTACACACATTATGCCTATACCAGAAAACTTTTTTTGGGGTAGGGGTGTGCCGCCCAGGGTCTCAAAAAGGGGGCTAAAGAACTGAACTGAGTGGATTTTATGACGAAAAATAGGGTCTTAGGAACTGATTTTTTTCCCCCCAAAATAGGTCTTGAGAACTAGCCTATAGTTCAATTTTCGATTTATTTTGGTTTAAGAACGCAAAATTTTCGAAAAATTGGGGCTTTGGAACACAAAATTGGTGCTTTGGAACGCAAAATTAAGCGATTTTTGAATTTTCACTGACGAAAGACTGCTTTTCCTAACCGGTTTCAACCGCTATTATCCTTGGTTTCGAAGGATAAAAGGCATCTAAAATCCAGGAGAAATAAACCGGTATGAGCGGGCAAATGCCGGTGGTGGTGTGTTTTTACTGGGGGATTTTAATCCGTTAGCAGTCATATGCCTGCTTTTTTTCTTCAGTAAAAACACGCTGTACGTCACAACAGGGGTCGGGTGAACACTGGTCAGCTTAATAACACAATCTTCCTCGCGCTTTCATGTGTCTGCTTCACTAATTGGGCCATCGAGAGTACTACAATAGTTCTATTGTTAACGCCAGATAAGTAGAGAGGTTTCTAGTTAATCACCGATCTTTTTCCGATGCTTTTAACAATAGAACGAAATACCGTTGGAATATCGTTGTAAAATCGCTAGAAAAATGCTTTAAAATCACTGTAGAGTTTGGATATCGCCCCTAAATAAATAGTGTATTACATTTGTAGGGACATTTGATGTGTTCTATCCTCGTCGTCGTACCCCATATACATATTGGATATTGTCTAAAATAAAACCATTCTTATGTGTTTTACCCAGTCTTTCACATTCATATATTTTGTTTGTATTAACACGCGGCAGGCGGCTGCAGACGACATTCCAAATGTTCAAAAAATGTGTCAAAAATGTCAGAATTATTGAATTTTATTACCATTTATTTGGAATCACCATGAGAAATGCATTGAAATAAGTACAAACATGCCTGGTATTGGTTAAGTGAGCCTTGAGATAGACTTTGAAATTTTGGAAAGGTTTCTGACAAATCTGTTATGTGTGGTTAAAAGCAATAGCCGCGTGTAAAGTGTTAATATTGGTGTTGAAAGACAAATCATGTTGTGTTTTGCATGCTTCTGGAATACTGTATACTCAGAACATGTCAGGGCATGTATTTCAACTCGTCATCTGTAACAGTAACGTAAAATAAATTATAAAGACATGATTGTAGTCACAGTCATTAAGAAAGAATAAATCCATAGCTCTCTCATCAAAAAATCGCAACGTGTATACAAGCAAATGCCGAGAGTTATGTGTAAAAATAGATTCAAATTCAATAAGAAGAGCCTGCACAGCGCTGCTACGACGTTGAAACACGTTCATCAACATATTGAGCTATCTTAACACTTTCCACGCGGCAGGCAGCTGCAGACGACATTCCAAAATTTCATAAAATAGTTTAGAAAATTCGTAAATGTCATTACCAGATTTAGAATCACCATGAGAAACACATTGAAATGAGTACAAACATGCCTATAATTGGACCAGTAATCCTTGAGATAGACCCTGACAGTTGGGAAAGGTTTCTGAACATTCTGTTTTGTATATATGGTAAAACGCATATAAAGTGTTAAGTATGTTAAGTTATGACGATATTTTTACCTACTATAGTATTCATGCTTTTGTTTTCTCAGTGCACTTTACATGCACACGTTTCCACTACTAATTTATTTGCTGTTTCAGAATCTGTTCTTGCAATAATACTTACCCGAATCTCGCGTTGCAATTGACCAGTAATTTTGACTGGGTTAGCTTTCAGAGATTCTAAGTATTTCCAGAATTGGGGAAGCACCGTCTCATGATCGAATACTCAAGACGTTTATTTCTAAAACGTCCCTTGAGAATACGCTCTATTACATAATCTGGAGTTTCATCTTGATTAGAACGCAAGCCTAGACTAATTGGACTCCTGATTCCTGATAAATAATTTCGTCCCGGTTTCGGTAACTGTGGGAACAAAATTCGGGTGGTCTCAACTTAGTGACATAAAGCTGATGCAAAAGTCAATAGTGTTGTTATTCTTCATTGTCATGATTGTGAAAAAGTAAAATGAATAAATAACCATAAGTGGCGACACCAGCATCCTTTTTATTGGGGGGGGGGGGGGGGGGGGGGAGGGGTGCAAGAACAAATCTGGGGGAAAGAGAAATTGTTTTCGGTCGGGTGCGTGCAAAAACTTTTGCTTTTAATGTCAACATTGCTTGAAATTAACTTAATTTGGTCTATTTAGATAGATATTTCAGACCAATTTTAAGCTAATTTGGTTGGATAATATTGGCATTGGGTGGGCTTGATGTAACTCGGGTCCGTCTTCATTTTCCGAGCAGATATGATCAATCGACCATAATTGCCCTGTGAAACTTCTTTCTTTCTGCCCAGTTAATATGCTTCTTTGTCTCAAATACCCCCGGTAAACACAACAATATCGCCTTTATTTAGGGATCAAATATGCTTATACCACTGTAACGGTAAAAGCGCCAAACTGGCCAAAGCGCTAAACAATTTTCCTGACAGATACTTTTTTTTAATTATGTTTATATCTTTATGCCTAACCACACTATGGCAACTGGGCTTGAACATAAACTGAGCCAATGCGTGTCTGCGAGGCCAGTGTTAAGCGTGAAATGACTTTAGTTGCAGTACTTTGAAAAACCTGGCGACTAATATTTTTTTTTCTTCTCGAAAATATAGAAGCAAATGCCGAGAGTTATGTGTAAAAATAGATTCAAATTCAATAAGAAGAGCCTGCACAGCGCTGCTACGACGTTGAAACACGTTCATCAACATATTGAGCTATCTTAACACTTTCCACGCGGCAGGCAGCTGCAGACGACATTCCAAAATTTCATAAAATAGTTTAGAAAATTCGTAAATGTCATTACCAGATTTAGAATCACCATGAGAAACACATTGAAATGAGTACAAACATGCCTATAATTGGACCAGTAATCCTTGAGATAGACCCTGACAGTTGGGAAAGGTTTCTGAACATTCTGTTTTGTATATATGGTAAAACGCATATAAAGTGTTAAGTATGTTAAGTTATGACGATATTTTTACCTACTATAGTATTCATGCTTTTGTTTTCTCAGTGCACTTTACATGCACACGTTTCCACTACTAATTTATTTGCTGTTTCAGAATCTGTTCTTGCAATAATACTTACCCGAATCTCGCGTTGCAATTGACCAGTAATTTTGACTGGGTTAGCTTTCAGAGATTCTAAGTATTTCCAGAATTGGGGAAGCACCGTCTCATGATCGAATACTCAAGACGTTTATTTCTAAAACGTCCCTTGAGAATACGCTCTATTACATAATCTGGAGTTTCATCTTGATTAGAACGCAAGCCTAGACTAATTGGACTCCTGATTCCTGATAAATAATTTCGTCCCGGTTTCGGTAACTGTGGGAACAAAATTCGGGTGGTCTCAACTTAGTGACATAAAGCTGATGCAAAAGTCAATAGTGTTGTTATTCTTCATTGTCATGATTGTGAAAAAGTAAAATGAATAAATAACCATAAGTGGCGACACCAGCATCCTTTTTATTGGGGGGGGGGGGGGGGGGGAGGGGTGCAAGAACAAATCTGGGGGAAAGAGAAATTGTTTTCGGTCGGGTGCGTGCAAAAACTTTTGCTTTTAATGTCAACATTGCTTGAAATTAACTTAATTTGGTCTATTTAGATAGATATTTCAGACCAATTTTAAGCTAATTTGGTTGGATAATATTGGCATTGGGTGGGCTTGATGTAACTCGGGTCCGTCTTCATTTTCCGAGCAGATATGATCAATCGACCATAATTGCCCTGTGAAACTTCTTTCTTTCTGCCCAGTTAATATGCTTCTTTGTCTCAAATACCCCCGGTAAACACAACAATATCGCCTTTATTTAGGGATCAAATATGCTTATACCACTGTAACGGTAAAAGCGCCAAACTGGCCAAAGCGCTAAACAATTTTCCTGACAGATACTTTTTTTTAATTATGTTTATATCTTTATGCCTAACCACACTATGGCAACTGGGCTTGAACATAAACTGAGCCAATGCGTGTCTGCGAGGCCAGTGTTAAGCGTGAAATGACTTTAGTTGCAGTACTTTGAAAAACCTGGCGACTAATATTTTTTTTTCTTCTCGAAAATATAGATACGCAACATAATGACGATCAACCAATTCCAAAAAATATATATAACAAATCATGTTCTTTCGTGATAGAATGCCTAATGAGTTATTCCAAGTTAATTTATCGTGATGCTCTTTTAACAAATTATTCGAATCTATATTTGAAATCGCATGGACTTGGTTCTCGAAGCAGACAAGATATATACAACTAAATTGCTTTCTAAGCGACGACTTTGATTTTCTATGTTTTAAATAAAACTCGCAATTTACAAGGCTCTGCGATTTCCATATTAATACATTTCTGTACTATACAGGGTGCCCCTAAAAAGAATTCTATGGTCCACATCCACAGCAGCCTCGGGGATCTTCCCGCGTCGCATAGCATTTCGCCCTGTAACTATTTTAACCCCAATATAACTTGCGACATTTTGCGCACGTAATACTAGTATGACTAGAGCGATTAAAGATTGAATAGCACATACAAGAAGTCCTAATGAACAATTCCCATTGTTTAAAATACTAATCGCTTCATTGTTTTAATTATGAAAGAAATATCGTCGCTATTCTTTCAAAACCTCGTATCTCAAAAAAAAAAAAAAAATGAATTAGGATGAAAAAAAGAAATTTGGAGAGGTTTTGAAAGAATAGAAACGAAAAAACTGCCATAAACCAGTCCGTATATCAATTCAAGCCATTTGGAATAAAATCTCACCTGTAGTTCACACATTTGCTGCGAAATATCAAGAAAGTTGGAAGTTTCCTCTCAGCACATGGTCAGCACTTGTGTTTCAAAACCTCGTATACATACAAGGTTTTGAAACACAGGTGCTGAAAAAGCCAAATTTGTCTGCCTTCTGATTGGCTGTGACAAAAAAAAACCCATTACCATCATTTGCATAATGTCTCTGACATCATGATAAACACAAAAAATCAATTTCGAGGTAAGTTGGAGATACGGGGTTTTGAAAGAATAGCGACGATATGGGATTACATCAGCAACGCGTATAAGAAATGCGATGCTTGAATAACTATTTTACCAAAACAGTTAATCCAGTGTAGCGTGGCCACGCGCTACATTATTGCCATGTGTTTTGAACTGACTTTGCATTTTTGGTGACAACTCATCGATCTCTCTCTATTAACTCAACAACTAGATATGATTTAGGTGTCATTCGAAAGCTTATTTATCTAGCTACACCGTGTGAATAAATCAGGTATTTCTATAACTGTTTGGCTGAGATATGATTGATTATATTTCGAAAGTCAGGGGTGGCGGCGGTGGCGGTGGCGGCGGTGGCGGCGGTGGCGGTGGCGTTGTGTACAATCTCTATGGGGAATATAGAAAATGTTCCAAATGCTACATTCAAATTATAATAACTCCTCATCTCTGTATGGTACAAACACGATTTTGCTCTCATTTTATAGATTGTGTTATATTCTATAAGTTTCTGTTCCAACAAACGTGTCAACTATTACGTAACAATTGTAATCACGAATCGATTGCATTGTCTTTGGCTTTTTTCCTATTCACTACACAGTGAACTTGCCCTAATTCATCGGTTTTACATACATGACTATAACAACAGAATTATTCAACCGAGGATAGCAAAATTATACATTTTTGGAAAGCTCTCAAATAGGGGAATTCAAAAATCCCGCTTAAATCAGGATAGGGTGAATAGCCAAAAAAATATAGGTGAAAACTCTAATAAATATGAAATGTAAACGTGTGCGCTCATTTACTTCCCGATATAGTATATTTCAACAATTTACCCTTGACAACCATTATCTTCTGATGGGTAAATTGCATGAGGAACTAATATGCGCAGTAAAATGATGATTGGGATAGGAATAAAAAAATATTGAGCTTTAATCAAAATATGATAAAAATCGATATTCTTTGAACATTCTTAATCACAAGATGTTACCATTAGGTCCTATGCAAATTCCAATAGCATATTTGGATTCCTTGTGAGATTACCGTTCAGAAAATATATACTTTTTATGGGGTAGAACAAGTAGTTATTGCGATATGCTAATTCGAATCTAAGATAGTGTAACATGTAAAAATCTGATCATGCAACGGGAAGGGTGGCGAGTTCAAAACACATGGCCTTATGGAAAAAAAGAGTGTAGGTCTACCACTCAAGAATCCCGGGTTCAATTCCTTAACCGATCTATATCATTATAAAGTCTTTTTTTTGTTTGTAACGCACTCGTTCCTGCGGCGTTTATATTTTACACTTAGGTTTTATATCTATAAGGCTCTGAATGGTCTATCGCCGATTTTCCTGTCCGACTGCATTACCATTCATGTCTCATCAAGGACAGGTCTGCGCTCCAACCTTGACGATACTCGTTTTATTATTCCAAAAACCTAAAAGACAAATTGGCGATGGATCTGTCGGAGTCTGTGGCCCAACCATCTGGAACAAGTTGCCACAATCAATTCGCTTGTCACACAGTATTGATGCATTCAAACGCAGCCTCAAAACTATTGTTTTCTTGTAATTCCTCTTGCTGATGTTGTATTTGTATAATTTATTTTGCTCTGTATTATTGTTATCCATTACATATGTATTTGTTGTAAAGCGCAATGATCAATGGAATTGCGCTATATAAGCACCGTTAAGGGGGCTGTGGACTCTCAGGTACAGCCTCCGTAAAACTGCCGTAACTTCTTTAATATTCATTTAATCTTTATAAACGTATACAGTTTTTTGCATACAAGGGTTCAATGAATCCAACCATGATAATGAAATTGACTATTTTGGAAAAAATATTAAAAAACCGTTTTTTGACATATTTTAGGTTTGGAAAAGATAACTCAAAATATATTTTGTTACATTTTGTCATACTAGTTTTATGGAGCGGTTTTTTTTTTAATATCTTATTTATTTTCTGAGTTTTTCTGTGATTTTTTCCCAAAAATATGAATTTTCATGATTTTGGCGGTAAAAAAACCATTGTGCAAAAAAGCTAAGTGCTATGCTATTTTATTTTATTTTTTTGCAATTCTTTTTTGCTTATCCAAGCTTACGGAAAACTATTTTTTTGTTTTGTTTTTAAAAAAAATATATAAAAAAACCAACCAAAAAAAAGAGAAAAAAAAGAAGAGTTTTTAGCCCCCAGCGCTAGACCTACGCGCGTAGCTCATTTTAAATACCAATGCGGGCGAGAAGTTGCAATCTCTATGTTTTGTTTAATATTATAATAATTTGGTCCTGAAGAAGTCAGAGCTAATCCTGACGAAAGCTTGACAGATTAAAACTTGTCCGACGGCGAACCCGTTAAACTTTTACCTTATATTATGAATGCCCGTCGTAAAAGCCTATCTCACAATTTTATAAAACCAGTCTATGATATCAACAAGCAGAGCATGCATTTCGCATCGGCATTTTACAAAGTCGTCAATATCGAAGATGAAACGCGTCCAAGTAGTGTATACATTGATATGTCAAACAGTGATATGTCAAACAGTCATATGTCAAACAGCTGTCTAAACCAGAGAAACACAAATGGTCAGAGTCACAAACTGGTCCAAAAATGTTTCACTTCTAATAATGTTGAGAAATGCACCAATTCTGATTAAACGGGACAAAACTTAAGTTTTACATACTTAATGACCCACAAACTATATATTGTTGGAAAGCTTATGATTCAAGGTTTTTCATTTTTGCAAAAAATAATCAAATTATACAGGGTGTGTAACATTTTTACAGGGTGGAACATAAAAAAGTTGATCGTTTTTGCTCCTCACAAAATATTTTGATAGTTTGTACAATTAGGGTTTAGCTGATAATAGTCACCAAAATCAGAACAACCGCAGAAGGTGCTACCAAATTTGCTAAGAATCACCTGCCCAAAATGTACACAGGAAAAGTACAGGGTGTCTAAAATGATGATGAAATAATGCATAAAATGAAGGTTTGTATATAATATTCTATGAAATTTAGTTAGCATGGTCTATTTAATTTAAAGGAAAATGGTTATCAAAATGAACTACATGAATATCATTAAAGTTCCTTTTATTTTGAATACAGGGTGGTCCAAATTATGTCTAAATAGCAAATTTTTCATAAATCTATGAACAATTCTGTGAAGAAATACTTCTGGCTTTTTAAGTTAAATGTTTTACTACCCAGGGTAGAAAAGGACCGAAGAGTCACACACATGAAATAGAGAGACTGCGAGTTTGCCATTGTTTAATCAATAAAATGAATAAAACTGTGTATTTTTTTACATTAAAACCCACCCTTGACTCACTCGACGTTTAGATTGATAACTTCACTGTTGCTAAACATGTGGCTTTAATCATTTTTTATTCGGTAGCTGGATAAATTGCCTTTTATATGATACCAAAAATGTTATGTTTTTTTGACAACTTCTATTTAAAATAGAGACACGTATCACGATTTTAAGGATTTTTTGAAACGGCCCCACCTTATTTGATATACCTATTAGTGACCTGTGACCAAATGCATGTATTTAGATTAAATGAAGGTTTATTATTTCTTAAATCGATTTCACGACGTGAGATTAAAAGACATTTTAAGAGAGAGCAACACTTGTGACATTGGCATTATTGTCCATTTGTCCATTCTTGCGTGATCGCATTCTATTTTTTGTTATACGAGGGTCATTTAATACGTTCTACCTCCTACCTCATAACTTTATTATTATATAAGCCAGTCTTATGACATATTACACAATTATAGCCTGGAACCTCAGCTACAAATTCATTGTAAATTCATCTGAAAGCTATTCTTTTGACCAATTATAGGACACGAAATGTACCTATTTGTCGACTATAACCGTTCTTAATGTCAGATATCTCTTTAACTATAAACAATAAACGTGACTGATTTTCTAGAAAAAAAATACACCCTCTTATCTGATTAGCCAGACTAGAACAACCAATAAGTTTAACCCTCTCCTAGAGACCTCAAAGTCATATTTGATTTTCATAAGAACTAAGAGATCTTCAATAATATAAGTTTCTCATGGAGATGATTTTCTACCATTGACTACCTGATTGACTGTTCTGAAGGTTGCACATAGGGAATAACTCCTAATGTGACTTTAAAGATTTAACATACAAGGCATCACTGTGGCTTGACTCGTAACAACAACAATTTGACTGATTAACAGTATTGCTGTATTATACCAAACGCATAGCAATACATTCGAGTTGATATTACACTATTTACATGAGTTAATATTGCTTACAATCTCACTAATACACGATAATACTGTAACATTTTAGATATCATTCAGTGTTTTCCATTTTCAGTATTTAAATCGTGCTCTTAGTATATCTAACCATACAATAATATTTAAAACTCCCCGAAAACATCTATTTAAGATAATATCTCTATGGCTTTGACTACTTCATACCAAAAAGTGAGACAGATTATAATTTATAATTTACTATAAATGTGTAGCAATGATTCAGAGCTATAATCATGCCAAATGTCATGAGGCTGACACTAATATTAACGAAGTTATGAGTGAAAAGGTAGAAATTATTGAATGACGCTCGTATCTCAGTGTTTGCGGACTGTAGGCTTGTACATTAGAGGGACATGTTTCCCAACTTATGAACTACATAATTGTGATTTTCTTTTATTTAAATTGTAACAGTCAGAAGTCAAGGCATGAAAATACCGTATATTTTGTTCGCCCCGGACCCGCCAGTGAAGTGAGATTTCAACAAAAAAAAAAAAAATAGAAATCGGGTCATTTACAACTCGCGATTGTGAAGGATTGCCATTATCAATTTTGATCATCTTTAATAGGCTCATTTTGAAGGGGAAGTCCTATTTATTTAAGATGTCATTTCCGATTTAATAAAAAACACGATTTTTGTTACTATTTTTGAGTCGATAAAGATGCATTTTTAATGCGATCGTAAACATCGTGTTTTTTGATGATTTTTAGACGTCATAGCAAAAACTGTATGCACAAGAAATGTTCCTAACGTATTAAACTTGATCAAATATATGTTTATTTGTAATACATTTTTGGACAGGGGTCAGGGCCACGACTTTTATTCAACTACGGTAAAAATATACGCCATTTTCCAACACACATAGACTAAATCGGTTTTTTTCTAACAAAAGGTATTCAGCAGGATTCGAACCGAGGAGGGGAGAATCTATTAGATTACTAGTCCATATTCGTAACCGCTTGGTCATAACTACTTACTGTCGTGTCTATGTGTTCTCTATAATAATGAACTAGTGGTGAACTATTGAGTATTCGACGAAATTTTAGCCAGTTTCTAAATTGTATTTTAAATGTGAAAACGGTGTCGCTGCAAGCTAGGTTTGGATTCAATGTAACGAGCAATAAATTGATGATTGTGAAAGATTATTAATTTAAAGCTTTTAATGAGACAGGGGTCAGGGCCACGGGAAATATACCCTTTTTTCAGTAATGGCAACAAAATCTTCTTCAGAAAAAGGCATTTTAAAGCAGAAACGTCCCTGCAAACATGACTTTAGCATGAACAATAATGGATTAATATTTTATTGCTCCCCTTACAGAAAATCCCCCTTGTCACATGGCGTTGAACCACATTTAAATGCCTTAATGTTGTCATTGTATAAAGCTGACATTTTGGCATATTGATTGCACGAGATCTACATCCTCTTTTCAAGGGAAAACAAAATCTCTTCGTATACAATAGACTCACTCAACGTTGGCATCTGACTGGTAAATGGTTGTTAATGCAATGATGCGTCTCTAGTAACGGGATTGGTATGCATTTCATGCGTTTACTGTATAATAATGTTAATTTCATTGCTCAACCATAGACATTGTTCTCGTTAGCTTACTGGTAGGGCCGATTGATGGTCAGGAGGTCCCGGGTTCGCCCCTTTTGATCACAATGATTTTGTTTTGTTTTTCATAACTAATCTATTTACTCTGTTTATTTTGTGTTATTTTGTTTATTTATTTTTGGTTTGGTTGGGTTCGTTATATATTTGTGATTATAACAGATATCCACATTTATCCTCTCAAGTGATAGGCCTAACTTAAAGGGACACAATGTCATGTTGATTTTTTTTAAATTTTTATTAGTTTACTTCAGAATTCAAGATGAACATTAACATTTGCATTACAAAAAGGTGGGAAGGCATCAAGGGTACCTGCTTTCGGACTCACTAAAATGCTCTTTACAATACCGATTAACGAATGCTAAAAAATAGAAGTTCCAACTAGAAAATCTAGATTAAATAACATCCAAAAACAGAAAACATTTATTTAATAAATTAAATAAATTTAACGGAAAACTTAAAAAAATCAATCAAAACTTGAGTAAAACAATGTTTTAAATATGTTGGAATACCACCATTAACCATGTAAAATGCTGATCTTGGCTAGATCAGAATTTTGGAATCAACATTTTACAAAGATTTACAAATTGTAAAAATATACAAATCCCAGTATTTATTATATATTTTTGTAATTGAGGGTGCTGCCTCCACCACATCTCTTAATACCCCTTTAAGTGCTTTATTATTCATAAACAAAGACGTAGTGCTTTGGTGGAAGTGGACTTATCAAAGTAATCCGGTAAAATTGCCCCCAAATGATTGAAGTTGGAAAATAATCCTGACTTATAGTGCAAAATAGGATAATTTCAGTCAATTTTGTAAGTGTTTTGGGTGATTTTTATTGTACATTTTTTGCCAACATTTTTCAATGTCTTGGTGATAAATGAGAGCTGTCCAAAATCCGAGCCGTTTTTTCTCGGAATTTTCAGAATTACCCTTTATTAATGTTGTACTTCAATAATCACAAATATCATGAACTTGAAGAAAATGTAAAGTTGAATTGTAACAGCCCTTTAATATTTTAAAGCATAGGTAACCTATGCAGTGGCATGAAATCACAACGAACTTACCCAGGCATATAATACCTCAGTGAATGACGGCCTATTTAGTAAGCCAATCAAACAAGTGTCTCCTTTATCACGACGAAAATAGATTAAACCCTGTTCTACGGGCGCCCATTATTTAGAAAACGAGTGGAAATGCTCCCGTGAATATAAATATTAACCCGAAAAAGGATTTTAGTTTGTCACAAACGGCAAAAAGCCCGACCGTCCGACCTACATTGAGATGTCCTTTCTAATCGCGCTCCCTTCCTGTCGTCACGATCACTTACCTTAATCGATTTCAGGTGAAGTAAGGACGTCCGAGTAAGTTACAGATTTCCGGGTTAGGTTTCGGAGCCTCAGTTGTGCCACAAAAGCGGGAACATCGTATTGGAGTATCAATTTACCTGAACTCCCCGGTTTAGTTAAACGCAGGCTCTTAGAGCTTGATGAAAGTCACTTCTTCCGTTGGTAGACGCAAGGCATGTGAGCGCAGCTAGCTATGATGAAATAAACGGATCGTGTACACTGCACTGACTTACTGACATAAAATATTAACTGACTATGATGAATATAATGTTCATAATATAACGTGATGAAAGATGGACTGCTCCATTACAAGAGCGGGTAAAACGAATGAATGAAACTCATACTACGTTTACCGTAGTGTGATGATTTTGGGACCATTACACGAATTTCAAACAGAGTAAAATAGTTACTATATACCACTCGTACATGATTTCCATCATATTGATGATGTGTCATTTACCTATGATTTATTACGCAATTGGTGAGTCTAAGATGATATTCGGTGAGTCTTAGACTCAACACTGTGGTACAACCGGGTGCATTCGTTTGTACACCTATGTATCATACAAGGATCGGGAGATTTTGTAGGTGTGTTAACAAAGCAAAAGTAAAAACAATACGTTCGCCATACATTTTGATTGCTATACAGGTGTATCAGAAATTAGAATGAACTGTACCGTGTTTCTAAAATACATATACAAAAAGATTATTGTTTTAAATCTAAACACTTGCATTTGAGGCCATTAATTTGGCGGACATTTTGGTTTTAAGTATGCTAATATAGCAAAATACTAGATATGAGTTGCTAGTGGTCTAACAAATACATCCCATTGTTAAAACTATACCCTGATCTTACACTATTTGAGTTAACCTGTAACATGCGTTATTTTTCTGATTTTTTGGGGACCCCCTGAAAGAACCCCCTAATGCCCGCACATTTTTGCTGCTATTTCTCACCACATTCGTAAATAAAAGGAAACAAGATGATGAGGACGTAAACGTGAGCATCGGGGGGGGGGGGGGGGGGGGGGGGGGGGGTGGTGTAACATATCCCAAAAAGTAAATAGGGGGGGGGCACATTTTAAGAAATCAGCCTTTTTAATTTAGCCTAGAACTAGAAGTAGAACACTGTGAAAAAGAGTTTTTTCGTTGCGGTTTGAACGTAAACGTCAATTATTCCGTCAAATGTGTCGCGGATTGATTGGTTCGATAAAAAAACATTATACGTAACTCAAAATGTGATATAGGCCTAATATAAATATCCCAAAAAGCAAATCGGGAGGCACATTTTAGGAAATCAGTCTTTTTAGCCTAGAACACTGTGAAAAAGAGTTTTTTCGTTGCGGTGTGAACGTAAACGTCACCTATTCCGTCAAATGTGTCGCGGATTGATTGGTTCGATAAAAAAACATTATACGTAACTCAAAATGTGATATAATATCCCAAAAAGCAAATCGGGGGGTACATTTTTAGGAAATCAGCCTTTTAGCTAGGCATGTTCATAAAATGTTGAAAATAACAATATCTCTTTGAAAATGGAATACATGGAAACAAGGTACTTTGCAATAAAAACT
Source organism: Ophiura sarsii (assembly GCA_035610835.1). Taxonomy (NCBI): domain Eukaryota; kingdom Metazoa; phylum Echinodermata; class Ophiuroidea; order Amphilepidida; family Ophiuridae; genus Ophiura; species Ophiura sarsii. The sequence goes on along the minus strand of CM069457.1, from coordinate 49,821,432 downwards.
GATGGTTCAACCATGTCAGCAGGCTGAATAATAACAAATTTATAACCAAAAGTAGTTTGCCTTATATTGCTAAAACTGGTCAAGTCATGCAAATTTTAAACTATTTTAGCTTGTTAGAGCTTTAAAATCATAAAGTCCAGCTGCTTGTGTGTGGTTAGTAAGACATCAGTGAATACATCCCAGCTTGTGTCTTCCTTTTTCGCTGGATTTAAATGAGGTAAACATGGAGTTTTCTACATATTTTGGCGACAAATTTTCAAAATAATGTCGCCCTCTGTAGTCAATGATATGAACATCCCTATTTTAGCCTAGAACACTGTGAAAAAGAGTGTTTTCATTGCGGTAACTAAATATGATATATCCCCAAAAGCAAATCGGGAGGCACATTTTAACAAATTAAAGTTTATTTTCTGCGGAGCACGAAAAATAAGTCTAAAGAAGTTATTATGTGCCCATCAGTTTTGTTTAAGAACGCGATATCACATTTTGAGCTACGTATGATATCAGTGTAACTAACCGGTCAATCCGCATCCAATTTGACGACAATTGAAGTCGAAAAACACAATATTTTTTATTAGCCCTATGCCTGCTGCCTGTGTGTATGGTGTAATACTGGCATCCATTTTGAGAATCCAAATGACGAATACTAAAAAAAACACACGGTGTGAGCAGTAAAATGTGAAATTACAAACCAAATGTTTGGGGCCCCGATACAAAAATGCAAGCATATTATGCACGAGAATTTTTAATATTTAGTGTATAAATAATAAGATAGATAACCCTAAGCCTAAACCGAACGCGGTAACCCGAACCCGGTAACCCGAACCCGGTAACCCTAATCCGGTAACCCTAACCCGGTAACCCTAACCTGGTAACCCGGTAACCGGTAGCCCCAACCATAACAGGTAGCCCTAACCTAAACAAACCGATGAACCCTAACCGGTAACCCTAACCCTAAACAAACCCTAACCCTAAACAAACCCTAACCGGTAAACCCCGTAAACCCTAACATTTTAAGTCAAAATGGGTGCATTCTCTTATTAATTTTACAGTGTAAAATGAAAACATGATCAATTATACCAACATGGATGTTGCAGGTCAACTCAGAAATGGACTGAATAAGTGGTACAACAAAGAGGAAAGGTAACGTAATGAATAATCATGAATAGTGCATACAGTGTCAGTGTTATAAATATAACAAGATGCATGTTTCTGCACAAAGTTGTTAGACAAATCTGCTCTGTAGAAACAAGTCATCTCTGCAAATAAAAACATAATCTTTGTCAGTTGTAAAAATGTATTAGTGGAAAGAAGCCATTCCAAAACCAAGTCAAAGTTTGACACTTTTTGAATGATGCAAGAATGATGTATTTGTTGATTTAACATTTTGGGGAAAATTAAATCCAACACTTTTTGTTGTCCTCGTTGAACCTTTTACTGCACAATCAAATGTACACGTTTCGGTTTGCCCTCAAAGCATAGTGATTCTTCAATTGTAACTGTACACATTGAATTTTGCATTTGATTATCCCGCCAACAAACATTTTCATATATTTTCATATATTATTTATTTAAATTAAGAACATCATAGCACACAGGCAGGTTTATATTACTATCAAGTAAACAACAAAGAATATGCATTCAATTATAATTACATCACAATCACAAACAGTGGCATCTATAGAGAATAAGGGGGCAGGGAAGTGACTTTTTTCTTCTTTTTTTCTCAAGGATTGAGGGCGTCCCCTGGAAAAGATCACATTATACCTTTAATATATTATCATTCTGATTGATGACAGCCAATTGATCAACTCTTTGACTGGATGCATCTACAGTAAAATGTGTTAAATGTGTTCTAAACTGCACTTACAATAAGTGGTTAAAAGAGCCACAATAAATTAGTTTGAGTTCAAGCAATTTTAAAACTTCTTTAATAGGGACTGGTGTATCACCATGGTAACAGAAAGTCTGTATGGCAGGCATAGGCGATATAAAATCCTGATTTTCATAATTTGACTAGATTTACTTAGGGCTCTTGTACTTTTACAAGTAGAGGAAAGAGCAGGGAAAGCGCGATCCTTTTTTTTCTATGTTGTTAAAAGGAGTGACAAAGGATCGGTGATTAAAGTACCAATTCAGTGAGGTGTTAATCCCCGATCCTTTGTCACTTGTTAACAATATAGAAAAAAGGATCGCGATTTCCCCGCTCTTTCCTCGAACTTGTTAAAGGGCAAGAGCCCTTACAGCATTACGGTATGCTATGCACACCAAAATAAACATCTTACTTACTGTGTAAAATGGCCTCCAATAAAATGAAATTTTCTTGCATACATTGTATGTGGCGACCGGTTGCTTCAATCTTGCCTTTCGGAAGAAGATCATGGCTTGAATCCTGTAAAAAAAAAAGTATGGTCAAAATCATACACATTTGTCTTACATCTTATCATCTGTAGGCCTGGACATGTTGAATTTGAGAATCTCGCTCCTTCCAGGGAAATGTTGGTATTTGGAGGGAAATTTGGGTATTTTGGACGGAAATGTGGGTATTTGGAGGGAAATTTAGGTATTTGGAGGGAAATTTAGGTATTTGGAGGGAAATAATTTTGTTTGCTTCCCGGAAAATATACAGTTTCCAGCTTTGATCATCTGATCAAGATTTCAGCCAAAACAAAATCCCAACAACATTTCAAGCGTTTTATTTTCATACATATTTCGACGCCAGCTCCATTATTATTCTATTTAACAAATAATGACACCTTGTAATATGTGACCAATTTGAGCCTATTGTACAACTTGACCTGAGATGACCTTTGACCTTGGTATTGATACAGAATTGGTGTTTCAATAAATATCTGATTCACTTATCAATCCCACATGCACTGTTGCCACCAAAGTGACTTGTTGTTTCTATTTAAACAATAACCACATACTCTATTATTATTGTTACCACGTATGGTTGAGATTTAATCCTGAATTGTCTTATGCGGAACCAACCAAAACGGCTAACCAAAAGGGAACAATACACCACGACACACATTACATGATCACAATATCCCCCCTCCGGCTTTTCAAGCCAGAGAGATAAAAAAAGAATATTTACAGAATTTCTGAAAAAGGATGCATGCCGTGAGGGGACGAGAAACTGCTTAATTTTTTTACTTGGCTTAATCAGTTTAATAATTTCATGATTAGACAGTACCACTGATAGTGCAATAATCTGCCTGTTGAACGCACAATGCTCAGCAATGGACGTCAATGTACAATACAATAATCATATATATCTGTCTGAGTGCTTTTGTCAATCCTGAGAAATGATCAATTAACTAAATCTACCTAAAATCGAAGTTGTGCCACTTTTACGGAAAGAATGCTTAAGATAAGCATTAAAACCCTCGTCCTCTTGAGGGAGGGTGGTCGCCGATTGCGCTAGAACGCAAAAAACAGTGACCTAGGGCGTCTAGGTGATCGCTTTTACATTCCCTGCGCTCATTTTGACGAAAACAAATTGAGGCTGCCACCTTACCTAGGGGTAGGGTAAGCCGTCAAAGTCCGATTGTAGGGGGGGTGGTTGCCAACTTACAATTTCTTTTTAATCGCCATTTTGAAAAATATTTTTATTGTATATTCCTGACATATTTTAGCATAGGCCTATGTTAGAAACACCATTTACATCACTTATAAGCAAAAATCGGGTGAAATTCCGATATTTAGAACTTTTTTGGCGAAAATGTCTATGATATTTCACTGTCCAGCGAATACGGCGGGATTTTGAGGTCGGCCATGTTTGGTGACGTCATTGTGACGTCATGCGTGGGATGTTTGTACTTGTTTTAGTATGTATGGATAGAGGGAGCCTCTAGCTATAGTACCCAAATAAGCATACTCTGCATTTCGGATTGGATTTTTTAGGGGGTGGTAACCCCAGTGGTAACAACCCCTCTCTCCTGAGTAACCCTTTCTATTCATTGCAAACTGTAAAGTGGCACAACGTCGACTTTAGGTAGCTTTAGTTAATTGGTCATATCTCAAGATTGACAAATCCAAATCAGATGAAATAAACAGAATATGAAAGCTACCCGTTATGGCTATCACTATTACAATTGTTACACCAAATTCTATAAGTTCACGTTCAATAAGCTGGGTAAAACACGTGCACGGTTTTTTTTTGAGACACCCTGTAATGCGTGATTTCATTCGGGTAAGTGAGTTAATGTTGAATATTTGTTAAATTTAAAGATTTCTAAACATATATCCACGTGTGTCTTAGTTACGACTTGGTTAGAAAATGTGAAATTTCAACTTGCATTTTTATGTTAGCCGAATTCGGCAGTCATACTCATGATCACTGCCTTTGAGCAACAAACAAAAATCCACAAAGATAGATTCCTTGTTCATTCATCATAAAATTAAAACACTGTCAAGAATTTGAAAATTATGACCTTTCCAAAAGAAGAAGTCTTGAAGTGAGATTCGAACCAGGTATTGTCATCTGGAACCTGCGACCACAATTGCCCTAGCCCACACTGTCGGCTTAACCAATTGAGCTAAACGAGACTGCTATGTCAGATACTGTTTTATAACTACCTGTATGATTGATGGGTCGGTATAAATGGACGGCCCTCTATCTTATTGGAAATAAATTGATTTAATAACCATTCATTCATTCATTCATTCACCTATTCATTCATTCACCTATTCATTCATTCATTCATTCATTCATTCATTGTGAGACCAGGATTATAGTGGTTTGCATAGTTACTTTCATTTTGTTGCTTAACTTGATCTACCAACCTAATATGCATCATCATAATTTGCCCTTAAATCATGACGAAGGAAACGTTTACGATTACTGTGTGAAACATTTAAAATAAGCCAATGAATACATTTTGCTGTGGTTAATTTGTAGTATAAATGTGTTTTAGCTTATAAAAAGGTTGGACTATTAAGATCATTACTTTATACAATCAAATTAACTATGCGCTTGTTTTTTGAAAAATAACAATAAAGCTAGTATAATTGAGTAATAATTTTACATTAAAGTTTGCATTAATTTCTATATCACTTGGATTTCAAAAGAAATTGCAAAGGGTGTAGTTGAGAATTGATCCACCAACCTCGTGATACTGAAGTTGACGCTTTACCGGGCGCTTTACCAATTGAGCAATTCGTCTGTCCATGAAATTATTTAGATAGTAATACAACTTTATAGTATTGAATATCGAATACACTAAACTCATTCATGCTAATTTCTCTAGAACAAAAGAGGGCGCTCATACCTTTTTATCTATTTTCAGCTTACTTACTATTAGTCAATGTGGGCTTATAGATGAAGTTTAACGGTATTACATTTGACACGTCTATTTTAGATTGCGTTGTTGCTGGTGGTGTAGATTATTATGTGTTCGAAATTAGTTTATTGATAATTGGACTTTTGTTTCCACTCCAAGCAATAGGGATCAGTTACATATGGATCTACATTTTTTTTAGGAATCACTTTCGGAAACAGAAGCAATCCCTTAATTCTGCTGCTATTCCAACAATTTCTAGTGGAAACTCCACATCGGAACTTGTTTATCGAAGAGGGCGCGCGTGATCCCAACAGCGATGTAGCAGATCGAAGAAGGAAACAAATCTCAAAAGAAGAAATCGAGTTCACCAAAAACCTCTTCTATGTCGTCGTTGGATTCATCGTGGTTTTCTCTTACATATTTAATCACACGGCAATTTGAAAGTCATGTCAGATTCTATCTGGCTATCTTGCCGTTTTCCAGCTGCGCCATAAACTTTGTGATATACGCCCTGAAACATCCGGATTTCAAAGTTGTGCTGAGGCATATGATGAGGTGCTCTTAAGCAGATATTCCTCAGCCAACACCGCTTTTGAGATATTTAATTTCTAGAAATAACTAAACGCTACATTATACAACGGCATCTCGACTAGGAAAATATCCCTTTTCCATCACGTTTACCTGTAAAACTGGGCTGCAAAACATGTTATAGCCCTACAACGTTCCGTTTGGTCCCAAAGGCCTACGTCACTGGCTTCGAACTATATTGGAACACATATCCTGTGGACTCATGTATCTGTACACTCATGTTTGCGAGGACTTCTTGAAGATGAACTCTCAACTTGAACTCAAGCGTGTACAGACACTACCGCTGTCTAATTCCATGGTTGTGTTCCCTGTGCCGCATTCCGTATCACATTATTTTTTCCAATCAAAATGCAAGATAGTTTAAATCAATTCCAAAGAATTGGTTTGCTTTATTAAACGCCAACAATATGCCTATTGAAAAGTACTCGTTTAAGAACCTCGTGGAAATGCAAATAAGAAAACCGTGTAAATGAATTGGCAATCAAAGTAAAAATACCCTGGACAGACCAAATTAACAAACATTTATGAAACCTAATGCAACGTATGAATGATTTGAGGAAGTTTTCATGACAATTTGAGGACAGATTCTTAAAAGAAATATTGTATCAACCTTTTTAGAGAACGAATTCATTCTATTATTTTAGCCACACGCCTTAATTTTAAGTTAATTCTAGAAACACGAAACAGACATTTATTTATTTATTTATAACATTCGGCAGTGATGCCAGGCAAAACACAATATTGACAAGCAATCAAATGAAGGGATGCCCAAATACACCAAACAAAATAAAAAATGGACAGACAAAAAATAAAATAAAGAAAGCCAAAAGCAACAACGAAAAGACAACGAAAATGAATAACCAAGGAGGACCAAACAAAATGAGGATGGAGAAGACTGACTACAAAAGATGGGAGTGAACAACTGACTTAAAGGAAGCTATGGATTGACATTGGACAATTTCCTCAGGGAGGCAGTTCCAGAGAGTAGGGATATAAGGATAAAAATATCTCTGGGACAAGGTCAGCCGGCAGAAAGGAGGGTACAGAGCACGGGAGTTGAGGTTACGAAGATTTGGCCGGGGATGGGGCTTGTAAGGATTAGGAGATGAGCACAAGTTATGGACAATTTTGTATAGGTGACAGAGAGCGGCGATGTCCCGACGTTTAATTGGATAACAAGGGAAGGTCAGACTTCAAAAGAAGGTCTTCATGGGATGCATTCCATGATTGAAGGATCACCCGACTGGCAAACCTTTGACATAATCACTTTTATAGCCAGTTACTATTTAATAATATATTGAAATTAAAAATTACATTACATATTACCGAAATGTTCCGAAATTCAAGCATACAACTACTTTTTAATTATATATTGAAATTGAAAATTACATTACATATTACCGAAATGTTCCGAAATTCAAGCATACAGCTACTTTTTAATAATATATTGAAAGTAAACATTACATTACATATTACCGAAATGTTCCGAAATTCAATCATACAACTACTATTTAATAATAATTGTTTATATTGAAAATTGAAAATTACATTACATATTACCGAAATGTTCTGATATTCAAGCACACACCTACTATAGGCTATTCCATTTAAAATATATAGACCCCTATGGAACACCTTACCTTAGTCTTCCACACAGGGATTCACCCGTGCAGGTAAACCCATTTAAAATGTGTGAAAGATTGACGTAATGTACTCTATAGGGGGTATTATATTATATGCATTTAAAATGAAATGACCAAATGGTGCAATACAATCCAGTCGTGATCAGTCACATGACGAGTTAATTTGGCGAAGAAAAAAAAAAAAAAATGAAAAGGGAAAATTCGCTGCTCTGCTGCTGATCATTTGTTCAGGTAGATTGGTTGGTCGGCGGTTTTTGTGTTGTGTTTTTGTTTTGTGGTGTGTTTTTTATTTAAAAAAGACACTGAATATCTCTTAAATCTATTAAAGTGATATCATTTTAGATAGTAAAAAATAACCTTTCGAAATTTAGGTCGAGGTGCATTTTTTAAAGAAAACAAATCACCTCATTCTATGAACCTGTGTCGGTCGGTCTCGTAAAACAAGGTGCTTTTAGACGTTTAGAACGTAATTCGGGTCATAGGTTCGAATCAACCACTCTCGAAAAAGAGTTGAAATCACTGCAATTTAGGAGCCATAGGTCACTTATATGGCTCGACCTAGCGTACGGGTTGTTAGATGAAATCCCGATGTTGGACGCAATGGAAGCATACGAAGCACTTAATTCACAAGTATAGTCTGTATAGTCTGGATGTCTGTCAAAAATGATTCTAACGTTTCAAAATCTATTTCTTCCAAATACACGCAGAAACTGGGCAATTCTTATTTTGAGTGGAATATTTAGATAGAAGCTCAAAGCATCCTACCGGATTATTCGTAGGGGCGTGTTGCCATTAAATTATGATAATTTTAAATATTCGTATTTCTGTGACGGAACTATAGCTGTGAGTTCATTTTTGGTTTGTTATTATATATCAATGAATGGACGTTACACAATATTGAAGGACATGCATAAATTTGATGTCGGACGTTCATTAATCTTATTGTTTGTTATTTCCTGGTGCCATTTATAATAATAATCATTATTTTGTCTGATAACATTACATTATTAACAAACTCATAGGCACTAGTGGTAACTCCAGACCTCATATTTACACAGAGAAAACAATGTTAAATAGTATGCAAAAAACACAATAATGTGTAAACTCATTAATAGTTGCGTAGGGCTTTCGCACAGGAATTGAGTTAATTGTACACACATTGTGTAGTTTGCATACACATCTTGAAGGAATGTTTAAAATGTACATATATATCTTGAAGAAATTAGAATGTACCTAAATTAATGTAAACCTTGAGGGGAGTTGTCCCACAAAGATTACTATATCTTATATTTAAGCATAAGTGATGGTAATGTTGTCTGAATATAGCTGATTCAGACCTTCTGCCCAGATACCCACTTCGTCAGGATAAAACCATCTGTGGCATACGGGAGGTGTAACAGAAGTAACTGTTAAAGGTTTCTACACCTACATAGTTATAAAGAACTACTTGTTATTTTATCTCAACGGTCGAAGTTAGCTATTTAAAAGTGCTATACCACCACAAATTATGATTAAAAATATTGCAATCGTGGTCAAAAACAAGTGCAAAACGAAAGCTTCAAATCTGATACCAGAGTATGAGAGTAGCTATTTGGAAGGTCCTAAGTTTGTTCGATGAAGTTTTGCCCAACAAAATGTTCATTTTTCCGGGCATTTGTCACACGATATAACATTTTCGAGGAGAGCTGGGTTCTCTGTGACCAATTGTTAAGCAAACTTTGCGGGATATCGTTTTTAATACTTTCTGCAAAATGGTAGATACGGCAGTTAGCGAAGAGGAGAGCTCTTAGAAGAATAGGGCCTTGGATCGCTCGCAGACACCTTCTCAGGTAAGATGTTAGCTAAAAACCCAAGAATAACATCCATAGAAACATCCGAGCTATGACTTTGAGTACCGCATGCTTTTGTTTTCATTAAATGACCCCAAACAGGAGCGTAGCACGTTACTGAATTGAGTGGTCATAGTAAGTATATCACACTATAATTTTAAGTACATGGGCATTCAACAAGATAGGTGTCATTTTAGAGATACCAGTAACAGATGTAATTTGGTGCAAGAATCATGTAAATCGAGCGATGCTTCTGGTGCTATCGTCATTTGAAATTCTCCAAAAGTAGTCGTCAACCTTGAACCTCTTTATTTTAATAACCGTATTCTTAAAATGACTAAAAAACACATTATTCGTCCCACTCCTCGCATGTTTATCAGCTGATGGTAAATTAGAAGTGAAATTTAGTCCATATTGTTATTCAGGTTTCTTTTGGAAAGTGATACAGAATCAAAATTGTCACAGAGGTGGGCCTTATCTTAAAGCAAAAGCTTAGAAGTTTAGAACATACTGTTTGGTGGATGTGATGTAATACACTCTTACAATATCTATTTTGGATTATCAAATACTCATGTAGACTATTTTTACCTTTACGGCGGCCATTTTGGTGGCCATCTCGGATTTAAAGTATGCTATTATAATGCAAACATACTAATTATGAGTTACTAATGGTCTAACACATTATATCCCAATGTCATAACTATACTTTCATCATCTATTTTGGTTGATATTATCCCATTTTATGGAATTCCGACAATTTGTGCAGTCATTTTGGGACCCATTTTGGGGGCCATTTTGGATTTTTAAGTATGTTAACAAAGCAAAAATACTAGATATGAGTTACTAGTGGTCTAATACATACATCCCATTATTAAAACTATATTTTCATCATACATTTTAGGTTGATATTATCCCATTTTATGGAATTTGACAATGTATGCAGCCACTTTGGGACCCATTTTGGGGGCCATTTTGGCAGCCATTTTAAATGTTTAACTATGTTAACAAAGCAAAAGTACTATATATGTGCAGGATATTTAATCTCTCTATTACCACAGGTGCTATACCCAAAGCATGGGAACTTTCTCGTGTAATTCCAATTTACAAGTCCGGTGATCGTCACTCTATCTCCAATTATCGTCCCATATCTCTGCAACCTATTGTCTGCAAGTTTCTGGAAAGGATTATTCACAAACACACCCTTGCCCACCTAAATCTCAACAATGTTCTGACTAAGCAACAATTTGGTTTTCTTCCTAGGTCTTCCACATCTGATGCTCTCCTCACCCCCCTGCATGACTGGTATGGTCATCTTGAGAAACGTAAAAGTGTGGCTGTTGCTTTATTCGATCTTAGTAAGGCTTTCGACAAAGTCCCCCACAGTCCTCTTTTGCTTAAAATCCACTCTGCTGGCATCACTGATCCTCTTCTCAGTTGGTTTAGGTCATGTACCTATCTGACAGAACCCAGTCAGTGTCCGTCCATGGTGTCTCCTCTGATCCTCTTCCTGTTCTTTCTGGTGTTCCTCAGGGTTCTGTCCTTGGGCCTCTTCTCTTTCTTATCTATATTAATGACCTTTGTCTTTCTAAGTTCTCCCCCGACAGTTCCTTGGTTCTCTTCGCAGATGACACCACTCTCTACAAACCTCTCACCCATGACATCGACATTGATAGTTTTCAATCTGACATTGACACCATCCATCAATGGTTCACCAGCAACCACCTCACCGCCAATGCCAGCAAGACGAAGTTGATGGTGGTTTCTACCAAAAAGGATCCCTTTCCCAACCTGCAACTAAATATCAATAATCAGGCGATTCTGCAGACTTTCTCTCTTCAAAATGTATTTCTATCCTTTTCCTCCCACTTTGTGGAACTATCTCCCTGATGTTGTTGTCAAGAGTACTGTCATAATATCCTTCAAGACTGCTGTTTGCCACCATTTCCTGTAGCCAGTTCCATTTGTTTCACCCCTCTGGTCCCTTTTTGTTTTTACCTTTCATTTGTCTTGTTCCCCTTTTGGGTTTTTTTTGTCTGTCCCTTTTTATTTATTTTAGATGTTCGGGCATCCCTTTAATTTAGTGCTTGTCCTATTGTTATACATAAATAAACAAATAAATAAATATGAGTTATTAGTGGTCTAACACATACATCCCATCGTTAAACGTATATTGTAATCCTACATTTTGGTTGATAATATGCTATTTTAAGGAATTTTGACCACTTTTGACCATTTGTGGCCATTAATTTGGCGGCCATTCTGGTTTTAAGTATGTTAACATAGCACAAATACTAGATATGAGTTTCTAGTGGTCTAACAAATACATCCCATTGTTAAAACTATACCCTGATCTTACATTATTTGAGTTTACGTGTAACATGCGTTACTTTTCTGATTTTGTTGGGACCCCCTGAAAGAACCCCTGTTCAAGATTTGGGCTGTTATATATTCATATTCCTCATGAAATTCTGGTCTAGAAAAAAACACATGAGATAAAGAACGGCTCTAAGTGATACCTAGCCAGCGTCCGAATTATGGAAAAAAATCTGGTTGCCCGCCGGGCAACCAAGCAGGAAATTATGGTTGCCCGGCAGATTTTTTGGTTGCCCGTTCTGTAAAATATTTAAATGCATGTGTTAAGTGTTTCACTTCTTGTAAAAAAATCGGTTGCCCACCGGGCAACCAAATAAGTACATGTTGGTTGCCCGGTGCTAATTTTGGGTGTCCCGGGCAACCGGGCAACCACTTAACGCGAACGCTGTACCTAGCTCACTTTTAGCCTGGATTAACCCTAATTCGAGATCACCACACGGCAACAGATTTCTTTTCCAACCCAGATCCTAGCCACTACACCACCGCTGCGAGTCGACACTCGGCGAGTATATTCGCTTCGTTATATATATAGCCTGGGTCCGTGTTGTACCCCCAAAACCTGCACACCGGGTTATAAAAACATTTTTTCCGCACAGTTGCCGTGTGGTGTAGTAGAGTTAGGGTTATAATACATTAAAACATTATGTTTACCTCAACAATTTACCAACTAATTTTTTTAGAGAGCTATGAGATAACCCATCCGCCTCAATAAAGAAAAATCTGTGAAATGTTTGCACAGATTATGAGATATGAAATCCCAAAGTTGAGTACACTTTTTGTTACTCACCCTGTAGCTCGCTCTCAATGGTAAATTTCACGTGCTGTATAAAACCTACATTACTTAATTTAAAATATTTCTAGGAAAGTTAATAAATTGACACTTCCGCACAATATCACGAACACAAGTATATAAAGTGAAAAGATCACATTTTGATATGCTTTCGTTTGTTTATAACATTTAATTTGAGTTTATCTATACATGGACATTGTTAATTGGCTGAGAATTATTATATAAAAGTCAATTATAATGCCATTTAACAATGATTTTAATAATTTTAGCAACATATTGTTTATTGACATGCATGCAATGATGTAATAATAACAACATCTTACACAATTTTGTAATAATTAGTGAATTTATAGAAACCGTGTATAACACCTATGGCTCCAAACTGAGCGAAAGAAAGACCTAATTCCAAAATCAATAAATTGATCGATATCGCTTAATACGAAATGCGTGTCATCAAATTATATCATGTGAATGCTAAGACTATAACATAATATATAACGGTCAATTTTTATTTACATTAGGACCTTTTTGGTAACTTTTTATAATATTTTAAAAACATCTTTTATTATTCAATTATATTTCAATGTGGACTGAGGTCTTTCTTGTGTTCACATTGGTGATAGTGCAAAACTTGACCTCCCTGGAAAATTAATGTATAACCCCCCTTTTTGGAACATGAGGGGGTGCCCAGCAAACACAAAAATGTTTTATAAATGTTGTTTAAACATTGGCCAAAACGTCATGAGAATGTTATTTGAAAATGTTTATATGACGTTAAAATGTATGGTTAAGATTTGGTCGGGAAAGCATTTTAGAAAACATTTTTTTAACAATGTTTCAAAAATGTTTTTTCAACATTCTTTCAGTATGTTCACCAAAATGTTGAATGAATGTTTTTAAAAAATTGACAAAAATGTTTTTTGATAATGTCGGCAGATTTTCCTTTTCTGAAACTTTTACATGACTCAGTTCTTCGAAAAACGCTGCACAATTGTTCTTTACACAACTACATCACAATATTCATTTCAAATAGGAAAAAACAATATCAGAAAGTGTCAACGGTTTCAAATAGTAAGAGTAAAAAATTGACACACAAATAAATAATAGTTTAAAAAAAAAGGAGACCAACAACTGCGCGTGTCGCCCGATTTTAATGCCTTCGCAAGCTTTGAGACAAACTTTTGTTTCTCTTTTTAATTCCAATATTTGAGCCGTTTGAATACCAGGATGTACATAAATAAAGAGCTAATTGTTTCCTGTATACATCGCATAGGTCCCGGAAAACGTGATTTCACTATTTGCAACCAAAACCGAGAAAATAAGTGTTGGTATGATGTATTATATGCAATGACTAATGTTATTCACAACCAGATGTGTGACCCAAATTTGGATTATAACTCCATAGCAAGGAATTACTTATGGTGGAATGATAAAATAACAGTTGGTAATCAATCTGTAAGATATAAACATTGGTATGTTAAAGGCGTAGTGTTCATAAATGATCTGTTGAAAAGTAATGGTAAATTTCTTTCTTTCCGTGAATTTTGTAACAAATATCATATATGCTCAAATATTATCGAATACTCTGGTATTGTGAATTCAATCAAAAGTAAATGGCCTTGTATTGGCAGAGGCAGAGCAAAAGTCCTGGAACCCTTTACACCTATGGCGTATGACCTGCTCTTAGGAGCGAAGAAAGGTTGTAAGCCGCTCTATAAACTATTGCTAAAGAATGTTAAGACATCTTGTAACAGTCCGTTGAAATGGCAACACGAAACAGGAGTTTCAATCAACATAAAGGAATGGCAACGAATATGCTATCGATCAATGCAAATTACAAAAGATGCACAATTTCATTGGTTCCAGTACAGAATACTAAACAACATATTGGGCACAAACCGTTTGCTTTATAAAATGAAAATAAAAGATAATGATCACTGCAGTTTCTGCAACTCCAAAACAGAAACTATTTTTCACTTGCTATATACCAATGTGATATTGTTACAAGTTTCTGGAAACAAATCCAACTAAATATATTAGATGTATATTAGCCCCAACTCTAAGAAATATCAATATAACGCCTCTAATTGTTGTTTTAGGCACACAGAAAGATGATGCTCTTGACATTGTACTGTTATTAGCTAAATTCCATATATATAGGGCGAGAGTAGAAAATACAGAACCAAACTTAATCACTTTTAAACATGAAATTCTTTTCCATCTTAAGGCCGAAACATCTGTAGCAATAAGCAATAATAGACTTAATCAATATGATAAAAAATGGGCTAACTGGAATCGTCTATTTGTTTGAATAGGAATGAAAAATATGATTGTGTATATAGTTGGATTTTCATTTTGTTTCGTTTTTGTTTTGTTTATTTAATATTTTGATGTGGAGTTGTTCACACCCTACTTTGACTGTGTTTTTCAGGTACACTTGCAAACGTGTGCGGTGCACACATTATGTATATATATATATGAATATGCTGTAAAGAGAAGTGATGAGATGTTGTCAATAAAAAAAAAACCTCTTGCTTGGAGGGGAAAAAAACCCGAGAAAATCCCATGAAAATAAATAAAATCTGAGACCGTAATTACCGCGACCAAAAACTGTCCCTCGTGTCGTGCGCTATACAAAATTGTAAAAAATCATGACCGAAAATTCACCCTTAAATGTCACTCTTATTTGCTGTGGCCTTTTGTGGCCTCTAGGAAGGTTAGGGATAAATGAAAATTGGTGTTTCGGGAATGGTCTTGAGAATATCGCAATTATGTCTAAACTAGAACTATGTGTACGGGGGTTGAGTCAGAATTGGCCTTTGTTAGAAAACCATTTTTCACAACTTTCCAAAATAATAGTCGATAAGTGTTATATACCATTATTGTTGCCCTTGACGTCTACTTTTGAAAAACGCTTTCAGATTTGCTCTCGTGGCCATGGTAATCGAGCAAGGCCTCTGATTGGCTAAACATGGGGACAATCATAACTCAAAAACCAAATAACCCACTGGGGTCATATTGGAGATGTATTAGAACAATACGCACAAAATAATGTCTCCGGAATTTTTGATTGGTTGCCATGGTAACCAGGCCGCAGCCAATCAGGGTAGTTTACACCGTAATTTAAAAACGAGAACCAAATATCAAAAAAACTCTTCATTATTTTGTAAGTTATGCTCTTCTTAACATCTGTGCCAAATTGTATTACAATCAAACAATGCGTTCTTGGGTTACGACCGCATCCGTTTACCTAGTTACGCGCTTTCGCTGTTTTGAGATAAGTTTTGAAACACGTGAGGGCGCTTTTGCAGATGTTAAGCACACAAGGGGCAATGAAATCATGAAGCCCGATTTTTAATATCTGTTTTCACATTTGAATTATGATACAAACATACCTGATTGGTCGGTTCATGGTTGCCATGGCAACCGTATGAAAATCCGGCTTCATGCTTTCATGCGCACTATAACGATACATCATTTACTAAAGTATGGTGTATATGCAACATTTAGTTTTCTAGTTACGATTGTTTTCGTGTTTAGCCAATCAGAGGCCTTGCATGGTAACCATGATCAAAATATCACGCATTTTCTGAAACGTCTTGACCTAAGCTTTAATTTGATATATAACACTAAAATATGGTGCGTTCATATTCCTGTCGTTGCGCATCGACCGACGTCGATGGATATAGTTGACATTTATTCAACCCGGGCGCCGATGTCCATCGACGTCGGCCGATGCGCAACGACGTGAGTATGAGCGCACCTTAAGCGGTAGATCCACGGTAACATTGAGAAAACGTGTTTCCAAATTTGGGTCAAATCAACCTATACCCCCCCCCCCCCCCCCCCCCCCCCCTTAAGTGGACAAGATCTGAAAAAATTGCATGAATGATAGAGGAGTTTGGAAGGCCATCACAAAAGTCCGAACTTTTGAGTCGCCAAAAGCAAGTAAGTAAGCAAGTTCGGCAAACTTCTCGGGAAATCATTTTCAATATTTTCAAAAAATTGTCGAAGAGGAGAGCTCTTAGATGATAGGGCCTTGGATCGCTCGCAGAAACCTTCTCACTTCTAAGATGTTAGCTAGAAACCCAAGCATAATATCCATAGAAACATCCGAGGTATGACGTTGAGTACTGCGCGCTTTGTTTTCATTAAATGACCCAAAAGGAGAGTAGCACGTTACTAAATTGAGTGTTCATACGAGGGTTGTTCAATAAGTTCTACCTCCTACCTCATAACTTTGATATTATACAAGCCATTCGCATAAAAAAAAAATTCCACAATTAAAGGTTTGAATCTCAGCTACAAAATAATAGTAGATTGATCTAAATACTTATTGTACTTTTCTGGATATGCAGTCATAACTAAACTTCCATTTAGTGCGACGGAGACGGGTAAACAACAGCATAATGCTAAGTGCTATTCATTTGGGTAAAACTTATTATTAAACGACCCTCGTATAATGTATTTTGAACAAAATGCATGGATTCTTTCTCGAGTTATAGAAAATGTATTAACATATTTCTAGGAGAGTTAATGAATTGACACTTCCCCACAATATCAAAAGCAAAACCAGATTATATAAAGTGAAAAGATCACATTTGTATATGCCTTCGTTTGTTTATATACTTATATTTGAGTTTACCTAAAAATGGGCATTTGTTAATTGTGCACGAAAAGTGAGGAAGTCAACAGATATTATGTTTGGAGTTTCTTGTTCACATCTTACCTGAGCAAATATAACGAGAGATCCAATGACCAAGGTGCCATTTTTCTAGGAGCTTTCTAAAATCGGTATCTGCTACAACTACTGTTGGTCACAACAGAAGAAATATAAAGAAAACGTTTAGCAAACAAATTCGCAACATTTGCTACTTTTGTTATGTTTGTTGGGTAACAACCTTTGACCAAAACTCTTGCCCCTCGTTGGGTCAGATATCAACAGTATTAATAATTGGGAAATGTTTAACCAACATTTGTGTTACAAACTTGCCCATCTCTTGATCAAATTATCGGTTACATCAACGGGGAAAATGTTTATCTAACTAGTTATTTAAAGTAATTACCCTACTATTGGATAACACTTATACTAGCATTACCTTTCTCTAGATCCTATTAAATTCAACTTTCTTAATCAAAGTTAGTATAAGATATGCCTACTTGTACAACATCCACGCATAGGCTTCCTAGAAAATAAGACCATAGGTTGGAAATGCAAAATGCAATAATACTGTATATATTTATAAATATAAATATGTTATCATGGCGGCGGCTAAAGTTTGCAGATTACTTTGGCGGAAAATGCCCTCTAATTTGCCAGAACCAGACCAGGACAGCCATCAATTTTAACCCTACCCTAGACATGCTAGAGAACCGCTGCAAAAGTCATATTTGCTTTCATAGGAATTAAGAGATCTTCATTATACAGGACTAAATGGATACATTGCAATTCTCTCGAAGATATATTTTTCTATCACTGACTACCTGATTAACTATTCTAAATGTTGCATATAAGGAAAATTGATAAAACTACTATCATGTCAAGATTTTACTTTCGTGGCTTCACTGTGGCTTGATTTGTAACAACGAACATTTGACTGAATATCAGTATTCTCGTATGCTAAAATAAGAAAATAACACCATAGGTCGGAAATGCAAAATGCAATGTAATACAGTATACATTTATAATTATAAATATGATATCATGGGGGCGGCTGAAGTTTTCAGATTACTATGTCCTGTTTGCGGTGACATTTGCGTGAGAAGTACGAGCAATTACTTTGTCCCTTGTTTTTTAATGGGATGTTATTCAAAGATTAATTGCTATTAAATAACCTGAACCAGGGATGTTATGAAGAGATAAGAAACATTATTTCTGTCAAGGCATTTGGTCAATATGTTGATCCGGGGAGGGGAATGCATTCAAAACTATGTTACATACCGTCATACCATGTGCCCGGACCATGTGCCATTAAATATAATAGAAATGCTACAAAAGTAGTGTTGTTGTCTAACATTTTGATTGATTGTTTTAAAATGAAGATTATCAAACAATAGTGCACATTTGCTTCTTTTGACCAATTGTTTTTGATTTTATAGTCATTTTAAAGCCTTCAATAATTTATTAGAATCGCTTAGACCTAGGCTAGGCCTGGGCGTTCTAAACACATATGTATCTTCGACATTCGACGGCGCATATCTCAAAAATGTTGCCTTTGATTTATTGTTGTTGTTTAAAAGAAAGCCAAGACCAAGATCTTCATCAAACATGTAAAATTGAAGCAACCAGTTGCTTTATAATCGAGAAAATGGCTTTTAATTATACCCCATTTTACACAGGAATTTATTTAGTGGTGTTTGTCCGATTTGTTGGGATGGGTGGCTCCTCAGTTGGCATGCTTATAACAATAATGATTGATGGCTTGAACATTTTGCACGAGTCTGTTCCCATCAGGACCCAAGCGTGTGTCCACATGGATTGACCAGTGAAAGAAGGAAACACCCCCAACACACCAACAAAAATACAACAAACAAACAAACAAACTCATATGACCTCACTTTTTATCCAAAAACCTATGTTTATGAGTCCAGAAAAAACCTACCTTACCAACCTTTTTATAAAATCCTGCCTTTTTTTCTCCTTCAATTTAAGAGGAAGGATTTTCAGCACTATATGGCCTCTTTCACTTGATCTGAAATATGTTACTTTAAATGCTCTATTAAGGAAAAGTAGTGACCAACCAACGATTGAACTGTTCTATGAGCAAATGTTTTAGGAGACTTGTTTTAATGAAACAGCAAATCACATCACATACATAGGCAGCGTTCGAAATAGCGGCCATCCGGTCATCCGAAATGACCAAATCTACCGGCGGATGACCAGTTTTTCTTGGCCGATCATCCGGCGGATGACCAAAATGATGGGAGATGAAAGAAAAGAAGAGGATCACCAGGATGCATTAGAGGCTATAGACCTGACCGTCCTATTGAGAGACGTACTGAAAGAACAAGTCATGGTCGCGAATGAACCAACCCTAGAAGCTGCAAATGAGGATGACACTGGCAGAGCTGACGACACCGACCCTGCAGCTGCAGTTGTGGAACGTGAGGTTGAGTCAGATAAGGATGACCTGGATACAGATCCAATGGAGTCAGGATATAAGAGTGAAGAAGAGTATCATCCGGATCAGGATGCATTAGAAGCTGTAAATGAGGATGACACTGACACAACGGACGACACCGACCCTGCAGTTGTGAAACTTGATGCTGAGTCAGATGAGGATGACCTGGATACAGATCCAATGGAGTCGGGAGATACGAGTGAGGGAGAGGACCATTATAATGCATTTCAGGGCTTACAGGTGGTCGTCCTATTGATAGAACGTACTGAAAGAACGTGCCGACTAGAACAAATAAGTGACTGAAGAAAAATAGTAGTTAAAAGAGAGGAGATTGTAAAATAAAGAGAAAGTTGCATAGAGGTTAACGTGGAGTTAATGTCGTCATGTGTATAATATATATAAAACAAAATATAATTTATATATGTATGTGTATATATGAAGACTCGCTTAACATGTGATTTTGGAGCTTGCCTCTGAAAAAAAAATGCGGATAACAAAAAATATTGACGGATGACCAAAATCCCAACCTAGGTTATCCGGTGGATGACCAATTTATTTTTCTTATTTCGAACGCTGTACATAGGTACATTATAAACATACAACATATTATAACACATATTTGTGATGCACCTTTTCCTAGAGGATCAAAGCGCTTACATATACTAAATACCATAACACTAATCAAAGGTAAACATAATGTCAGAAGCAAAATCTTTATATAGACGCTTTGTGCTGAAAAGTGCTTTCTTAACGGCAATAGCAGAATAATGAATATGAAGATAGGAAGATAAAAAGGCTGTAAGTACGAATCGTCTTTTCTCCAATCTGTTTAAATTTAAACAACTCGCCTTTATTTAGATTTCACGTCAAATAAATTCACTTAGGCCACAGGTGCTATAATTATGAGTAACCCCCACCCCTGCTGAGGTTTAAAGAAATGGCTTACGCGCGTCAATGTTTTCAGGAAATTCGAGGAAGAACCAATTGACTTGTTTTTGTGGTATGCGGTGTCATGGTTTAAAGTAATAAAAACATGAGGTAAAGTTGAAATGTTACAGGGAAATTACTAATATGTTACCAGTTGAAATCAAAAAGGTTCAGTTGTCTGCAAAACATTTTGAGATTGAAGGAAAATTAATTAATTTTGAAGAATTCTGACGATTAGCAGGGTGTGTAGAAGGCTGGTGCCGAGTACACGCGTCACGTTACGTTACGTCACGTCACTTCACGTTACGTCACGTTAACGTTAATCACATTTCTCGCTCGTGTTTAAAAACCAACACTTCAGTCACAACGTTAATAAAGTTTTTAGCTGTTTATGTATCTCGTGGATAAAGCAAGCATGTATATAATTTACAAATTACAGGACTCATTTGCTAATTCAGCATAGCTTGCCCACCGCACACGCGGACCTTATTAACCCTTAACCTCAATGATGTAATTATTGCGGGTAAAAATCCTGTGTAGCAGCTGTGTAATATCATAGTATTATAATTTATATGTACGTACATGTACATGTATGTAGCTGCCGTGTGATATGTTACAAGTCACGTATTAGCAACAAGAGATAGTTTCACGGTGGACTAAATAAACCCGGCAAATAAAGTCTATTTTTAATTCACTATCTAGTCATTTATGACTATGTCATGTAAAAAAAATTAAATGAGGACATAATCACTTTAACAAAATCAGCGACACGCTTCGATGTTGTAAAATAAATACCGCACATCACTGCGTTTAGTCGTTGCGCTGTTTGTAAAGCAGCGATTTTTTGTTACGTATTGAATGAGGTTATTGTCATATATTTGCTATGTAGGCCTATGTTTATGTTTCCACACATTCCAATTCATAATAGATCACAATGACCTGTTTCAAACTCATTATCTCCCGAACAATGGTTGGAGTATTTTTAAACCAACAACATCTGAATGTTGTGTTTGTCAATTAAAACGACCTCCACAATCGATCCCGGCTAGGAAGGGGTTGGGGTTGGCGACCCCTAACCCCTAACCCCCGATGCACATTTTCCAACAAAAAAAATTGTTTCGCGGCAAAAAAGCGAGGGAAAAAGGGCCTCTGGGTTCAGAGGCAAACGATGTACAACTTGGTCACGTGGGTCAACCATGCTTGGCTCAGTATACTTCGCCAAGTATATAGCATGGGGCCATTATTTCATCGAAAACTGCCGCACTGGGTGGAACCAGCACACCGCATCGTAGTCTTTTGGAGTACTCAAGAGTGTTAGAATTAAGTTATAGGCAATGTCGGCGGTGGAGGGTGGAAATGTGCAGTGGCGTGGTTATGGGGTTTGTGTCGGGGGAGGGGGAGGGATGTTGGCGGTGGACGGATGCGCATCCATGGCCGTAGAGGCAATGTATTTGAAATAATGTTTAGGTGTCCTTAAACGGAAGTAGGGGTGGGGTGGGGGGTAAAGATATAGATACAGATGGGCGACGAACAGTTACATACGCACGTCGGACTTCGAGGCAATGTTGTCGGGGTAGGGTGATCGTCACCGGTGCCGGACCGATGCACACGTCGGCTTAAAGGCAATTTAATTTGAGTTATTGTTAAGCGGGGGAGGGGGAGTGGGGGAGGGGGAGTGAGGAGCAACAATTTAACCTAGCTTTTGTGCAAGTTGATTTACCACAACACTGAAAGAACTCTCTGCGAAAATTCTGCACAAAAAACGACCATAATAGTCCAAGAAAATCATGAAATGTCAAGTTAAATACTTCGATCGATCGTACATTGCGAACTTGGTCGGGGAAATACCTTTTATCGATATAAATAACTTTTGGTTCCTGTATGGTATTTTCCCCATGTTATGCTGTGCGGTAAAATTGGTACCACCAATTATTGATGATATTTCTTTTCTGTTCCATACGGTTCCCAGTTGGTTATTTTTATCCATGTTACGCTATCGCGGTAATACGTTTTTTTGGTACCACAAGTTTACTGATCGCACTTGGAATGACGTAACCGATGCTGCGCTGTTCTTGATGAATGAAAACAAACTTTTATTTCTTCGGCGAAAACAAAAATCAAAGCGGCAGATAATGAAAATTATGAAACCCCTCTCCCCGGGATAACTTTCAAAATTAATCTGTTATCACGCAGAGAAGAAATTTGAATTTAAGTTAGGATTCAAAGAGTAATATTTGGGGGGGGGGGGATTTTCGGTCATGATCTTTTTAAACTAGGAAATAATCTGTAATCCAGGATCAAATAGAAATGAAATGCTCAACATATAAAAATTGGTACTGTGTGCCATGTGTATTTCCGATATTTACTCCTAGGCCCCCTGCGATGGTCGTGTTAACTTGGTCGGAGAACTTCAGAGTAAGGTTATGTACCGTGTGGACAACTGTCCGGAGTAGAGGAAATATATGTGGAATTTGATTGCTGCAGGGTCTAAATTTACGCCGATAACTTACGCCCGTCTGAACATGACTGAATGTGATGTGAACATACGTAGTAGTGACCCTGCTCTACTCGTGGGTAACTGTTTGTCTTCATGTCAAGGCCTCGGCCATGCGGGAGGGCAGTTGCGAGATAGCCAAACAAATATAACGAAACATTCAAGCAACTCATGAAGAAATGATGTAGTTGCCGTATTTCCTAGCAAGTGTATGTTGTCTTGTCTTGTCTTTGGTTGACTATAGTAAATAAAACAATGGTAAAACACATTAGCACTGGGTAAACTTGTCGTAATTGCATTTTTGCAATTGTCCATGGTCCCGAGGGGGAGGGGGGGGGGGGGGTCAAAGTAATTTATGTTCTCTTGACCATCTTTGGTTGTCTATAGTAAATAGGACCATGGTAAAACGTAAAACACACGTAAAACGAGTGTATGCGAAATGTGTGATTCGCAAATGTTGGAGGGTGACGTTAAGCTATAATAATGTTTAAGACTACACGGGTCTGTTTTCAAGTTCCGCGTGTTGAATTTGTAAATTGTATATGCTTCCGTTAAAGTAATTTTTTCTTCTTCTTTTTGTTGATGCCGGCGCACTAACTATTTATTTACATTTGTCTATAGGAAACATTAATATATAATTATGAATATTTAGTTTTAATATTCTCTAAATAATAAAGTACAGTATTTAATTATTGTCTTTCCACCTTTTATATAAACCTCATTTTTTATTGTGTTTATATAATCTTCCCTTTCCTATGGCAATACGATTTTCAACTTGGAACATAAAATGAACTAAGCCCCTAAACACTTGAAAACCGTAAACCTGCACATCTTTTTCTATATACGTACAGTTTCCCCAATAATATAATATAATTTAGTAAAGGGTCTGGATCAAAAATATTGAATCCAAACATTATTGAAAATTTTGTTAAACTGAGATCAATTCCAAAAATTATATTTAAAAAGATCTCAACACTAGTCCAAAAACGTTTAACATGTTCACGTTAAAGTAATTCATAAACAGCCATAAACTTTATTAACGTGACTGAAGTGTTGATTTTTAAACACGGGCGTGAAGTAAGATTAGCGTGAACGTGACGTGACATGACGCGTGTATTTGGCACAAACCATCTTTGGGACACGCTGTTGTTAATCGTTCTATAGATATTTGCGTGTGCAAATATGCATTCATTGTTTTCGACAATGATGTTTCGTGGGATTTCGAAACTGCGGTTTTTTCGGTTTTTTTTGGAAATTAGGTTTAATTTACGCAGGTTATAATGAGTGTCATGCGTGCCGAGTCGTTTATTTGTTAGC
>CM069457.1:49730418-49796962 GCA_035610835.1 Ophiura sarsii | reverse complement strand
AATTGTTGTCATCATCAAAATCGATGGGATTAGGTCCTTTGTTTTTAAATCATCTTTGTCATACTGTACTATTTCATTGGAATGTTAGATCATGAACATCGGATTTATCAAACTCAAGATACACTCCATTTTGTAAAACATGGTGATTTCACCTTTTTGACAAAGTGCTAAAATATGTGTGTGTTATTACAGCTTGTTTGAAAGAAACTTGTGTATTCTCATAATCTCTTGTCTACTCAATATAAACTGTTATTAGTTATGGGTGTTCAAATCATTAATAATTCTTCTCCTTAATTCAATTTAACGGGTAAAAGAAGTTTGTCACACTTGAGTGACCGCATGCATTGTTTTATTTGACAAGTGTTTAGGGACTTCTTAATGAAGTGGTATTTGGTGAATCACCAGTGGCTTAGATTTCATTTTCACGGATTTCGTGAGGTTAAACACTAAGGGACAGGGGCGTAACAGAGGTTGGTTGTCAGGGGGGCACAGCCAAAAAAATTCCTGGTTAGAATAATTCCGTCCCGGAATTTTTCGTAAAAGGTTGCCCCAAATGTTTTCCCAGTCAGTCACCTCGTGAATTTAACGTAAGTGGGGGTGGGGGGGGGGGGGGGGGGGGGGGGGGGGGAGGGGGGGGGGAGGGGGGGGGGGAGGGGTCACAAAATTTCGCACGGTCACAAAATTTCCCAGTACAAAAAACACAACAGTCAACAATTGGTTGACTGTTGTGCTTTTTTTTACTGCGAAATTTTCTTTCTTTCTTTCTTTCTTTCTTTCTTTCTTTCTTTCTTTCCCCTTTTTTTCTCCTTTTCCTTTTTCTTTTTCCTCCTTTTTTCCTTTCTCTCTCTCTTTTCTTTCCCTTTCCCCCTTCTTTTCGTCTTTTCCCTTCCACCTATTTTTCCTGGTGGGTAGGTTTGAATTTCCTGCTGAGCACCATCAGGGGGGGGGGGGGGCACTGTGCCCCCTGCCCCCTGCCCCCCCCCCCCCCCCCCCCCGGCTGTTACGCCACTGCTAAGGGACTATATCATTTTCACCAAGTTTGTAGGAAAATGCATCCCCAATATGAAAAAGAAGTCTAAGCCACTGCTTATTACCCATAACCACGTCTTTACCTGCTTAAATGTCCCTCAAGTTTAGCTTCAGAACTAGCTCATTATAGAAACAAAGCTTGGGGTCGCTCATGCATGACGATCTATTTTTACTATTCAAATTGAATCAAATTGAAGAAGTATTAATGTTTTGAACAACAATATGATACAGCAGCAGTTTAAAATAGAAAGGAACCAAAGATATTAGCAGACAAGAGATTAAGAGAGTGTGTTAGTTTCTTTCAAACAAGCTGTTTGAAAACACATTTTTTTGCACTTTGCCAAATAGGTGAAATCACCATGTCTTACACAATGGAGTGTAACTTCATTAAAATAAGTCCGATACTCATGATCTAAAATTCTAATGAAAGGGTACAGTATAGCAAATAGGATTAAAAAAACCGGATCTGATTTCATTGATTTTGATGATAAAAAAAAATTATGTATTGAACTTTGGGCATCGATGGGTACTAATCATTTTGGGACAGCCTGTATATAAATGAATGAATGAGTAATTACATACTATAAATCATTTAATAAGTATATACATTAAAAGTAATATAAAACGATGAATGGAAAATAATAATTACATACAAAATTAATAAATCGATTGATTAATAATAAATTAATACTAAAGTATGTCCATACCTGAGCCATCATACTCTAGTTTATAGAAATGTACATGAATGATTTCATTAAAGTCACCATAATATTTTGAAAATAAAAGAAAGAATAAGGGAATCACGGGAATCGAATCCGTGTTTTCCGATTATAAACGGCGGATCACAGTAGCACGCTACAGACATCACAGAGGTTGGACGGTAGAATTCGAATATGATATTATTAAACCATTGAACTATTTAGTTACAAAGAACGGCTTTTTGTCATGAAAATTGTACCTTTAAGTGTAATATTTTTATGTGCCTCTTAAATAGAAAATGTTTGTAATGTAATGATGGTTCTTATTTTTCAGAGAATTGTAAAAAAAATCGTTGGCGTGGCTCTACGTGGCTCGTTATTAAAAGTAACCGTGTGAACATTTAAACCCAGGATTGACGTAGTTTGACGACACATTTTGTTATTCTACGAAAAAACCAATAACGTCATTATTTTTCTCTCTGAATATTTAATATGGTACACATTTGGCTCATGCGACAAATAATGTTTAAGTGGGACGATGTTAATTGATATGGATATTAACCTCGCTAGTTATTATTCTCATCTTACTCTCCCAGTTTTTTTTCTCTCAAAATTACATCGCTAGTAATATCCGCTGCAGTTTGGGCATAAGCATTAGCGAGGTAGTTTACCTCAGTTTACCGAATGTCATTTTCCTTATGTTCCCATCCCTTAACACTTTTGGACCGGTGATTTTGACATTTCGCCGGTAATAAATCAAGATTTTGTCAACTGCTGACTATGTGGTCCATTTTCAGGGTTGTGAAGGTAAGTTTATGCCCTTGGGGCAAGGGCATACTTATATCCTTTGTAGTCTTAAAATTGGACCACATAGTGGAAAATATACACATCCTTTATTACCTGCGAAATGTCAAATCACCAGTCCAAAAGTGTTAAGGGACTGGGAACATAATGTAAGAGATTCTTTTCGTCGCTTAAGTACGCAATATTCCTTGACAAACAAAACGAAAACGAAAACGAAATTAATAATTATATTCTGCACCAAAAACAACAGGCGCAGGTACAGGCGCTACAAAACAAAACGGAAAGTTCAAAATACTATTCAAATTCCCTTTTATTTGTCTGTTAAGCACATCTTTCATTGTCGGTTGGGATTAGTACTATCGGTTTATTTCACAAGGTTATTGTTTCATTTATCTGTACTGTAATATACAATGCAGTAGCATCAGATAAAAATTATTATTCCATGCGTACTATTTCTGATTTCAAACCTCTCGAACACGTACAGTATTCACGCCACAGAAGTCAGAAGTAGGACGGTAAAAGTCGTGTCATGATTTTAATAAACCATTGAACTATTTAATTACAAAGAACGGCTTTTTATCAAGAAATAGTGTCTTTTGAGCATATAAAGTGCAATAATATTATTATTTGTATGTAACTCTCGAACAAAAATGTTTGTTATGTAATGATGGTCCTTATTTTTCATCTTCAGAGAATGGTAAAAAAAAGGAAACACATTTTCGGACACAACATTCATTTTAACTGAATCGCGGACCGGCTCACCGTGGCTCATTATTTAAATTAACCATATTAACATTTTGACGGAGTGACGTACTGACGACACATTTTTTGTTCACGGAAAACCATTAACGTCATTATTATTTTCTCTCTGATGGTAAACATTTGGCGCATGCGACAAATATTTTTTTTAAGTGGGCCGATGTTAATTTATATGGATATTATTAAATTCGCTTCTGATCTTACTTTCCAGTATAGTTTTTCTTTTCTTTTTTGGCACCAAAGTAATATTTAGGCATATTATACTAACTACCGTCTGAAACCGTTTATCTAAATTCGCAGTATATCATGTTCTGAAAAATATTGAAATGTTGGCGAAAAAAGAGTCAAAGTCCATTGTGCCTTTCATTCAGGACCTTATTTCCAGATAATTACTCATAACGGATCTATAGTGCCAACAAGTCTATGGATTTCACCATATAATAATAATCTAGTAATAGCAATTTGTAATTAAAGATTCTAGGTACAGGCGCTACGAACCAAACTCAAGCCAAGCTTTACCTGATTACGGTTCATCAAACACATGGAAGTTGAAAATTATCACGTACAAATTTACAATTTAAAAGAAACAATACGGTTCCTAAAAACATGGAAGTTGACAACTATTATGTAGGCCTACAATATAGAATGTATTGAACAGATCCAAGAGGTTTACTCTCATTTTAGACGGTTTCGTAATCATAATTGTATATCACATACACATTTACAATTTGAAAGAAGCGATACGGTTCATAAAAGACATGGAAGTGGATACTATTATGAAAAAAACTTTTCAGCCCGACCGTGCACTGAATCGAACCCGGACCTCATTGGTGCAAGACGAGGGAACTACTACACTCGATACTGGTACATTTCATATGTGCCAGTATCGGCCGATACTGTAACACTGAATTGGTACCAGTATCGAACGATACTGGGTGTTCCAGTATCGGACGATACTAGTACAGTCCAAAATCTATGACCTAAAGTACACTTTTTCAATAATTTTAAACAACAATTATTGTTGTTTAAAAATATTGACGGTTGGTCAAACAAAATCATTGTCTAATACGGTTGGGCAGGATTGACAAAAGTATTGGTCATTGGAAGGTCCTAAGGTTGATCGATGAAGTTTTGCCCAACAAAATGCTCGTTTTCTCGGGCATTTGTCACGCGATATAACATTTTCCAGGAGAACTTCGCAAGATATCATTTTCAATATTTTCAGCAAAATGGCAGACACGGCAGTTGACGAAGAGGAGAGCTCTTAGAAGAATAGGGCAGAAACCTTCTCACGTAAGATGTTTGCTAGAAACACAAGAATTATATCCATAGAAAGATCCGAGCTATGACTTTGAGTATTGCACGCTTTTGTTTTCATTAAATGACCCTAAAAAGGAGCGTAGCACGTTACCGAATTGAGTGTTCATGTAAGAAGCTTACTTATCAGTGGGTATATCACACTAGCATTTTAAGTACATGGGCATTCAACAAGACAGGTGTCATTTTAAAGATATCAGCACCAGACCTAATTTGGTGCAAGAATCATGTTAATCGAGCGATGCGTTCAAGTGCTATCGTCATTTAAAATTCTCCAAAAGTAGTCGAAAAAGTGTCACTGCCGTTTTAAGCTAATACTTGATTTGTGTCAACCTTGAACCTCTTTATGTTATTAACCGTATTCTTAAAATGAACTAAAAAACACATTATACGTCACACTCCTAGCATGTTTATCAGCTGATGGAAATCAGAAGTGTAATTTAGTCCATATTTGTTAATCAGGTTTCTGAAAATGCACTATGTTTGCAAACATTCAATCCGCAATGTGGCAATTAAAAGAAGCTAACTAAATAGTCAGTGTAGTAAACTATGACATTTGTGATGGTTACCTCTGCTAAGATGTATCTTTTAAACTGATATACAATTAGTTCGATATCTAATCAAATATGCAAATTAGTTAGTTAAATATTTAAATCTCAAATATGCAAGTTATGAACCTTACGCCGTTTTTGTTGTTGACATGATTACATACCTAAATACATTCTTAATACGTGTCATAAAAGTATATTGCACTACATGAGACCCTCACGAAACAGTTCTGTCGAGCAATATGTCTTTTTTAAATGTTAATTGCACTAACATGTACTTTTAAATTGTAAACATTTTGGAAAAACCTACATTAGTAATTGAAATATCCTAAAGGCCCATCAAACAGTTACAATCACCACCAAGTAGGCTATACATGGATAGTTGTATGAGTTCAAAAGCGACTATATCCTTTACTTACTTAATTGCTTGGGTCATTACGGTATCACCCGTGGTCATTAAATGATCACCTGGGATAATGAAATGATTACTTAGGGTCATTACATTAGTATGATCACCTGGGATAATAAAATGATTACTTAGGGTCAATACATTAGCACTTTTAGTCATTAAATGGTCACCTTGGGGGTATTAAGCGACCATTTGGGTTATTAAATGATTACTTCGGGTTACGGTATCACTTGTGGTCATTAATTGATCACTTGGAGTAACGAAACGATCACTACTTGGGGTAATGAAATGATCATTCAATGTCAATAAATGATCATTTGGGTCAATAAACACTTTGTGTCAATTGTCACTTAGGGTTATTACATAATATCACTAGGATCGAGTCAATACATAATGCATGTTGGCTGAAATAAGTCCTTTTAAAGAAATTTGATCATTCTGGCGGTCATTTTGGACGCGGATCTTTAATAACCACTAAGCATACCTAAATGTATCTTGTTAACACCCTGCATAAGTGTTAGGACCAAAAAAGATGTTTTGGGAGAAAAGTATTAGGGGTGTACGGAAGACGGACCTTGTATAAGCCTTTAATTTACCATCATGTTAAATAACCCCCTGAATGCACCTTTAATGTTGAATATTACCCTATTTGTCATCATAACATTATCGCTAATTGTCATAGACCATGTCAAATTAGTTTGCTGATTTATTCCGGCATCGCCTGATACATTAAGCAACTAGCAATTGTAAGTGGCAAATAAAAATTGAGAAAATTGCCCATTTGTACTCCATTGTGCCCTTATTTTCTTTATTTGTTAGCAGCTTTAGGTCCAAATTATTCCTAACATAAACCGTAAATCACATTAAACTGATAACTGGTGGATAGTGCATTGTGAAACAATAGCGATAATACACAAAAAACGCAAACAAATAATACATTTTCCCCAAAAATTGCCTTTTTGTGCTGAAGATAGCCTAACAAACTATTGTATTCACCCCCTTCATTAGAAAGCTTACTATTTAAGTGATCATTTATTTGTAAACACATTTATTGCCTTTGGCTGGTCTACTGCAGAGTATCAGCTCCACATAACATGTCAATGGGAGTTCAATAGACATGTTTGTCCCCGTATTCAAGGTCTATGGTCATGGTCACAGTTGTACTTTTGAGGAAATTGGAGAAAGTACCAAGTTACTTGCTTTTGTGGTGTCATGGTAAGGTGAAATGTTACAGGGGGAAATCCGTAATATTTTACCAGTAGAAGCGAAAAAGGTTCATTTCGTATAATACCCCATAAGAAGTCGATAATCGAAAATGCTGAATCTGTTTATGAATATATAGATGGATCAGCATTTTATTCCTATGGCTTTAAAAAAATAGCAGTGAGTGTCATTTCAAAGTGTTAGAAGAGGGGTAGAGAAGAGTGGTCAGAAGGATGGTGTAAGGTCGTCAATTCAAACAACGTGAATTGTGTCGGCTATGAAATTAATGATGTAATCATGATTCGTAACATTTGGCGAAACACCTATTTGTGACCATGCGCCACAAATTTGATGTAAAGTCGTCCAGAACATTTTTTGAGATATTGAACAGGAAATTATTCTTATATATATAGTCCTCATGCGTCATTCAACGAGCGCAAACCACAAACCGCGTAAACCGAGAACCGCCACATCTAATTACTTCATACATTCATTTCAGTCTAAACTCCGTTAAGCATGTTGAGGACCTGTATCCTTTGCTAAGAGTATAGTTCGTCGAGATAAATCCTTGTAGGCCTAAGGGTAACTTTTTCCTACTTTTAGAATCCGCGCGGCGTTAAGGCCAGGGTAGTTTTGGAGAGAGCATTCACACGGATAATTACATTTCTTATAAGTTTTAATGCTTAGTGTCACAAAGTACTTTAAGCTAAGCACATCTTTTGGTAAGAAAATAATTGATGTATTGATCATTTTGATTGAACACAGACAAGTTATTCAATTAAACTTATTTAAACTGCACATCCCCAACGTGTAATTATTTGAAATTCGCTCTAGGTGGTTTGTGTCGAAAGTGCTGAATGGATAGCTAAAGAGATGTGAAACTCTCGTTACTGTTTCGTCATAATTTCCGCCAATATGGCAACGTAAATACAGTTGATTTGTTAAAATTCTAAAGCCGATTTTGTCTAAACGCGGCAGAATTAAACTTTAACCTACGGTTCGTCATTTTAGCTGAATCGCAGACCGGCTGGCCGTGCCTCATTATTTAAATGTATCATGTTAATATGAATCCGGGAGTGACGTAGCTGGAAACGACATATGTTTTTATTTTACGGAAAACCATTGAACATGCTTTTGTAAATCGTTCTATAGATCTTTGCGTGCGCAAATATGCATTCATTGTTTCCGTCAATTAGGTTGCGTGGGATTTCGAATATACAGTTTTTGCTTATGTTTGGAGACTAGCCTTGGCGCAGGTTGTAATGAGTGTCATGCGTGCCGAGTCGATTATTTGTTAGCATTATCTACTTCCGTCTACACCAGCCACTTACCCACACTTTCAAATCCATTCTACTATGTTAAAAAAACTGTCTACTAGCGATGTCACTGCTGCGACTGACATGACTGATGAAATGCCTCATGAAATGTCGTCCGATTACCATGATTACATCTTAAGGAATGCCACTGCTGCGATCTATTTGGAACCACCAGTAGAATACTGGGAGCAGATTTTCGTGGCGATCATTGTTGGGTTAATAGCCATCGCTGGTCTCATTGGAAATTCAATGATTATCACCGCCATGTCTTTCTCGAAGAAACTGCAGACATCGACCAACGCATTTGTAACAAGTTTGAGCGTGGTCGATCTGCTGACAGCTTTTACGCTATTCTGGTACAGTGTCAGTGTTCTTGGTAAGGGTGAATGGCCGATACCAGGAGCCTATTGGCTATGTCAGTTTACCGGCTTTATGATCTATGCCAGCACTGCAACC
Source organism: Ophiura sarsii (assembly GCA_035610835.1). Lineage (NCBI taxonomy): Eukaryota > Metazoa > Echinodermata > Ophiuroidea > Amphilepidida > Ophiuridae > Ophiura > Ophiura sarsii. The sequence continues at coordinate 49,788,423 of CM069457.1, read as the reverse complement.
AGCATGTGGACATTAGGCGCCATCGCCATAAACCGACTCATCTACATCGTAAATCCCATCTGGTATAAGAAGATATTCACATCCTGGAAGCTTGGATTTCTTGTGGCCATACCATGGGTACTTCCGACAGCATCTTTTCTTTTACTAAGTACCAAAGAAAATATTACATTTGGGTATACCAATTATGGTTTAGAATGTACTATTGCTTACACTGTCACATCAGAACTGAATGTGTACCAGTTCCAAAACTTCGCACATGGTATATTGATAGTTGGACTGTTTCCACTCCCAGCAATAGTGATCAGTTACATATGGATCTACCTTTTTCTTAGAAATCACTTTCGAAAACAGAAGCAATCCTTTAACTCTGCTGCCACTCCAAAGAGTTCGAGTGGAAACTCCACATCGGAACTTGTTATCGAAATAGAAGAGGGCGCGCGTAAACTCAACAGCGCTGTAGCCGATCGAAGAAGGAAACAAATCTCGAAACAAGAAGTCGAGATCACCAAAAACCTTTTCTACGTCGTTGTCGGATTCATCGTTGTTTTTCTTCCATTTTTGATCATACAGAATTTCGTTTTCGAATATTTTCATGTCATATTCTATCTGAGGATCTTGCCGCTTTCCAATTGCGCCATTAACTTCGTGATATACGCCCTGAAACATCCGGATTTCAAAGTTGTGCTGAGGCTTATGATGAGGTGTTCTTACGCGGATATTCCTCAACGAACACCGCTTTTGAAGTATATACTTTCAAGAAGAAGGAACGAACTATAAACACTACACTAGTTAACGACATTTCGAAGGCTCAAAGACATACATATTATAGCCTTGCATCTTTTGGTCCAGGCCTTCGTCACCGACTTCTCACTTAAACGGAACGCATATCCTGCTGTTGACTCATCATGTATAATATACACTCACGTTTGCGTGGACTTCTTGAAGATGCACTCTCAACATGAACTCAAGCCTGTACGAACACTTATGAACCGTAATGCTTCGTTCCAACTGAAATGTTGTTCATGATAGGTTTTTTTTGTCTTTTCATGAACCGTATACTTCATGCAAATTGTAATTTACATGATTGTTTTCGATTTCCATGTCTTTTAATGAACCGTGATGCTTAGTTCAAATTGTAATTTTGTACATAATAGTGTTCAACTTTCAACTTCCATGTTAATTTATAAACCGTAATGCTTCGTTATAACTGAATGTTGTTTATGACGCTTTCAACTTCAATATCTTTTTTACGAACCTTTTGAATATTTACTCACATTTAAGCCGGTTTGGTCAACCTAGTCGGCTGATTGAGGAAGTCAGTCGACCTGGTTGACGTAACCGTCTAAAATGTGAGTAAAACATCTTGGATTTGTTCAACATAATCTCAATTTTACATTATTGTACATAATAGTTTTCAACTTCCATGTCTTTTACGAGGGTCATTAAGATACCGTGTAGACTTGTGTTGGTTGACAAACGATGCTGTGAGAAATGCTTTAAGGGCTGAGCAGACTCCACAACGCTCCAGAGCTGAGCGCAAGCGTTGACCACCGTTGACCAATCAGACTGCGTCATCCTGCTGTGGTGGAGCTGCTACGCATGTGTGAGAGCTCAAATAGTTCAAGCGTTGTGGAGTCTGCTCAGCCCTTTAGTCAATGTCCTACGCTACATTACGCGGTTCAAACATTGACCCAGATCAGTACCTATGGTAAAAGGAAGTTAATGGGAAACAATAAGGGTGGAAAATCCAAAAATGGCGAATGACACTTATTATACAGACTGAAACACGCTGAATGCAAATTACTGATTCAAAAATGCCGGAATAACTCGAGGAATACCCAGTGCCGTACCGACCGTGCGTACCTGGCTCGAAATACCGTGTTGCTAGGAGTGCATAATAATAAAATTAAAATAATTAAAACAAGTTCAATTAATTTGTTATACTATTATTTGGTTTTAGATTTTGTCTTGTATTTATTTCTTGGAATTCCCGTGGATTTTGCTGCCATGCCTTATTGCTTCTTTTAAATTGGAAATGTACATGAGAGTTTTAACACTTTCCACGCGGCTATAAGTTTTACAATATACAAAACAGAATATTCAGAAACATTTCCCAAATGTCAGGGTCTATCTCAAGGATTACTGGACCGATACTTTGCATGTTGGTACTTATTTCAATGCATTTCTCATGGTGATTTCAAATATGGTAATGTTATTCAACAATTTTGACTTTTTTGAAACATTTTGTGCAATTTTGGAATGTCGTCGACAGCTACCTGCCGCGTGGAAAGTGTTAAATTTACATTACGTTTGATGAACCGTAATGTTTGGTTTGAGTTGTGCTGAACATGGAAATCCCTGGTGCCAGTATGGTACGACCTTGGATTATATACCTATTTATAGAACACGGAGCTATTTATAGAATACGGAGATTTGGTCAAAACCTCCTTGAAACGACTCCATGCATAAGACTATGAAATAAGGAATACGGCCTGAATTATACCTAAATTAATACTCATTTAATGCTCATAACTAATTAATATATAGCCAAATAGCAGGGTCGTTACAGTATTTTTTTAAGTGGAACAACGATAACAAACGTATACTGTCAGAGAATATAACACGCGTACAGTCTAAAGCAACAAATGTATTCTTATTATTAAACAGTCAATAAATTATTGACATAATGTTTTATTGTCCACATTTGCGAACTTTTACCTCTCTGTTTATATCAAATTACCACAATTCATACAAGTTTCGAACCAATTAGAAGGGCATGAAAGTAAAATACGCGAAGTGCATTGAAAATGTGTAATTGCACTCCGCGTCCGCAGTGAATCACTCGCTTTGGTTTTTATTTGTTGTTCAGGCAGCGTTGTTTCGCCGATTTTGACTGCATGTGTTGGCCAACTTGTTAACATTTTTTTTATTCGTTATTGAAGAGACTAAAAGTATGCACAAAACTGTGAATTTGTATTTGTATTGTCGTGTATGAATTAGCGCAATACATGCGAAAATTTAGAAGAAACGTCAATGCACTTACACACAAATGTTGATATGCTAACAACAACACACCCCTGCGGGGTCGTGCCATTCATTATTCACACATCAGCAGTAGCTTGATCGCGTGCATTTTTTTCTCTAATTTCTCTCTAAACAAAACATAGTACGCAATTATTGACATTACACCAGGTAATGGGAGAGGAAATTCGAATCGTAAGATAAGAGGCCTCCTGTATGGACATATGTACGTATACATTACGTCGGGGGCACCCAACGAGGTTTCCTTGCAAATATCTACTCCCATGATTTTAGAATCTGGCTGGTTCTTTTTTCTTATCAAATCAATTCCTGTCTGGCAAACGATTTTTAAAGTCATAACAATCTAGTTGGCTGGCAAGTTTTTACAGGGCCTAAAATATGGAAAAATCTCAGCTGTGCACACATTTTTAAGCAACGATAAGCTGTCACCCCATGCTCCCCCCCCCCCCCCCCCCCCCCCCCCTTACATCATTTTTGGAAACAACATTGAGCTTAAAAGATAATAACATATGTTAATATCTGAAACACATGTTTTATTAAGAATATACATGATACATGACCGGACCCAAATATTGTCTTGTACTATGCGTACAGTAATGTGTCTAGGTTTTTCATATTGAGGTGGAACAAATGGCTGTTTTTTTTCTTCTTTTCTGTTTGGTATTTGCACTATTTTGCCATGATTGAAGTACGTTTCGGCTTTAAATGAGTTTCTTTGCGAATATTTGCTCCGTACATTTGACCGTCATAATTCCACGATTCCCCTTTTATGACCGACAGTGCTAATCTCAACCGACACGACATGAACTGTTTTATTTCGATTGAATTTTCGAATAAATCATGTTACAGCCATTGTATGAGTTAGAGTGTTTTGCCAAAAAAAAATTGAATTGAATATTTAATGTATTTTTGGAAAACACTGTAACTCAACAAATGTGATTGTGTCTTCAAAATAATCATATTTGTAAACCTAACATCAATTTGTAGAAAAGTACAAAACTACCCCGCATATTCATGTTTTCATTACAACTGAATAATTTCACAAATAATAACAAATGCATTAACTTCATGTAAACTTTAAAGCTCAATTTTTAAATATGACAATTTTGGAGTTACAGTGTTTTTCCAAAAAAGGGCCGGTCCCCTCTAAAAAAATCTGACTCGGCTGTGGCAATCCACAGCCTGGTAAAGTCAACCGGGAACAAGTTAAAATCCACCGGGAAAAATACCCTTCCCCTGAAAAGTGACTCCAAATATGCTACTGCTACTGATGTTATTGTTTGAACATCTGACTGTTATGCAGGGTCTATGATGTACAAGTATCAGTGTACATGTATGGTTGGTTCAGCCAACAGAGGGCAGTCTATTTTCTTTTGTTCTATATTCTTTTTTTGACTCCCTTTAATTTACACATTTAGTTTTTTGAAAACTACTGTAGACTCCCGCAGCACAGGAAATAAGGAGAGTAGTATAACCAACATATACACCAAGTGACATTACATTTAGTAAAGGGCATGAACTTGAAGAAGAAAAAAAGTAAGTGTATTAATTAGCCTGATTTTTATTTAATTTTTGGATTTAGATAATTAAGTATAATTAATTATGCAGATGTTTTACAGCCTCCCGCAGCACATGAAACTTTTCAAAAACTATAATTAACAAGCTCCCAAAATCTCAGCTTTGTAGCATTTATACTTTTCTTGGAAAAATAAATTAAAGATTTTTGCATATATTAATTATTTTGCTAGGCCGGCTAGGGGGTCAAAAAAACAATAAGAAACAAAAGAAATGAACGCTTCAATTTTACTTCATTTTTGACGAAAACATTGTCATATCTAGAAAACCGTACCTCCGATCAATCTCAAATTTCAGATTATTGTGGAGCTCAGCAAGCTCTATTAAAAAATAGCCATAGGAACAACCTTAATAACTTTATTAATATTAATTATTTGATTGATCAAGTCGAATTCTAAGTGCTAGTACAATGCCTATCATCAATACCAGCACGCAATTGTGTAACCAATCCACAGCAGAATATACAATTACTAATACGCAAATAATCCCACCAACTACAAGTGGTATTGTGAATAACCTTTATATTTTCCTAAAATCAACATTCTTACACACACACATTCATGAAAACACTACTTTCATGTTGACAGCAAATCGCTGAATCGCAGACCGGCTGGCCGTGCCTCATTATTTAGATGAACCATGTTATGAATCCGGGAGTGACGTAGCTGTAAACGACATATGTGGTTTTTTTACGGAAACCATTGGGACATGCTTTTGTAAATCGTTCTATAGATCTTTGCGTGCGCAAATATGCATTCATTGTTTCCGACAATTAGGTTGCGTGGGATTTTGAATATACAGTTTTTGCTTATGTTTGGAAACTAGCCTTGGCGCAGGTTGTAATGAGTGTCATGCGTGCCGAGTCGATTATTGTTTTAGCAGTATATACTTCCGTCTACACCAGCCACTTACCCACACTTTCAAATCCATTCTACTATGTTAAACATAACGGCTACGAGCGATGCCACTGCTGCGACTGACATGACTGATGAAATGCCTCATGAAATGTCGTCCGATTACCTTGATTACATCTTAAGGAATACCACTGCTTCGATCTATTTGGAACCAGAATACTGGGAGCAGATTTTCGTGGCGATCATTGTTGGGTTAATAGCCATCGTTGGTCTCATTGGAAATTCAATGATAATCACCGCCGTGTCTTTCTCGAAGAAACTGCAGACATCGACCAACGCATTTGTGACAAGTTTGAGCGTGGTCGATCTGCTGACAGCTTTTACTCTAATCTGGTACAGTGTCAGTATTCTTGGTAAGGGTGAATGGCCGATACCAGGAGCCTATTGGTTATGTCAGTTTACCGGTTTTATGATCTATGCCAGCACTGCAACCAGCATGTGGACATTAGGCGCCATCGCCATAAACCGACTCATCTACATCGTACATCCCATCTGGTATAAGAAGATATTCATATCCTGGAAGCTTGGATTTCTTGTGGCCATACCATGGGTCATACCGACAGCATCCTTTCTTGTACTAATTAGCAATTTAAATATTGAATTTGGGTATAACAAGTTTGGTTTAGAATGCACTGTTGCAAACTTTTCACCAGATAATGATAATCATAACCAATACTTCGCACTTAGTTTATGGATAATTGGACTGTTGTTTCCATTCCCAGCCATAGTGATCAGTTACATATGGATCTACCTTTTTCTTAGGAATCACTTTCGAAAACAGAAGCAATCATTTAACTCTGCTGCCACTCCAAAGAGTTCGAGTGGAAACTCCACATCGGAACTTGTTATCGAAATCGAAGAGGGCGCGCGTAAACTCAACAGCGCTATAGCCAATCGAAGAAGGAAACAAATCTCGAAACAAGAAATCGAGATCACCAAAAACCTTTTCTACGTCGTTGTCGGATTCATCGTGGTTTTTCTTCCATTTTTGATCGCACATAATTTCAATTTCGAATATTTTCATGTCATATTCTATCTGAGGATCTTGCCGTTTTCTAACTGCGCCATTAACTTCGTAATATACGCTCTAAAACATCCGGATTTCAAAGTTGTGCTGAGGCTTATGATGAGGTGTTCTTACGCGGATATTCCTCAACCAACACCGCTTTTGAGGTATATACTGTCAAGAAGAAGGAACGAACTATAAACACTACATTAGTTAACGACATATCGAAGGGAAAAGAATATGTCACCAAATAAGCTTGTATCCTTTGGCTCCAAAACATATCATAGCCCTGCATCTTTTGGTCCAGGCCTTCGTCACCGACTTCTCACTTAATCGGAACACATATTCTGCTGTTTACTCATCATGTATAATGTACATTCACGTTTGCGTGGACTTCTTGAAGATGAACTCTCAACATGAACTCAAGCCTGTTCGAACACTTATGAACCGTTATGCTTCGTTCAAACTGATATGTTGTTCACGATAGTTCATTTTAACTTCCATGTCTTTTCATGAACCGTATACGTATACTTCATGCAAATTGTAATTTACATGATTGTTTTCGATTTCGCAGCCCTGCCGTATTGCTTCTTTCAAATTGGAAATGTACATGATAGTTTTCAACTTCCATTACGTTTGATGAACCGTAATGCTTGGTTTGAGTTGTGATTAAGTACATGTTAGTTTTCAACTTCATATGAACAGTAATTGCTTTGTTCACATTTTAAATGTGTACGTTATACATGATAGTTTTTCCACATCCATGGTTTTTCGTAGCACCTGTACCTTGACTTCTTAATTACAAATTGCTGTTATTGTTATTATCATATTGTTATTTGGTGTAATGTATAGTCTTGTTGGCACTATACAGGGTGATTCAAAAAATGTGCACGCTTTGACCTTGATGCGTGCATTGAACCATATACTTTTTATTGTCTGTATATGCGTTATTAATCTAGTTTATCCTCCCAAATGATGAAAGTAATCGACTGATAAATAAGCAAACTGTGATAAGTTTTGTAAGCTGGCCGGGTTTTGGCCATTCCAAAGTAAATTGGTTTTTGCTAAAATGGTCATTATAATCACACCAATTGTCAACATGATTTTGAAATAGTAATTCTTTAACTCTGGGATAAGCAGTTAATCTTCTGATACCAATGTGTCAAATAAAAAGACAAATCTGAATACCTGCATCACCAGTCAATCTTCAAGAAGTGGAGGCATGTGTCAGAGCCGAAGTAACATCCCTACGCCGCAACAGGGGAATGGTTACACGAGCTGTTCGTAACGTGTTGGACAGGGCACACACATGTTGATTTCATCAAAATGTTGGCCATGTCGAAGGAAGACTTCATTAGAAAAAACTTAATATCAGCAAAAAACTTACTGATTTCTAAAGTTGCAAGGAAGCTAACATTTTTTTTATGTCTTACAAAAACACCTTTAACAGGAGACCGTAACTCAGACCGTATAATTTGTGAGCCTAATATCGCAATTTTCCTTCACAAATGTGATTGACTTTTAAGTGCAATTTTCAAGGCACAAAGTGTTTTCAGAACATTTATTTTGTGCAATGTGTTTATAGTATATGAAGTATGATCATCTGAACTATTTATTCCTACAATGTTATACCACCTTTGGCTCATTTAATTACAGGAACCTGTACTAAATTAGAGGCACAACAATGTCTCGCTTGTAGACTCTCACTCCATATTATCATGCTGCAGTAATATTCATGTCTTAACTGTGTAAATTCCATTGGAATGGCAAAAAACGCGGGCCGTTTACAAAACGTGTCACAATTTGAGTATTTTTCAGTCGATTGCTTTCATTTTTTTGGGGTGGAAAATTGACGCTTTATACAGGCAACACCAATTACATGGTTCAATGCACGCATCAAGGTCAAATGTTCGTTTCAAATCGTGGACATTTGTTTTGATTCACCCTGTAGATCCGTTATGAGTATCTCTGGAAATATCATGTTTCAATGTCCTGAATAATAAGGCACACTGAACTTTTACCTTTTTCACCAAAATGTCAATATTTTTCAGAATTGTTAATACGAAAATGTTATGGCATTGTGAGGAATAGTATAGACAGGTGAGAGTGAGCGTACGTAAATTCAAATAATTAAGATACATGGTTAGAGAAAGGTACTGTTTATTATAGACCGTACCCAAGTCATGCGTTTGGTAGGCCTTAGCTTTTTGTAAGTGGAACAACGATACCAAACGCATACTGTCAGAGAATATACCACGCGGACGGTCTAAAAGCAGCAAATGTATTCTCATTATTAAGCAGTCAATAAATTCTTGACATAATGTTTTATTGCCCACATTTGCGAACTTTTACCTTCTGTTTATATCAAATTACCACAATTCATACGTTTCGAACCAATTAGAAGGGCATGAAAGTAAAATACGCGAAGTGCATTGAAAATGTGTAATTGAACTCCGCGTCCGCAGTGAATCACTCGCTTTATTTTTTATTTGTTGTTCAAGCAGCGTTGTTTCGCCGATTTTGACTGCATGTGTTGGCCAACTTGTTATCATTTTTTTTATTCGTTATTGAAGAGAATAAAAGTACGCACAAAACTGTGAATTTGTATTTGTATTGTCGTGTATGAATTAGCGCAATACATGCGAAAATTTAGAAGAAAAATCAATGCACTTACACACAAATGTTGATATGCTAACAACAACACACCCCTGCGGGGTCGTGCCATTCATTATTCACACATCAGCAGTAGCTTGATCGCGTGCATTTATTTCTCTAATTTCTCTCTAAACAAAACATAGTACGCAATTATTGACATTCCACCAGGTAATGGGAGAGGAAATTCGAATCACAAGATAAGAAGCCTCATGTATGGACATATGTACGTATAAATTACCTCGGGGGCACCCAACGAGGTTTCCTGGCAAATATCTGCTCCCATGATGTTTAGAATCTGGCTGGTTCTTTTTTCTTATCAAATCAATTCCTGTCTGGAAAAGGATTTTTAAAGTCATAACAATATAGCTGGCTGGCAAGTTTTTACAGGGCCTAAAATATGGAAAAATCTCAGCTGTGCACACATTTTAAGCAACGATAAGCTGTCACCCCATGATACCCCCCTACCCCCTTACATCATTTTTGGAAACAACATTGAGCTTAAAAGATAATAATAACATAAGTTAATATCTGAAACACATGTTTTATTAAAAATATACATGATACATGACCCAGATATTGTCTAGTACTATGCGTACAGTAATGTGTCTAGGTTTTTCATATTGAGGGGGAACAAATGCGCGCATAGCGTGCGATGTTTTTGGGCTGTTTGGTGTTCTTTTTTGGCTGTTTGGTATTTGCACTATTTTGCCATGATTGAAGTACGTTTCTGCTTTAAATGAGTTTCTTTGCGAATAATTGCTCCGTACATTTGACCGTCATAATTCCATGATTCCCCTTGTATGACCGACAGTGCTAATCTCAACCGACACGACATGAACGGTTTTATTTCGATAGAACTCAGCCTAGGTACTAGGTAGCCTACATGCAATTAAGTTTATCATGTGGGTACATATAACATAAATAAGTCATTCACTGACCATCCAGATATTGAACGTCAAGAAATCCAGGTCATGATCTTGGCGTGGCAGTGTTGGCAATTTACGTTCCTATAAAACTCATTATATTTTGGAACAACCGAAATTCAAGAATTGCGTTGTTTCAAATTAGTTTCGGAGAAGAACGGTGGTGATAAAATTATTTAAAGGCCTTTAATTCTATCCTATCCAGAAACCTTTTCTAATCAAAGCAGTTTTTTAAATGGAAAACTACTAGGGACATTTTGGAATAATGAACGTGTCAGTTTGTGTTCATGCGTTTCCAGGCAACGCTTCATCAATGTTCATTACCACCAAAAGCCATCGAATACATGTTTTGAGCGGATGTATATTATGAGTGGAAGAAATTACAATAGATGATCATTTATAATTTATGTCACACTCTTTATATTCACCGTCTGATCCTCTTAATCGACAGCCAGCTATCGTTTGCTATATTTATTACGTCAATTGCCCAAGCGCCGGCTCCACTTAATAAAATTGGTCTTCACAATAACCATGGAAGAATCGTACTTCCATGCAATAACGATATATTTGATCACATTAATGACATCATACGAGTTGATCGATACGGCAATTATTGTAGGCCAGTTAAACTGGGTTATGTTCAACGTATTATCAATATCAATAGGTTATTTTCGAATTTCAGGCACCCACGATGTTCAAAATATTGTTCTGTATGAGCAAGGCGAAAACACTCGCGCTCCAAATGAAGTTCAGTTTTGTAAATGTATTTCATTTTATTTGTATTACCTTCAAGTGTATGAGGAGATGGCCATATAATACCCAAAAATTGGGGTGCTGTTCTTCTCGCGTCCGCATTGTGACGCAACATGATTTGACTGATGTTTTAAATTTGTTTTGGTTGTACAAGTTATGGTGAAACAAAATAAAAATAAACATTAGCTTGGGTACCGTCCCGGGGTTCATCGATGGTATGACATTACCGAAACAAATAAATATACGTTTTTTTAATATTTTCGAAGTCGGTTTTGAGCCGCGATATGTTATTCTAAGTGATCGTTTGATCACTTCTCAAAATCCAGCGTTCAAAGCATTATGCACAAGTATTCACAAAATCGGGATAAATAATTACCTTAATGACATTACACGAGCTGTTTCATTCAAAGTAATCGACTTGGCACTCATTTATTTTCAGGCCTATTATTGATGGTTGAGTTCAACTTGTACTTAAAAGGACACAATGGCATGTTGAATTATTTTTAATTTTAATTAATTTACCTCAGAATTCAAGATGAATATTTAAAATTGCCATTATTGTTGTTTCTACTAAAAAAAACCCAGCAAAAAATGATTACAACAATGTTTTAAATATGTTGGAATACCACCCCTAACCATGTAAAATGCTGGTTGCGGCTCTACCAGCATTTTTGAATCGACGTTTTGTTGTACAAAGAGGGCTTATTTTTCTTAATCCTTATAGGTGTAAGTTCATACATTTAATGCAATTGTAAAAATATACAAATCCCAGTTTTTATCATACATTTTTGTAATTGAGGGCGCTGCCTCAACCACATCTCTTAATGCCCCTTTAAGTTAATTGGGGGTTTTCAGCTCGTAAGTCTATTATGACGAACATAATATTAACTTATTTATATCATTTGCGTAGCAACCATCGAATCGAACCAATATACACATTATGGCCGAATCTATGAATAGCACAAAACTGTCGTGTTTACCAAATTCCTTATTTTTTTTAACATTTTTTTTCTGTTTTCTTTTTTCTTTTTCCTTTTTTTTTTTTTCTTTCTAAAAAGAATATATGAATAGCACAAGACTGTCGTGTTGATCAAATTGCGTAGACTTTTTTCTTTTTTCTTTTTTCTTTTTTCTTTTTTCTTTTTTCTTTTTTCTTTTTTCTTTTTTCTTTTTTCTATTTTCTATTTTCTATTTTCTATTTTCAATTTTCTATTTTCTTTTTTCTTTTTTCTTTTTTCTTTTTTCTTTTTACTTTTTTTTTTTTTTTTTTTCTTTTTTCTTTTTTCTTTTTTCTTTTTTCTTTTTTCTTTTTTCTTTTTCCTTTTCTTTTTCTTTTTTCTTTTTTTCTTTTAACTTTTTCTTTTTCCTTTTTCTTTTTCTTTTTACTTTTTCTTTTTCTTTTTCTTTTTCTTTTTCTTTTTCTTTTTCTTTTTCTTTTTCTTTTTCTTTTTCTTTTCCTTTTCCTTTTCGTTTCCTTTTTATTTTTATTTTTATTTTTATTTTTATTTTTATTTTTATTTTTATTTTTATTTTTATTTTTATTTTTATTTTTATTTTTATTTTTATTTTTATTTTTATTTTTATTTTTATTTTTATTTTTATTTTTATTTTTATTTTTATTTTTATTTTTATTTTTATTTTTATTTTTATTTTTATTTTTTGTTTACTTTTTTACTTTTTTTCTTCTCCTTTTCCTTTTGTTAGCAACTCATAGGGGGGGGGGGGGGGGCTGCACCCCTAGCGCCGCGCCTGAGGTCTATATAAAATAGGGGTCACGAGTATGAGCCAGGAATATGTCTTCTGCTACCCACCTAATATTTTGCAAAACGAGATGAAGGGGGCGACATAAAATTATGGGAAGTCAGATAGGAGGGGAGTACAAAAAGGTTGACGACGGCTATCCATAATTTGGGCCGCTCTCTTGTGAAGCAAATAACGAATGCAAGGATTCGAGTGATGATCATGTCCGAATGCACTGTAGCTCATCAATATCCTTTTCATCATGTTCATAAAGAGCAGTATGTATGACACGACTCATATTTCGTGTAATAATTTTGTATCATTAGTGATTCGTATCATACAGAGAGCTTCATACCATACAGAACTTTTAAAAAGATCTGTATGATGCTGAAATATCCTTTTTGGCTATTAACCAATGACAATACGGTATTCATGTCCGGGATTCATGTCCATTGAATGTAAAATAAAGAAAGACGGTACATTATGATAAGGACACAATGCACTTGAGGAGTAGCAAAAGAATAATAATAAATGTGTATTAAAGAGACATTAAGTGGTGTTGACATTTTTTATTTATTTTTATTCAAGATGAACATTAAACAAAACAAAATACAGCAAAACTTGACTAAAACAATACCATCGCTATTTATTGAAAAATATATAGAGAGAGACGGTGGGCGGGAGAAAGGGGAGGGGAAAGGAGGGAGTTGGGGAAGGGTAGTAAGTGAGTGAGAAAGGGGGAGGGAGGGAAGGAAGCGGGGAGGGATGGAGGGAGAAGGGGAGGGAAGTATGGTGAAAGGTAAAGGAAGGTTAGAGAGGAGGAGGGGGATGGATGGGGTCCAAACTAACGGGCCCTCGGCGAGTATCAAGATAATGAAGGTGAACAATTATACATTGTTTACAAATTCAACATTATTTCACTGATTTCTCCGTAATCATACCGATTTGGACCGTCAAATTTCAGTATGTTAATCACAAAAATATAATCATTCATATGTTATAAAAAATTTCCATATGTTTGAGGTAAATCGATGTTATGAAAATGTGATCGGAACATCAACCATATGTGCTGGAGTTATATTATTTTAGGATAAAATCTGGGATTTGTACATTTTTATCATTGTATTGCTTGTATGAACTAGAACTAGTATCGGCCGCTGATATCGGCAGTCCGAGGGCCGTAATAGTAAGGGAGATTAATGAAGATGAGTTTAGATAATGTTTGATGTAATTTAGATGATTGATAGATATGCAAAAGTGACAATTATCCGATGTTGTACATTTATAGGGGAAGGGTTATCCCATTGATCTTTAAATGATAAGTGCATAATGCCATTGATTGATACTATTTTTTAGTGTGTTCTACAGGAGGGTCCCGTTCTAGGATTGATCAAGATGTGACTTAAACCATATAGTGGGGTTGTACCGAGACTCCTGGGGTTGTACCGAGATATAGCATATAATGCTATAACTTTGGTTTTGATTTGCGGTTTTATTTATAGAATAGAATACCCTACCATTTGTATTCATCACTGTGTAAGTGTATGGGTCGTTCTTTAAAAGTCCCCATTGAAGACATGCAGTGGTAGGGTATACTAAAAGAACTCCTTTTTGCTATTGAATAATCCCGATATGACATGAAATTACTTTGTAATGGTGTAAACCTTGAGTATTATTAACGATTGTTCATATAATTTAATTGGTCTACCTATTAAGATATTTGGAATGGAAAATTAACATGAGTCATTGATTTGTATTAATAAATTATGTGCATTTTAATAACTATGCCATTATGATTAAACATTGAACCACTTCCCAAATGACATGAATAGCTTGAACATTATCAAGAAAGTTTGCGGTTAAAGTGCTTAACGAGGCATATGACATAATTTAAACATAAATCCATTGTTATATACAAACAGATATATTATGGGGTAGGCTTGATTAAAAAAAGAGCTCTATCCCATGCAGTTCGTATGTCAGTAATGCGTCTCAGTTTCAAGTAATGAGCTGTTAAAATGGACAACTTTACGTCTGCCTTTTACTGCCATACATAAGGCTAATGAGAGTTGATGTCGAGTTTCCCATTACCCGCCCGTGCACTTTTTTTTACCGGCCTCGAAATTTCAAGATCTCTATAAAAAATCATTATATGGAAAATGTTGAGTCGCCTCATCACTCAGAAAGAAAAAAAGTAACGGGAAACTCGTAATCAACTTTCATTAGTCTAATGCTTGGCAATTTTTTTTTTTTTTAAATCCTCCGTGCTTTGTTACGGTATATGGACCCTATTCCAACTGATAGTCCTTTTCCGGCTATATATATGCTGCAACTTTGAACCTTTTCATGTATTTTGCAGAACGCGATGACCAGAGGGATTTGCGTTGAGAAACCGCTGTATATGTTTTTGAATATAGTTAGATTTTGCTTGAATTAGTAGAACTATTGAATTATTAGCAACATGAAATACAAAATAACGCTGTCACATTCGAAGTTAAGAAGAGTGTTACATTATTTGTACATAAATTAAAGAAATTAAAATTAAAAAAAATCAATAAATGAAGAGCTCATTTCCAAAAGGCGCTAAATCCACTTTAAAAAAAAAATGAGTTAGGTGCAGAATATGAAAGAGAGTTACAAAATACAACTTTTAACCTTTGGTCTACATCTGTAGCATGTTCGGGTCCAAAGTTATGACCCTCGGCAATTTCCGGAAATTTGCGAACATTTCCGGAAATTCCCGGAAATTTGAATATAATTCACTATTTTAAGGCCAAAATTGTAGAAATATGTTTGTTTTTATGGTGGTAGAACATTGATATGAATTTATGAATAAAACGTAAAATTATTGGGATTTTTGTTTTGAAAATGAGACACGAACACAATTGTTGTTGTTTCAAAATATGTGCAAAATTGTCAAAAATTACAGTTTTCTCACGAAATAACAAAATATCATAATTCAAAAAATGTAAGAGGTATTTGAATGCGGTTTTCTGTTTTCAATGTTATTTGACAATGTCTTTCAGGTGCACTTTATTTCTAAGTAAAGATTTTTTGGAAAAGTGGTTTCTAAAAAAATGGTCGAGACATTTTTGTTCCAAAGGGCGCTAACTCCACTCGTTTCCGAAAATAAAGAAAGACATAGGAAATACAGTGGAAATACGAAAATGAATTCAAACACGTTTTTAATCTTCCACGTGTGGTACGTTTCATTGGGCAGAAAATAAACTTAATCAAAGAAGTGCAACATCCTCATATCAAAAAACGTTGCTTTTCTCCTATTTCATTTTTATGGAGTAAGCGCCTTATGGAAATAAACTCTTCAAATAACAAAATGTAGACATCGTTGTTATTATTTTTGGTGTGTATTTTTTCGGTGCCTACACCTCTATATTAAATTGAAATATAAACATTTACACATTGTATCAAGTAATTTATGATTCTTTTTCGAAAACAGGACCTGAATATAATGCCTCAATATGTATATTGTAGGGCGATTAAACATAAAGAATGTATTTGTTTGTATTATTCCTATTTGTTTGAATTAAAAGAAAAATAATAAATACAATACCTTTACTTAATTCTACCACTATATGTGTTTGTTTATTTGTGTTCTACTACCCTGTAAATCAACATTCAAGCTCTTAACTACATAATATAAGTTGGTGTCTCCCATTTTAGAGAACATACTATTGACTGAAAATTATAGAAAGGTCTGTTAAGGGGCAAATCTGATATTGTAAAATCCCAGGTAAGGCCACTATTTGATGCACGTATGTTTAAAAATAATTATGTCCGGGTCAAACTCAGTAAAGTACTTGTTGATTTATGAACAATTAAGACATCTTCATCATGCAATGTGCATTACAGATATTTCGAATATTAGTTCTAAACGGCATGATGGCCGAAAATTGAAGAAGATTTAATCAATTGAGTGGGGTTAGTGATATTAAAATTAAAGCTGATATAAAGAACATTAAATTGCATCTCAGTGCCTTGACTTACGTTAAGCTAGTCCAGTAACACGACTAGCTTACACTAGTCCAGCTTTGGACGGACTCACATCAAGCTAGTGAGCGACTAACAGGAAGCTAGTCCAGCAATGCTCCATCTTGACTAACATAAGCTAGTCCAGCCACAGACTAGTAGTCTTGAGCCGGACTAACCTTAAGCTAGTCAAGTCGGCCATAACCTATCCAGCAAACTTGACTAGCCTGCTGGACTAGTTTTTTAAACTAGCTTAAAAGCTAGTCCAGCAGGCTTGACTTGCCGGCTCGACAAAGTTAAAGTTAGTCCAGCCTGTGCCTGACTAGTTTAAGTTTTCAGTGTATATAACAAAGTGGTCCAGATTGATGCTGATATTGACAGTTTTCCATTATCATTATAATCATATATATTTAGTTACGGGAATTTAGACAAATTATGTTTCATAGTTGACCAGATTGATTAAATTATCACTTTTCTATTACGATATTAAACTATATTGGTAATAATGTTATCATAATGCATATAGCTTTAGGAAATTTACAGCCATTAGGCCTAATTAGTTATCTTCATTTACATGTATCAGATATTGTAGGTTTGAAATTCAAGAAGAAAATTGGCTTTCGCATTACACGCCAGATGTATCCAGGGAAATAATGTCCGGGGTGATGTATCCATTTTTGTAATCAAATAATCACATACGTCCGTGACGTATACACCTAACACACAAAGTTACTGATCAGGACTGGTGCTTTCATGTGGGATAATCAAAAATCAAAAATCAATACGAAAAGTCTGAGATATAGATTTAATGAGCAAATTTCTTCTCCGTAGTTCGTAGTTTGGTACCTCGTTCATAAAAATCGAGTGTGTAGTTTTGAAGTTATGATAGTTTCAATGACCATCAAAATTGTTGCACTAAAATTGGGTTTCTATGGGATATCATTGCTGCTATAAAGCGTGTGATTACGCATAGAAAAATGTGAGTGTAAAAATAAAAACCTGAGACTATACCAATTATCGTGCAACTTTGTTGTCGTTAGTCGTGGTCATTGAAACAATCATAACTACAAAACTATCCACTTAAAGGTAGATGACCCGATCACATTTTCGTAACACAGAATTATTTCAAACATACGGAGATTTTCATATCATATGAAAGCTCGTATTTTTCTCATCATCATACTGAAATTTGACGGCCTAAACCGGTATAATGACGGAGAAATCGATGAAATAGCGTTGAATTAACGCGAATGGTGGTTACCACCGATATAGTTTGTGTACTACTCAATGGGTACAGTTCACAGCATCTTGTGCGTCTAAAATAAGAACCATTAGAGCTATGCAACTCAAACTTTGGAACACGACTTTTTTAAGGATTACCTTTCGTGTAGAATAGAAAACTTCAAGTTGAAAATCGGAACATCTACCTTTAAGGTGTTTGGAGCACATAAGAACCTATTGAAATTGTTTGCTAAGATTGCGTATAAATGAAGTTCCATCGATGTGCAACTCATTTCTAAAATAAAAATTAGGGGTCACCGACTTCGTTTTTCCACGAGAATCATTTTAAAAACCACTTTTTTCGAGCAAAATAACACAGAGGTCTATAGGAAATACGGATTTTTTTACACGTTTTGCTTCATAGCAAAAAAACTAGATTGAAATGTTATGTCGGATTTTTTTTTAAAAGATGCGCAAGTATATGGCCTTTTTATTTCTTTAATACAAAATTGGGGTCAACGACTTACTTTTTCCACAATTTAACGAAAAGTGTCATTTTTTTAGTGTTCAAAAAAGTGCTGCCGTGGAATACCGCGTATGACGCGAAAGAAAAGGCGCTTCATTGCCTGCGTATTTATTTGTACGCGTATTCACACAAACGCCCAACTACCGCGCGCACCCATCCACTAACACACCCCCACACTCCCTATTAATTCATGACAATGGTCTGGGTTGGTCTGGCATAATGTAAACATTACCTGTCATAATGTAAACACTAGCTGTCTTTGTATGGCCAGACATATCTGTCATCAGCTCATGCCCCTTGTTGGTGGTTTATCTGGCTAAGTTTATTATTACCCTATCATTGAATTCCTCTGGTATAAATTGTATGAGGATTTTTTTGTTTATCAGTAGGGTATTTAACAAAGTGCCTGTTTGACATCAACACAGGTACATTTTTCATGTACAAGCTGAATATGGTCACTATTTCCACTGTAAACAAAGTGTCTCTAGAGCTGAAATCACAACCTTGAGCGTACAAGATGCAATGTACCACGTCACGGCCATGTTCATTTGGCACCGTTTATAAGCTGCTGTGTAAGGGATTGATTGTGTTATAAGGGAGTGTTCAGAAATATGGTGGGGTGGGGGCAACTTGCATTTGATTAGTGTCTTACCCTCCACCCCCTTTACAAACCGGAAAACTCCCCTCCCATTAGTGCAAGACTCTTATGCCCCCCCCCCCCACACCCCCCCCCCCCCCCCCCCCCCCCACACACACACACACACTCGGTTCAGGTTTGTATCATAGGCGTAAATCCCGGGGTGAAGATGGGTGGGTGAATCGTTGGATCATTAGGAACAAAGCCACATATCAGCAATCTAGAACTTTTAGTAAGTGCAGGAGTAAGGAAAATAACCAACAACTAACCCGCACTACTCACGCCGGGGCAGGTTAGGCAAAACATTTGAATGACTATAAACGTTAGTACCATCGCTGTGATGTCTTTAGATTAATGCAACATTGTTAATGACAAATAATTTTACTTCAATTATTCAAAAACCATTATTCAAGATAAATCCTTATGTGAGATGTATCCGGCTCTGAAGTTTTAATAGTTACTTTGCTATGACCGGTGCAACCAAATTACACCAGTCTGATACTTTTTCATCAGTCACGTGATGAGAAACACGGCGGACTCGCCCCGAGGGCGGACTAGCCCCGCTCTCCCTAGTGCATAAACTGGCCGGTGGTTAACATGCACCTTTTGCAGTAATTCACCACATTTTAGCCTATAATTTCTAAATTGAACATTTCTGGCCCTAAGATTTTACAGACATGAATGATAAAAACATGGGGATATCTGATATCAAAATAGGCCTATCTTGATGTGAAAAAAAAATCATAGCCAAAAAAAGGTGATCAGAACATACACCTTTAATCTGCATGAAACAGGCAGTATCTCGGGGGCGGGGCGGATTTGACCGGGAAGGACAGCTCAAACTACCGGGCTAAAAAGAGGTGAAGAAATGGAAAGAAAAGGAACGGAGGAGGAGAAAAAGGGGGTGTTTTTTTAAAAACCTGCAAATAAAATTATAATTTATTTGGTTTTCAAAATTGGATGTATAATGAAAGGGCTTCATAGCAGTACAGCGCATGATTTAATGATATAAAATAACAATAACCTCAGTTAATAAAAATGAATGACCCTGGGATTTTCAAATGTCTCTAAATTATAAAGGTTTGTGAAAGTTTATCTGTAATGTCATACCACATTGATTAGTTATTAAACTGTTATACTCCGCAAAGTGTGACAATATACTTTGCAAAACAAGCCCGGAAAACAAGACTAACCCGTGGTTTTTCCATATCACTGACTTTTCTCTGTAATTACCAGCCGAAGCCCTTCGCGCTCTCTTCTCGAGAAGTATAATTGCAGGTTCTGATAGGTCGGCAATAGGCTATATCCAACATCTGCTGAGAGGAGGGTAGGGGAGATGCGGGAGAGTTGAGCCATTTTTTATATTTTGTGTCACCATATGCGGAAGAAAAGTACAAACCTGTAAAAAATTAGTGTAAGATAAACTTTAGAGTGTTGTTTTCGTTGTGAAACAATAACAGTTGGGATAGCAGTTAAGGCTTATTTATACAAAAGGTTTGAAAAAAATTGGTAAAGTGGCTCAACTCTCCCTACAGTATGGGAGAGTTGAGCCACCATTACAGGAGAGTTGAGCCAGCATGATAAGTCAATGGCTGGTGAAAAAAACAAAATCATATTTTTTCAACTTTTGATTTATTAATCCTTAAAGTAAATATGGTGCTCAATTGTTATTATCATGGCACAAAATAAAATGTTCTCTCATTTATTATACATTTTTCACCTTTACTCCAAAAATCAAAATGTTACTACATGTTTCCCCTATGCTCAACTCTCCCCATGACCAATGGCTCAACTCTCCTCATGGTGACCATTTTGTAAATAACCCAATCCTGTCTGGTGTAGAACTTTTGGTAGTTTACAATAGTTCTCTAAAATAATGGTCATATATACCCCCTTCAATAAACAAATTACCGCTATTATATTCTGAGTCTTGCTATGGGAAAAAAGACAAAACATTTATTTTTCTATTTTTCATTCAAAAGTGAAAAAAATGATTTTGTTTAGATATCTTTGATACTGAGCACACATGACAGTAGAGTTTAACACTAAGAATGTCGTATTGATGCTATATAACAATATATGCCAATATAAATTTTAGTAAGTTACTACTTTTCGAGTTATAGGGGGTGGTTCAACTCTCCCGGTGGCTCAACTCTCCCGCATCTCCCCTACTGCATTATCCTGTGCTGTTTGTGCAATCGTCCCGGCAATCGTCTCCTAATTAGTAATGGCTCTTTTATTTACTCCCTGACGACAGAATAGTCCACTAAAACGGATAATTTTAATGAGTTTTCGGCTGGTATCCTTCATTTTGAAGATTCCGCACGAATATTTTAACGTTACACGCTTATACGCGAGCAATCTTGCGCGTGGTCAGTTTGAAATATGCGCGCGTCTCACAGTTCACGCAATCGTGAATTTAACGCACGCGTAGTGAAAAGAATGTCGCTTCCAAGATTTCGACAACATTTCAGCTGAAAGACAGCGCGTATTGAGGCGCGTGCACCAAACCCCTTAATCTTTATGAATGAGGTATCCAACTTCGGAGAAGACATTTGCTCAGTAAATGTTTATCTCTGATTTTGGATACCGATTATTGATTTTGAATTAGACAACATCACAGCACCTGGTCAGGGACTTTTTGTGTTAGGTGTGCACCCTTTTCCATGTATAGACCTAGTGCGTCAAACAATTGGCTTATACGCGAATCAATTGTATTGTATAACGCGAACGGTATCAATGTCATACAATGGGCTAGCCAATAGCAACATTTACCAGGGCGTGGTGTTCAGTCGATTTTCGACTTTCCTCGAGGCTGGACCTGTTTCAATTTAAAGCAGTGGTTAATGAGCATCACTGGGCAAAGCAAACAAATAAATATATATTCAATAAAAACACACGAAAGAACACCCCAACAAACAAACTCATAGAACCTAACTTTTTATTAAAAAAATCTACTTGTATATGTCCAGAAAACCCCCTAACTTACCAACCTTTTTCTATGATCCTGCCTTTTATCTCAAATCTGTTCTTTCAACTTGAGGCAGGATTTTCACTTCTATATTGCCTCTTTCCAGGGAGGGGGGAGGGGTACGGACATGTATTTACCATGTAAATACTAGTATCTATCTATCTAGTGATTTTATTGCGATAATTATGGGCTTGAAAAACCTACTTTAGTAATTGAAATATCCTAAAGGCTCATCAAACAGTTACAATCACCACCAAGTAGGCTATACATGGTTGTATGAATTCATAAATGACTATATCCTTTACTTACTTAATTGCTGGGGTCAAATACGGTATCACTCGTGGTCATTAAATGATCACCTGTGATAATGAAATGGTCACTTAGGGTCATTACATTAGCACTTTGAGTCATTACATGGTCACCATGGGGTTATTAAGCGACCGTTTGGGTCAATAAATGATTACTTCGGGTTACGGTATCACTTGTGGTCATTAAATGATTACTTGGAGTAATGAAATGATCACTACTTTGGGTAATGAAATGATCTTAGAATGTAAATAAATGATCATTAAATGTCAATAAATGATCATTTGGGTTAATAAACACTTTGTGTCAATTATCACTTAGGGTTATTACATATTATCACTAGGATTGAGTCGATACATAATACATGTTGGCTGAAATAAGTCCTTTTAAAGAAATGTGATCATTTTGGCGGCTATTTTGGACGCAGATTTTTAATAACCACTAAACATACATAAATGTATCTTGGTAACACCCTGAAAAAGTGATAGGACCAAAAAAGATGTTTTGGGAGAGTATTGGGGGTGCA
The DNA here is from genome assembly GCA_035610835.1 of Ophiura sarsii. Classification (NCBI taxonomy): domain Eukaryota; kingdom Metazoa; phylum Echinodermata; class Ophiuroidea; order Amphilepidida; family Ophiuridae; genus Ophiura; species Ophiura sarsii. The sequence continues at coordinate 49,765,641 of CM069457.1, read as the reverse complement.
CGGAAGACGGACCTTGTATAAGTCTCTAATTTAGGTGTTAAATAACCACCACCTGAATGCATCTTTAATGTTGAATTTTACCCTATTTGTCATCATAACATTATCGCTAAATGTCAAACTCGTTTGCTGATATAATCCGGCATCGTCTGATACATCAACACTTTCCACGCGGCAGGCAGCTGCAGACGACATTCCAAAATTTCACAAAATGTTTCAATAATGTCAAATTTACTGTTTTTCATTACAATATTTGGATACACCATGAGAAATGCATTGAAATAAGTACAGACATGCCTAGTGTTTGGTCAGTAATCTTTGAGATAGACTTTGAAAATTATGAAAGGTTTCTGAAAAATCTGTTTTGAGTATGGTAAAAATAATAGCCGCGTGGAAAGCGTTAAGCAACTAGCAAATGTAAGTGGCAAATAAAAATACAACATTGAGAAAATTGCCCATTTGTATTTCATTGTGCCCTTATTTTCTTTATTTTTTAGCAGCTTTAAGTCCAAATTATTCCAATAGTAAACCTTAAATCACGTTAAACTGATAACTGGTGGATGATGCATTGGGAAACAATAGTGATAATACAAAAAAACGCAAACAAATACATTTCCCCAAAAAATTGCCTTTTTATGCTAAACATAGCCTAACAAACTATTTTGTTCACCCCCTTCATTAGAAAGCTTACTATTTAAGTAATTTATTTAGCCTAGGTGTCAAGCTGACGATGAGCTGTACAAAATGCCGTGATCATTTACTTGTAAACACATTTATTGCCTTTGGCTGGTCTACTGCATAGTATCAGCTCCACATAACATGTCAATGGGAGTTCAATAGACATGTTTGTACCCGTATTGAAGGTCTATGGTCATGGTCACAGTTGTACTTTTGAGGAAATTGGAGAAAGTACCAAGTTACTTGCTTTTGTGGTGTCATGGTAAGGTGAAATGTTACAGGGTGAAATCCGTAATATTTTACCAGTAGAAGCGAAAAAGGTTCATTTCGTATAATACCCCATAAGAAGTCGATAATCGAAAATGCTGAATCTGTTTATGAATATATAGATGGATCAGCATTTTATTCCTATGGCTTGAACAAAATAGCAGTGAGTGTCATTTCAAAGTGTTAGAAGAAGGGTAGAGAAGAGTGGTCAGAAGGATGGTGTAAGGTCGTTAATTCAAACAAGGTGAATTGTGTCGGCTATGAAATTAATGATGTAATCATAATTCGTAACATTTGGCGAAACACCTATTTGTGACCATCCACCACAAATGGGATGTAAAGTCGTCCAGAACATTTTTTGAGATATTGAACATGGAATTATTCTTAAAATCAGCTTTACAATGATGTAGTACGTGTCCATGTTGCTTGTTAAATACGTAGTACAAGTCAATAAATCAATTGAAAATTCCTTTGTTTCCTATTGTTTATTGAAATGTTCATTGAGCCATATCTCAGTACATGCTCTGCCGACTTTACGGTCCCTTTTGTGTTGTTATTTTGTCACTGCCTTTCTGTATCAACCATGTACTTACTGCTGAATAGCACCCATTCATGATCAGTGTGCTCCTGAACAGGAGCGCATTTGGCTTGAGGGCGTGCTATTTAGTGACGCACTGCCGTCAATTTTTACACGCCGGGCGGCGGCATCAAGTGACGGGAGTCCGTCTTCTGCAGTGTGACAAATAAGTTCGATATCTCAATAGAGGGCGGGTTTGTGAGCGGGACTTTCAATAGAGGGTGGGCTTGGGAACGGGACTACGTTTCCAGGAGAGCGGCCTCCCGTCACAGTAATTTCAAGATTGAAAAATAATCCTATTTTGCCGATTTTTAACCATAAGATAAGTCCCTTATCTCTGAGATAATTGAAAATAATTCATCACTATATACTACTACCAGTCTTATATTTAACGTAAACATTATCACACGTACTCTAAAAATTCATTTAAATGGTGAGAAACTCGCCAAGCAAATGGTAGTCTCATCGCGGTATATAGGCTCAAAAGGATATAATTTCGACCTGTATTGCCAGATGTTGGGGTCAAGGGTAAGATAAAATCTTCGGACTCCTAGGCTGCGCTTAATTTGTTAAGATGTTTGTATGCAAATATTTAGGGTTGAAAAGCAAAATTCAATGATTGCACAAATTGATGGGTACACGTTACCACGGTGACGCACACGGGTCGATGTTTATTAGCGTCCACAAGTGAAACGGGCTCTCGTTCCGGAGTTGACTGATGATAGCACGCTGCTCGATAAAACCATTTTACCGCCGTCAACATGATCAATGGTAGCAACGTACTTATTATATACTGTATACAGTACAATGTTTCACCCACTTTCAACATCACTTTCTAGTGCTGATGTATCAGTCACTGCTTCATTCGTCTACTTCTGGAAAGCTTACTCTACTCTATCTACTATTACTATTGATCTGACAGCATTACACAATTTGTTTATCATTAGACAACTGCCAATGTTACACGAACACTCTAGAATGGAAGGTTTGTTTTAATTGGGGTCGATTGCACCAGATGAGAAAGACAGAGGAAATATGCTATAGCTTGCATCAGCTGATTATAAGTATGCATCTCTTTGACGGTGCATGAAATCGACGACTTAACATATCCTCCGTATAATTATGACGAGGTACTTTCATGAATTAATTGTCCAAAATGATCCATGGGAAGAGCGGAATCTCAAGATTTATATAGGACTAATGTATTAATTCAAGTATGAATGACAAATTAAAAGAATACTTTTTAATCAATAATTAGTCATTTAATATGAATGACAAATCAGATGGAAATCTTAATTTGTCATTTCATTGATAATTAGTCATTACATTTGTCATTTCAATTGTCATTCATTAATTTGTTACGATAAAACTAGAAACACTCTACATTGTTCTTTTAGCATCACAAATAATTGTGCACCATTACAGAATATTTCTTGAATCACAAACCTGACATTTCTTATGACAAGTTTTTAATTTGTCAAATAAGACCACATTTTTGACGAATTAATATTCTCTGTGTAGCAGGGGCCCCCAACCAGCCAGTCGGGCAGGTTGCAAGTAAAAAATACCAGCCCAAATGTAAACTTACCATACCAGTCCAATAAGTAATAATAAGATTTCTGACAAGTTGAAAATAAAAGCTTATATTAAAAACCTTGAACTGCTAATCAGTGTCCCGTTTATTGGTCTGAATTTGCCTCAAATTCTAATTACAGGGTGGTGCCCTCTACCAAGGGGCTTCGTTTTTGATAAATTAAGAAGACACGAACCCGCGCTGGTCAGAGCAACATTATGTTTTTATTTTCTGAGCGCAAGGGCCAACATGTCACCCATATTAGTGCTGCTTAAACATATGTTGGGCAACACAATCATTTTTCTAATATTGAGAATTTTAAAAACAACTCCGTGTCATGCTGATATTCGTAGGCCAAGTTTGACAACACCAAATAGGGGAAGATCCCCGTGAATCATACAGTAGTTTCATTTTCAGTATTCATGGCCACGTGTATTATCCAGTTCAGTCAACGATGTATGACGAAGGGTTGCGTCATATAAGACAGTCATGGTCCGTCAGAATCATCCAATGGTGCGTCACAAATTTGACCGAGTGTCCGTATATTGTATGTCACTTTGTGACACATGGTGCGTCATGGTAAATGAGAAAGTGACGCACCTCGGTAAAGTGACGCACCATTCCCTGGGTCGTATAGTACGACAAAAGGGTGCGTCATGGTATGCGTCTTACAACAGATAGGTGTATAAAGCTTATAATTGATATAAACACGATCAACTTGATTGAGATCCATGCAGTAAAAGCAAAATTAGGGTACCGTTAATATTAGTTGTACGTGTTAGTATAGTGAACTGGATCGTACAGCTGTTTACCGCAATTCTTCGTCAAATCAGTCGAACAGGATTTCGACATACCTCTCTCTACATGCAAATAGCTTGAAAACAGACTAATCAATCTGAATTATATCAGTTCCCAACTTAAATATGAAGATGCTAAGGTTGTCAAAGTGTATATGCATTATTAAAATCCATGGTCAAACTAGAGCTCTGCCAAAATAGATTGTTCTGCAGTTATTCTGGAATACGCTGAGAGTAAGGGCATTAATTCATATGACGGTTGGCTGAAAAATATTGAGACACGGTTTTGGGAGTGTAATAACCAAAAATAAGTCCTGGATAACAACTTTCATCCTGAGCGCTGTCCGATGGAAAACTAAATATGTTCAACTATGTATGAACAAAAGAAATCTTCGTCACCGACACTTACCTTTAAAACCAATTCAGAAAATCAATTTGCACCGACTAAAAATGCTTGTTATAATTTAGAAAAGGTAGGATGATTTATCACATAATTATAATTACACATATTTCATAGAATACAGACTAGGAAATTCCCCATTGCTTAATTGCTTACACGATATAACATATCAACGGTTGAAGGTTAATCATTATTCACTTAAAATCATCAAATTCGTATTTAGGGGGGGGGGGGGGGGGGGTCGATCGAGGAAAAACTGTGGGATGATCAATCACATAATTATAATTATACATATTTCATTAAAAAAAAACAGACTAGAAATTGAGATTCCCAATTGCTTAATTGCTTACACGATATAATATTTCAACGGTTGAATGTTAATCATTATTCACTTAAAATCATCAAATTCGTATTTAGTTTTGTATGCTCACTTCGTAATTGCTAACATTATTAGCCTTGTATACTCACTTCCCAATTGCTTGATTTATTATAATACATTATTAGGCTTTGGTTTGCATGTTTTTTAACCAATTATCTAAATGAGTTAACGCCCCCTCTTTGGAAATTTAGTAATTACCTCACCTCAGACTATCTTTTGTAATTGACTTTACAATGCACCTTTAGCAATTAGGCAATAAGCACATCCAAGTACCTGTCCACGTTGGCATAAAGTTAACGTTAGTATGACAAACTTAGAACACACCTCCTTGTCTCAGATGACCTTTGACCTTGATATGTGACAATTTATATTCTTTAAGGAGTAAAGTAGCTGTAATAGGAAGAGCTATCCCCAAGCCCGTTCAAAAAAAAAGTAACAGAATCCTTCGTAAAGAGTAGGGGATCATCCCGGGTCTGTATCTGTACACACACCCACATACTATAGTGTATTTCTATACATACCTCCGCCAATGAAGTAAACAAATAGCCAACAAAACATTGATTGTACGACAGATGGTGATGAGCTGTAATAGTTATGTACTACTTGCGTATATAATAAGCTTATAAGATTATATACGCAATGGGAAATATGGCCTAGATATCAGACCAGATCTGTCACCTACTTCACCCCATAAGACTATTGTTTTATTCTACAGGACTATAAATGTATAGATCATATCACATTTTACCTACAAAAAGCCGGGATAAGGTCCTCAAGTCCTGTTTCTGCACTAGAAGTTTCTGACCGATATGCCGTCGTACGCCATGGATGGATACTGCAAAGTATACATAACCGATATGGTACCGGACCGCATGGTATTTTAGCTCAACATTATGCAGTTTGTTTCTACTGAGAGTGTACATCGCGCAGTAGCCTCCTTCACTTCCGCTTTCTGTCATGTAAAATGGAGTCTTGACACGAGACTACGATGAATCTTACACGTTCATGGTGTCAAATCATGTTTTACCCAATTACGTGCGCTTTTCTACACTTCTAGAGTGTAAAACTCGGAATTCAATAGTAAACTATTGCATGTGTAAAAGGTAATCGATGAAATCGATGTTTAGCACAATATGGGGTTAAAAACTACACATTTCGTTTGTACCCAGCACATTTTGACACCCATTTCTAAGCGTGCAGATGGAACATTTTCGGGGGTTTTCGGGTTTTTTTTCACTGTATGTAACCAGTATCAGTAGGGATGCCAGTGATGGCTGTACATCAGTAGCAAGGGATTACCACTGTTGGTTAGTTATCAAGCTTGATTTTTCGTGGCAGTTTGGGGACGCCGCGTCATGAAGCACCCCCCCCCCCCCTTTCAAAAAATCTGACTCGGCTGCGGCAATCCAGAGCCTGGTAAAGTCCACCCCCCCCCCCCCCCCCTGACAAGTGACTCCAATGTGCTACTGCTGTTATTGTCTGAACATCTGACTGTTATGCAGAGTCTATGATGTACATGTATCAGTGTACATGTATGGTTGGTGAAGGGGAGGGGAGCGGTTGTATTGTTGAAGGGGGACTAAAAGAGGCTCTGTAGAAGAGCTACTACATGTATGGTGTCAACAGGAAACATGTGTTAAATATTTAACAGCTGGAGATCGTGTAACATCCACCTTAATAATACATGGTACAGATACGCATCTTGGCCACAGATATAAACAAAAGTTAATCTCAACTAAAATGTGTTAATAAATAATAACTGTCTCCTATTAAAGCTCCACAATAATCTGAAATTTGAGATTGATCGGAAGTACGGTTTTCTAGATATGACAATTTTATTGTCAAAAATCCATTTTAAATAATTTTGAATTATTTTGTTTTGTATTGTTTTTCAGCCAACAGAGGGCAGTCTATTTTCTTTTGTTCTATATTGTTTTTTTGACTCCCTAAGTAGAATTTCTATACAAATTTAGTTTTTTGAAAACTCCTGTAGACTCCCGCAGCACAAGAAATAAGGGGAGTAGTATAACCAACATATACACCAAGTGACATTACATTTAGTAAAGGGCATGAACTTGAAAACAATAATTAAGTGTATTAATTAGCCTAATTGTTATTTTTTTTTTTTAGTTTTAGATAATTAAGTATAATTAATTATGCAGATGTTTTACAGCCTCCCGCAGCACAGGATTTTTTTCAAAAACTATAATTAACAAGCTCCCAAAATCATGGTTTTGTAACATTTATACTTTTCTTGGAAAAATAAATTAAACATTTGTGCATATATTAATTATTTTGCTAGGCCAGCTAGGGGGTCAATAAGAAACAAAAGAAATGAACGCTTCAATTTTACTTTATTTTTGACAATAACATGTTCATATCTAGAAAACCGTAAAATCTCAAATTTCAGATTATTTTGGAGCTCAGCAAGCTCTATTAAAATATCAAATAAAAAAATAGCCATAGGAACAACCTTAAAACTCTCATGTACATTTCCAATTTAAAAGAAGCAATACGGCATGGCTGCAAAATCCACGGGAATTCCAAGAAATAAATACCAAAAAAAATCTGTATTTCATTACCATATTTGGAATCACCATGAGAAATGCATTGAAATAAGTACAAACATGCCTAGTGTTTGGTCAATAATCTTTGAGATAGACTTTGAAAATTATGAAAGGTTTCTGAAAAATCTGTTTTGTATATGGTAAAAATAATAGCCGCGTGGAAAGCGTTAATAACTTTATTAATATTAATTATTTGATTGATCAAGTCGAACTCTAAGTGCTAGTCCAATGCCTATCATCAATACCAGCACGCAATTGTTTAACTAACCCACAGCAGAATATACAATTACTAATACGCAAATAATCCTACCAACTACAAGTGGTATTGTGAATAACCTTTATATTTTCCTAAAATCAACATTCTTACACACACATTCATGAAAACACTCAGTAGCGTAGCCAGCGGGGTGCAGTGTGGGGAGGGCAGACTGCCCCCCCCCCCCCCCCAGACACCTAAAATGGGGACGGCGAAGCGGGAAAATGGGGGCGAGAAGAAGGGGAGAAAAGAGAGAAAGAAGGGGGAAGGAGAGGGAGAAAGAGAAGAGAAAGGGGGAGGAGAGGGAGAAAGAGAATGGAAAGGGGAAGGAGAGGGAGAAAGAGAAGAGAAATGGGGACGAGAAATCATGAAATTGTTCATGTAGTACATTTAATACTGTGCGAAATGTTTTGACCTCGCCCCCCCCCCCCCCCCCCCCCCCCCCCACTTACGTAAAATTCACGAGGTAAGTGACTAGAAAAGATTGGGGCAACCTTTTACGAAAATGCTTAAAAATAGGGACGATATTGATGTTTGCCGCCCCCCCCCCCCCCCCCCCCCCCCCCACCGGAATGTCAATGCTGGCTACGCGCCTGAAAACACTACTTTCTTGTTGACAGTAAAATGTAAAATCGCTGAATCGTAGACCGGCTGGCCGTGCCTCATTATTTAGATGAACCATGTTAATATATGAATCCGGGAGTGACGTAGCTGGAAACGACATAATGTGGGTTTTTTACGAAAACCATTGCGACATGCTTTTGTAAATCGTTCTATAGATCTTTGCGTGCGCAAATATGCATTCATTGTTTTCGACAATTAGGTTGCGTGGGATTTCTTATGGTTGGAAACTAGCCTTGGCGCAGGTTGTAATGAGTGTCATGCGTGCCGAGTCGATTATTTGTTAGCATTATGTACTTCCGTCTACACCAGCCACTTACCAACACTTTCAAATCCATTCTACTATGTTAAACAAACTGGCTACAAGCGATGCCACTGCTGCGAATGACATGACTGATGAAATGCCTCATGAAATGTCGTCAGATTACCTTGATTACATCTTAAGGAATGCCACTGCTGCGATCTTGGAACCACCAGTAGAATACTGGGAGCAGATTTTCGTGGCGATCATTGTTGGGTTAATAGCCATCGCTGGTCTTATTGGAAATTCCATGATAATCACCGCCGTGTGTTTCTCGAAGAAACTGCAGACATCGACCAACGCATTTGTGACAAGTTTGAGCGCGGTCGATCTGCTGACAGCTTTTACGCTAATCTGGTACAGTGTCAGTGTTTTTGGTAAGGGTGAATGGCCGATACCAGGAGCCTATTGGCTATGTCAGTTTACCGGCTTTATGATCTATGCCAGCACTGGAACCAGCGTGTGGACATTGGGCGTTATCGCCATAAGTCGACTCATCTACATCGTAAATCCCATCTGGTATAAGAGGATATTCACATCCTGGAAGCTTGGATTTATTGTGGCCATACCATGGGTCTTACCGACGGCATCTTTGTATTTGATTTTACTAAGTACCAAAGAAAATATTACATTTGGGTATACCAATTATGGTTTAGAATGTACTGTTGCTTTCACTGTCACATCAGATATGGATGTGTACCAGTTCCAAAACTTCGAACTTGGTATATTGATAATTGGACTGTTTCCACTCCCTGCAATAGTGATCAGTTACATCTGGATCTACCTTTTTCTTAGGAATCACTTTCGAAAACAAAAGCAATCCTTTAACTCTGCTGCCACTCCAAAGAGTTCGATTGGAAACTCCACATCGGAACTTGTTATCAAAATTGAAGAGGGCGCGCGTAAACTCAACAGCGCTATAGCCGATCGAAGAAGGAAACAAATCTCGAAACAAGAAATCACCAAAAACCTTTTCTACGTCGTTGTCGGATTCATCGTGGTTTTTCTTCCATTTTTGATAATACAGAATTTCGATTTCAAATATGTTCACGTCATATTCTATCTGAGGATCTTGCCGTTTTCCAACTGCGCCATTAACTTTCTGATATACGCCCTGAAACATCCGGATTTCAAAGTTGTGCTGAGGCTTATGATGAGGTGTTCGCATGCGGATATTCCTCCAACACCGCTTTTGAAGTATATACTTTCAAGAAGAAGGAACGAACTATAAACACTACATTAGTTAATGACATATCGAAGGCTCAAAGACTAGCCCTGCATCTTTTGGTCCAGGCCTTCGTCACCGACTTCTCACTTAATCGAAACACATATCCTGCTGTTGACTCATCATTACATATTACACTCACGTTTGCGTGGACTTCTTGAAGATGAACTCTCAACATGAACTCAACCCTGTTCGAACACTTATGAACCGTAATGCTTCGTTCAAACTGAAATGTTGTTCATGATAGTTAATACGTATACTTCATGCAAATTGTAATTTACATGATTGTTTTCGATTGTGCAGCCCTGCCGTATTGCTTCTTTCAAATTGGAAATTACATGATAGTGTTCAACTTCCGTTACGTTTGATGAACCGTAATGCTTGGTTTGAGTTGTGATTATGTACATGTTAGTTTTCAACTTCATATGAACCGTAATTGCTTTGTTCAAATTTTAAATGTGTACGTTATACATGATACTTTTTCCACATCCATGGTTTTTCGTAGCACCTGTACCTTGACTTCTTAATTACAAATTGCTGTTATTGTTATTATCATATTGTTATTTGGTGTAATTTATAGTCTTGTTGGCACTATACAGGGTGAATCAAAAACAATTGTGCACGCTTTGACCTTGATACGTGCATTGAACCACATAATTTTTATTGTCTGTACAATGCGTTATTAATCTAGTTTATCCTCCCAAAAGATGAAAGTAATCGACTGATAAATAAGCAAACTGTGATAAGTTTTGTAAGCTGGCCGGGTTTTGGCCATTCCAATGGGATTTACAAAGGTAAATTGGTTTTGCTAAAATGGTCATTATAATCACACCAATTGTCAACATGATTCTGAAATAGTAATTCTTTAACTCTGGGATAAGCAGTTAATCTTCTGAAGGTGTCAAATAAAAAGACAAATCTGAAAACCTGCATCACCAGTCAACCTTCAAGAAGTGGAGGCATGTGTCAGAGACGAAGTAACATCCCTACGCCGCAACAGGGGAATGGTTAGACGAGCTGTTCGCAACGTGTTGGATAGGGCACACACATGTTGTCATCAAAATGTTGGCCATGTCGAAGGAAGGCTTCATCAGCAAAAAACTTACTGATTTCTAAAGTTGCAAGGAAGCTAACATTTCATTTTATGTCTTACAAAAACACCTTTAACAGGAGACCGTAACTCAGACCGTATAATTTGTGAGCCTAATATGGCCTGTACTAAATTAGAGGCACAACAATGTCTCGCTTGTAGACTCTCACTCCATATTATCATGCTGCAGTAATATTCATGTCTTAACTGTGTACATTCCATTGGAATGGCGCAAAACGCGGGCAGTTTACAAAACGTGTCACAGTTTGAGTATTTTTTCAGTCGATTGCTTTCATTTTTGGGAGGAAACTTAACGCTTTATACAGACAACACCAATTACATGGTTCAATGCACGCATCAAGGTCAAATGGTCGTTTCAAATCGTGGACATTTGTTTTGATTCACCCTGTAGATCCATTATGAGTATATCTGGAAATATCATGTTTCAATGTCCTGAATAATAAGGCACACTGAACTTTTACCTTTTTTCGCCAAAATGTCAATTTTTTTTTAGGATTGTTATTACGAAAATGTTATGGCATTGTGAGGAATAGTATAGACAGGTGAGAGTGAGCGTACGTAAATTCAAATAATTAAGATACATGTTTAGAGAAAGGTATTGTTTATAGACCGTACCCAAGTCATGCGTTTGGTAGGTCTATAGTATTTTTTTTAGTGGAACAACAATACCAAACGCATACTGTCAGAGAATATACCACGTGTACGGTCTAAAAGCAACAAATGTATTATCATTATTAAACAGTCAATACATTCTTGACATAATGTTTTATTGCCCACATTTGCGAGCTTTTATCTCTCTGTTTATATCAAATTACCACAATTCATACAAGTTAGAAGGGCATGAAAGTAAAATACGCGAAGTGCATTGAAAATGTGTAATTGCACTCCGCGTCCGCAGTGAATCACTCTCTTTGTTTTTTATTTGTTGTTCAAGCAGCGTTGTTTCGCCGATTTTGACTGCATGTGTTGGCCAACTTGTTAACATTTTTTTATTCGTTATTGAAGAGACTTAAAGTATGCACAAAACTGTGAATTTGTATTTGTATTGTTGTGTATGAATTAGCGCAATACATGCGAAAATTTAGAAGAAAAATCAATGCACTTACACACAAATGTTGTTATGCTAACAACAACACACCCCTGCGGGGTCGTGCCATTCATTATTCACACATCAGCAGTAGCTTGATCGTGTGCGTTTATTTCTCTAATTTCTCTCTAAACAAAACATAGTACGCAATTATTGACATTCCACCAGGTAATGGGGGAGGAAATTCGAATCGTAAGATAAGAGGCCTCCTGTATGGACATATGTACGTATACATAACGTCAGGGGCACCCAACGAGGTTTCCTGGCAAATATCTGCTCCCATGATGTTTAGAATCTGGCTGGTTCTTTTTTCTTATCAAATCAATTCCTGTCTGGCAAACGATTTTTAAAGTCATAACAATCTAGCTGGCTGGCAAGTTTTTACAGGGCCTAAAATATGGAAAAATCTCAGCTGTGCACACATTTTTAAGCAACGATAAGCTGTCACCCCATGATACCCCCCCCCCTACCCCCTTACATCATTTTTGGAAACAACATTGAGCTTAAAAGATAATAATAACATAAGTTAATGTCTGAAACACATGTGTCTAGGTTTTTCATATTGAGAGGGAACAAATGCGCGCATAGCGTGCGATGTTTTTTGGCTGTTTGGTGTTTTTTGGGGGCTGTTTGGTATTTGCACTATTTTGCCATGATTGAAGTACGTTTCGGCTTTAAATGAGTTTCTTTGCGAATAATTGCTCCGTACATTTGACCGTCATAATTCCATGATTCCCCTTGTATGACCGACAGTGCTAATTTCAACCGACACGACATGAACGGTTTTATTTCGATAGAACTCAGCCTAGGTACTAGATAGCCTACATGCAATTAAGTTTGTCATGTGGGTACATATAACATAAATAAGTCATTCACTGACCATCATGATATTGAACGTCAATAAATCCAGGTCATGATCTTGGCGTGGCAGTGTTGGCAATTTACGTTCCTATAAAACTCATTATAAAATTATTTAAAGGCCTTTAATTCTATCCTATCCAGAAACCTTTTCTAATCAAAGCAGTTTTTTAAATGGAAAACTACTAGGGATATTTTGGAATAATGAAGCGTGTCAGTTTGTGTTTATGCGTTGCCAGGCAACGCTTCATCAATGTTCATTACCACCAAAAGCCATCGAATACATGTTTTGAGCGGATGTATATTATGAGTGGAAGAAATTACAATAGATGATCATTTATAATTTATGTCACACTCTTTATATTCACCCTCTGAATCTCCTAATCGACAGCCAGCTATCGTTTGCAATATTCATTACGTCATTTGCCCAAGCGCCGGCTCCACTTAATAATATTGGTCTTCACAATAACCATGGAAGAATCGTACTTCCATGCAATAACGATATATTTGATCACTTTAATGACATCATACGAGTTGATCGATACGGCAATTATTGTAGGCCAGTTAAACTGGGTTATGTTCAACGTATTATCAATATCATTAGTTTATTTTCGAATTTCAGGCACCCATGATGTTCAAAATATTGTTATGAGCAAGGCGAAAACACTCGCGCTCCAAATGAAGTTCAGTTTTGTAAATGTATTTCATTTTATTTTTATTACCTTCAAGTGTATGAGGAGATGGCCATATATTACCCAAAAATTAGGGTGTTCTTTTCGCGTCCGCATTGTGACGCAACATGATTTGACTAATGTTTTAAATTTGTTTTGGTTGTACAAGTTATGGTGAAACAAAATAAAAATAAACATTAGCTTGGGTACCGTCCCGGGGTTCATCGATGGTATGACATAATTATACGGTTTTTTAATATTTTCGAAGTCGGTTTGGAGCCGCGATATGTTATTCTAAGTGATCGCTTGATCACTTATCAAAATCCAGCGTTCAAAGGTGCGCGCATTATGCACAAGTATTCACAAAATCGAGATAAATAATAACCTTAATGATATTAAACGAGCTATTTCATTCAAAGTAATCGACTTGGCAATCATTTATTTTCAGGCCTATTATTGATGGTTGAGTTCAACTTGTACTTAAAGGGACACAATGGCATGTTGATTTTTTTTTAAATTTTAATTAATTTACCTCAGAATTCAAGATGAACATTTAAAATTGCCATTATTGTTGTTTCTACTCAAAAAAACCCAGCAAAACTTAAAACAATGTTTTAAATATGTTGGAATACCACCCTTAACCATGTAAAATGCTGGTTGCGGCTCTACTAGCATTTTTGAATCGAAGTTTTGTTGTACAAAGAGGGCTTATTTTTCTTAATCCTTATAGGTGTAAGTTCATACATGTAATACAATTGTAAAAATATACAAATCCCAGTTTTTATCATACATTTTTGTAATTGAGGGCGCTGCCTCCACCACATCTCTTAATGCCCCTTTAAGTTAATTGGGGGTTTTCAGCTCGTAAGCCTATTGTGACGAACATAATATTAACTTATTTATATCATTTGCGTAGCAACCGTCGAATCGAACCAATATACACATTATGGCCGAATCTATGAATAGCACAAGACTGTCGTGTTTATCAAATTGCATAGACTTTTTTTCTTTTCCCTTTTTTCTTTTTTCTTTTCTCTTTTTTTCTTTTCTCTTTTTTCTTTTTTCTGTTTTCTTTTTTCTTTTTCCTTTTTTCTTTTTTCTTTTTTCTTTTTACTTTTTTTTTCTTTCTAAAAAGAATCTATGAATAGCACAAGACTGTCGTGTTTATATAATTAGAGGTGGCCTGACAGTATGCGTTTAGTATCGTTGTTCCACTTAAAATAATACTATAGGCCTCCCGAACGCATTTTGTTTCAGACTATATAACTTATAACTATATAACCTGTCTGTCTCGTTCCTTACAATGCCATAACATTATTGTATTTAACAATTTCTGAAAAATATTGTCATTTTGGCGAAAAAGGGTAAAAGTTCAGTGTGCCTTATTATTCAGAACATTGAAACATGATATTTCCAGAGAATTTTCCAGAGATCCTCATACCGGATCCATAGTGCCAACAAGTCTATGAATTTCACCAAAGTAATATGATATATGATAAATAATAATAGTAGTAATTTGTAATTAAAAAGTCTAGGTACATGCGCTACGAAAAACCATGACCGTGGAAAAACTATCATTTTTCAAATTTACAATTTGAACGAGGCATCACGGTTCATAAAAAACTATCTCGTACGCAATTACAATTTGAACAAGTATTATGGTTCATAAAATAATAGTATGTACACAATTACAATTGAACAAAGCAAGACCATGAAAAAACAATGGAAGTAGAAAACTAACATGTTTTACTTTTCATGTTTTAAGTTGCAAAAAAAAATCCACCCTTACGACGGCCCAAAAAAAAGAATTTCCCCCCGAACCCAACTTCTTACACGCCCCCCCCCATCTGAAAATGTAATGGTGCGTCCCTTATATCGATGATACAGTGATGATTAAAGGAAATGATAGCATGCATACTGATCAGACTTACTTTAGTTTAGTTTAGTTTAGGGTTTTTTGTGGTGGAATTATCTTTTTGGTTTTTTTTTTTTTTTTTTTTTGTGGGGGGTTGTTTTTGTTTTTTTAGGGGTATTTTATTGGGGCTGTTTTTGTTTGTTAGTTGGGTGTTTGTTTGATTTGTTTGTTTTTCTTGCTATTTTAGGGGAGAGGTTCCTTCTTAAAATCAAGTCCTCTAAATATGTTCGTTTCTATAAATACTATTAACACAATGCATACCTCAATCAATTCGTGATGTTCATCCGATGATTGCATGCACGATTTTACTCGCATTTAATGGATGTCCTGAACAACGCATCATGCAGAAATTAAAAAGCAAATCCATGATATCATAATCAATATCTGGTCTGTAATAGTAATTAGTGCACAGTTATGGCACACGTAGGTATTGGTAATCATTATTGGGAATGGCTGAATTCTTCATTTTCATTTGTGATTTAAATGGTAATTTAAGCTGAAATGTCAGGTCATATTGGTACGGTTTCAGGTAACACATGTACCACATACATCTGTGGGAAGCATTTAGTGTTTTCCAATTTTAGATTAGTAAGCTTGATCAACAAAATTGGTCATGTTTGCGGGTCAGAATAATCAGCGAAAAACAAGTTTCCTTGCATGTTGATATCAACATATGCTATACCATTTGTAAATTCAATATTGAAAGACCACGTATAGCCCCACATAATATCTGATATCGCGATGGGGATTCATATGCATAGACTTAGGCGGTTCTCGATTGATGGCGGCGGAATTCGTAACTTTAGATGTCTTTTTGTTTTTGGAATTTTATAGCAAATGCCCAAGATCTTATGAAATAGACAATTTTTTTCCTGATATTCATATGAAAATTGTATCCAAACACATCCTGTACTAAACTACTTTGACTTTTTGGTAAATATAAGCCTAATAACCATAGATAGATAGTATTGAATTGACATACATGTGTAGATACAAAATCCCTCAATTATGGAATTGTCTGTGGCCGTAAAACTACATCCACTTCCAACTTAACTTTCTATTCTACATGAAAGGTCATCCTTAAAAAAGTCGTATTCCAAAGTTTGATTTGCATAACTCTAATGGTTCTTATTTTAGACGCACAAGATGCCGTGAAATGTGCCCATTGAGTTGTACACAAACTATATTGGTGGTTAACCATCTGTCGCGGTAATTAAGCTTCACACTTTTGGTCCTCAGATGTTATGCTGGTGTGTTGATTAGCTAATTACTACATTTGTAAATAAGCATGATAAGTCGGCCAGTTGTCGACCTTGTTTGCTTTTTTTAATAAACACGTAACATGGCCTATTAGCTGGACAATTTTAATTTAATCATATTACTTTATTAACACTTTTGTCCATTCTGTTATATACAGAATAAAATAATGGGCGTTCACTATAAGGCCACACAAAATTGTTGTGTTGCCTTCAGCGCCCGACCATAAATTCTCAAAAATCAGGGTCGCAATCTGTTTTTAATTATTTGTTTAAGATTGAAATTGTTCCCAATTTGTCAAAATCAAAATATAACTATTTTCTGCTTGAAATGAATCAGGTTGCTTGAATAGATTGCTTTTAAACTATTATCACACTAGAAACATCAGTCACATTGACATTTACCAATTTTGTCTTGTCATGTAATATTTTTCAGCAACAAAATAAATAAAAAAATCGGCACTTGAGGTGAGGGAACACAACAATGTTTGGTGGGCCTATATGCAGACTGCAAATGCTATCCGATCAGCAGCGTTCGAAATAAGAAAAATAAATTGGTTATCCACCGGATAACCTAGGTTGGACTTTTGGTCATCCGCCAATAAATTTGGTTATCCGCATTTTTTCAGTGGCAAGCTCAAAAATCACATTTTAAGCGAGTCTTCATATAGGCCTATACACATACATTGTTTAATATAACACATACAATGACGATAACTCCACATCACCCTCTATGCTCCATAAACAACTTTCTCTTTATTTTACAATCTCCTCTCTTTTAACTACTGTTTTTCTTCAGTCGCTTATTTGTTCTAGTCGGCACGTTCTTTCAGTACGTCTCTCAATAGGACGACCAACTGTAAGCCCTGAAATGCATCCTGATGATCCTCTTCTTCACTCGTATCTCCCGACTCCATTGGATTTGTATCCAGCTCATCCTCATCTGAATCAGCATCAAGTTTCACAACTGCACGGTCGGTGTCGTCCTCATATACAGCTTCTAATGCATCCTGATGATTCTCTTCTTCATTCTCATCTCCCAACTCTATTGGATCTGTATCCAGGTCATCCTCATCCGACTCAGCCTCAAGTTCCACAACTGCAGGGTCGGTGTCGTCCGCTGGGTTAGTGTAATCCTCGTTTGCAACTTCTAATGCACCCGGATGATCCTCTTCTTCACTCTTAATCTCCCAACTCCAATTGGATCTGTATCAAGGTCATCCTCATCCGACTCAGCCTCAAGTTCGACAACTGCAGGTTGGTGTCGTCCGCTGGGTCAGTGTTATCCTCATTTGAAACTTCTAATGCACCCGGATGATCCTCTTCTTCACTCTTAATCTCACGACTTCATTGGATCTGTGTCCAGGTCATCCATATCTGACTCAGCCTCAAGTTCCACAACTGCAGTTGCAGGGTCGGGGTCGTCAGCTGTGTCAGTGTCATCCTCATTTGCAGCTTCTAGGGTTTGTTCATTCGCGACCATGACTTGTTCTTTCAGTACGTCTCTCAATAGGACGGTCATGTCTATAGCCTCTAATACATCCTGGTATTCCTCTTCTTCACTTTCATCTCCCATCATTTTGGTCATCCGCCGGATGATTGGCCAATAAAAACTGGTCATTCGCCGGTAGATTTGGTCATTTCGGATGACCGGATGGCCGCTATTTCGAACGCTGCCGATCAGTATCAAATGTCTATCTCTTGAAATATATACAATGATACATTTACAATTTGGAAAATGTTCAGTAAATTTCACGTCGAAGGTGAGGAACTAAATATTTTATGGCCATAATTTGTGCCCTTGTACGTATAATGTTTTGTGGAGCAGAACATTTCCATTTTATTTTTGTTTTTTGGTTTTTTTATTGGGGAAATTCGATATTAAATTGGTCGGTCGGGCCGCACCCGTTTTTTTTCTCGTGGATCTGTGATTATATTTACAGTCACTACTGAGTAACATTTCTAAGTGTGATCAACATTAATAAGGATTCACGTAGATACAATCTACATTAATCTAATTTGTATCCAGCGGTAGATTATTTACTTTCTGGCGCATGCGCATGTGCATTGTTTATGGTTTCTATGACTCTGACCACACAGAATCCATTTCCGGCTAGCCCGCGAATGTTTGCTTTGTACTTGTGAACTGACGCTCATCTAGGTTTTTTCTCGATCAGTGGGCTTTTTCCCACACAGCCATTATGCTTTTTGCTGGCATATAGCAAGTTCATCTTTAATTTAAACCCACCCATCCACTCCCTTTCTGTTTTTTTTTTTTTTTTGTGTTCCCTCTGATTTCAACTAGATAGTCCTGATAATCTGTGAGTTATGGTATTGAACTAGCGTTACATGATTATCGTTTATCAATATAAGATCTTCCCAAGTTTCTGGGTAGTGGGGCATTGCTGTTCCTCTTACAGACCAAAAAGACCCAATAAAATGTGATTTTTTTTTTAAACCTCCACATTGTTGGCACTTTTTGGTCAATAATTCAAAAAATAGATCAGCATTTTTGGTAAAATTTGATACTAAAATTGGATTTGCCGACTCATTTCCTTTCCATTTCCGACTCATTTCCTTTTATATACATCATAGTAATTGTTCAAAAGTTACAGCACTTGATAAATGTCATGTTGTGAGGGTTAACAGCCCCCTTAAGTCTACTCTTAAATTATACGAGAGGGTATCAAAAAGTTTTTGAAATCACCCCGATGTGAAGGAGCTTTATCGATGAAATTTTGTCAGTGTAATCACTGGTCCTTAAAAACATAATGGTGCAAAATGTGTCTCATTTTTATTCCCCTCCCCCCCCCCCCCCCCCCCCCCCCTCTCCCCCAAAAAAACCAAACAATTTAGTTAAAATTAGAAGAAAAAAATAGACAATTTGAGCATATAAGGGTATTTTTTTCAGCGCTGTGCGCACATTTTAGGTTTAATTAGACCAAATGTTGTCAATTGAAGCATAAAACAGCTAAATGTTCATACCAAATTAGTTAGTAATAGACCAATTTTGACCAATTAAGCTTAAAATGGCACAACAAATGTGCGCGTTCGCCCTTTATTATTTCGAGTATATAAAAGGGTTTGTTTATCCAAGTCCGACCAGCCGTATACAGTCCCGACAGTGTAACTGTTATTCCTTTTTACAATTTGATTTCACGTATGACCTTAATTGACCCCACGTGACTCCTCATGTGACCCCCATATTATGTCCATCTTAGTGGTGATTTGGTAAACCTATGTGTTGTATCCATTATGCATACATGAATCATCTTTCATCATGTTCATGACTGATCACATACGTACAAACCGAAACAGGCACTTTTGTGACTTGAATTTCAAAATAAATGTTAACAAATCAAAACAAGTTGTATGATGTGGGTTATTTTGGGTCAAGTTTGGGTGGTCATCCAAAAGATCTGACACGGTTCAGAATTTGGCATGCTGGCTAGGACTTGGCCACAACAACAACTAGCAAAATAAAATCCGACATAATTATACCGACCCTATTTTGAGGATTTTTTTCAGGGAGGGGGTGGAGGGTATTATGTGAAATAGAACCATAAACCACAAAGAACGCAATGAGGCTTGGACAATTATGGGCACATTATAGTATGTGAAGGAAGCAGAGACTATGGCCCTCTTTGTCAGGTGGCCCGTATATAGCTAAAAATCTGGCAACAGGCAAATACGATGTTAAAAACGTGTGATGAAAGTAAAACGCGCGAATATTTGCCACATCTTTTATCGCCAACTTGTCAAGTACCCTTACTCAAAATTTCAGGTAAATCATATTACATTTCCACAAAACATAGGCCTATGTACCATCATGGTAGGGTTTCGACAAAATATGCCCCTTTTTAGTGATACAAATCTTCAGGGAGAAGGATACGAAATGGTTTTTTATGATTAGCGGGCATTTTTGAATTATGACTAGCGGACCTTCATTTTTATTATGACTATTGGTCCTTTTGAAAGAAAAGAAATCCATTCTATTTCATTTTTTTACGCCAAAATGACGCCAAATTTGGATTCTCTGATTGATTTCCTTTCCAAAATGTATAATTTTATATGCATTTGATTAATAGTTCAATAATTACAGCACTCACAAAATTCAAAAGATCAAATCAAAGACTTCCTTGAGTCCCCCCTCCCCCCCCCCCCCTTAAACTTTGTGTGGCTCCTAAATTAAGAGCCATTCAACCGAGTGCACCAATGGCGAATATATGAAGTATAGCGCTACGTCGCTAGTAAGTGGGAGATTAATCAACATTTTGAGAGCACCGAATCGGAAGAAGCTACTAGACAATTAGTCAATTGAATAATTAATTAATTAATTAATTAAATAACATGAAATCCAAAAGGAAAAAAAAAAATTACATGAATAAATACATATACCTATATATATATATATATACCTATTATATATAAAGTCATGAACATCGAATCGATTTCATGGTCAGATTATATATAAATGAATGAATGAGTAATTAAATATTATAAATCATTTAATAAGTACATTAAAAGTAAATAAAACAATGAATGAACAATAATAATTACATACAAAATTAATAAATCAATTGATTAATAATAAATTTAATACTAAAGTGTGTCCATACCTGGGCCATCATACCGTAGTTTATAGAAATTGACATGCATGATTTCATTAAAGTCACCATAATATTTTGAAAAAAAAAGAAAGAATAAGGGAATCACGGGAATTGAATCCGTGTTTTCCGTTTATAAACGGCAGGATCACAGTAGCACGCCACATACATCACAGAGGTTGGACGGTAACATTCGAATATGATATTATTAAACCATTTAAAGGTAGATGACCCGATCACACTTTCATAACACAGATTTTTCTCAAACATATGGAGATTTTCATATCATATGAAAGATCATATTTTTCTAATTAACATACTGAAATGTGACGGTCCAAATCAGTATGATTACGAAGAAATGGGTGAAATAGCATCGAATTACCGCGAAAGGTGGTTAACCACCAATATAGTTTGTGTACAACTCAATGAGCACATTTCACGGCATCTTGTGCGTCTAAAATAAGAACCATTAGAGTTATGCAAATCAAACTTTGGAATACGACTTTTTTAAGGATGACCTTTCATGTTGTAGAATAGAAAACTTCAAGTTGAAAATCGGAACATCTACCTTTAACTATTTAGTTACAAAGAACGGATTTTTATCATGAAAATTGTACCTTTAAGTGTAATATTTGTATGTGCCTCATAAATAGAAAATTTTGTAATTTAATGATGGTTCTTATGTTTCATAGAATTGTGAAAAAAAATCATTGGCGTGGTTCGACGTGGCTCGTTATTCAAATTAACCGTGTGAACATTTGAACCCATGATTGACGTAGTTAACTGACAACACATGTTGTTATTCTACGAAAAACCAATAACGTCATTATTTTTCTCTCGGAAATATGGTACTCACTTCCCAATTGCTTGATTTATTATAATACATTAATGTTTGCGTATTATAGGCGTTGGTTTGCATGTTTTTGTAACCAATTATCTAAATGAGTTAACGCCCCCTCTTTGGCAATTTAGTAATTACCTCACCGCAGACTATCTTTTGTAATTGACTTTACAATACACCTTTAGCAATTAAGTAATAAGCACATCCAAGTACCAAAGTATGACAAAATTAGCACACTCCTCCTCGTCTCAGATGACCTTTGACCTTGATATGTGACAATTTATATTATTTAAGGAGTAAAGTAGCTGTAATATGAAGAGCTATCCCCAAGCCCGTTCAAAAAAACAAACAAAAAGTCACAGACTCCTTCGTAAAGAGTAGGGGATCATCCCGGGTCTGTATCTGTACACACACATATTTTAATGTATTCCTATAGATGAGGTGACCGTTGTTTACATCAGTAGTGTTTACAAATTGATTAGCGCCTGGTCTAGAGACATGCTAGAGGTACTAGTCCATGACTACTGCATACATACTATTCGAAAGCAAAACACACATCACTGAGCGCCAATTTTAAAAGCACATGCCCTTATGGTGCGTACGCATACTGCAGGGCAACCGGATTTAGTACCTGGTCTCTCACTGTGCTTAGGGATGCAAACCATGACTGCACTATTACACTGTAAGCTTACACTGTAAGCATTGTAAGTAATGATCAATCAAGTGTGAATTAAATCACATTCACTATAGGTGCGCACGCATACTGCCGGGCACTACGTCACCGGTCACACCCTCTATTCAGAACTCCACTAGGCGTGGCGCACCAATGGAGTAAACAAATACCCCAAAAAAGAACGATGGAAGCAACTAAGCTGCTTCCATTGTTGCGTCCAAGGACGACCGATGGTGATGAGCTGTAATAGTTCTGTACTACTTGCGTATAATAATTTTATAAGATTATATACGCAATAGGGAATATGGCCTAGATCTCAGACCAGATCTGTCACCTTCTTCACCACATAAGATTATTGTTTTATTCTACAGGACTATAAATGTATAGATCATATCACATTTTACCTACAAAAAGCCAGGATAAGGTCCTCAAGTCCTGTTCCTGCACTAGAAGTTTCTGACTGATATGCCGTCGTACGTCATGGCTGGATACTGCAAAGTATACATAACTGATATGCATGGGATTTTCGCTCAACATTGTGCAGTTTTTTACTAATGAGAGTGTACATCGCGCAGTAGCCTCCTTCACATCCGCTTTCTGTCATGTAAAATGGAGTCTGGACACGAGACTACGATGAATCTTACACTTTCATGGTGTCAAATCATGTTTTACCCACTTAAAGTAAGTAAAGACTCGTGCCGAGCAAAGCTCGCGCGCGGAGTGCCCATCTCTCTTTCATTAGCGTTTGGGCCAGACTCCCCATGTAATACTTGGCTGTGGGGGGTTCGCCACTCCTCCCGCACAGCGAGTCTGTTTTACTTCCCAACATGAATTAATGCCGGTACCCAATTATACACCTGGGTGAAGCGTGGCAAGTGCGGTAAAGTGCCTTGCCCAATGACACAACACGTTGGGACCAACGGGCCTCGAACCCACAATCTTTGCATAGTGGAGCGAGGGTGAATCCGATGGACCACACGCGCCCGCACTTACGTGCGCTTTTCTACACTTCTAAAGTGTAAAACTCGGAATTCAATAGTAAACTATTGCATGTGTCAACAGTTATTTTACGAAATCGATGTTTAGCACAATATTGGGTTAAAAACTACACATTTCGTTTGTACCCAGCACATTTTGACACCCATTTCTAAGCGTGCAGATGGAACATTTCCGGGGGTTTTTCGCTTTTTTTTTCATTGTATGTAATCAGTATCAGTAGGGCTGCCAGTGATGGCTGTACATCAGCAGCGCATCTCCCGGTGGTCGGGGGAAGAGTGCCCCCCTCATGGCTTTGACCGGGAAGAATAGCTCAAACTAGCTCAAACTAGTTCAAACTGTTTCGTCCGGGATAAGGTCCTCAAGTCCACCGGGAAAAAGTTAAAATCCACCGGGAAAAATACCCCCCCCCCCCTCCCCCTGATAAGTGACTCCAGATATGCTACTGCTGTTATTGTCTGAACATCTGACTGTTATGCAGGGTCTATGATGTACATGTATCAGTGTGCATGTATGGTTGGTGAAGGGGAGGGGAGCGGTTGTATTTTTGAAAGGGGACTAAGAGAGGCTCTGTAGCAGAGCTACTACATGTATGGTGTCAACAGGAAACATGTGCTAAATATTTAACAGCTGGAGATCGTGTAACATCCACCTTAATGATACATGGTACAGATAGGCATCTTGGCCACAGATATAAACAAAAGTTAATCTCAACTAACATTTGTTATTAAACAATAACTGTATCCTAAGCTTCACAATAATCTGAAATTTGAGATTGATCGGAGGTACGGTTTTCTAGATATGACACTTTTAAATAATTTTGAATTCTTTTGTTTTGTATTGTTTTTCAGCCAACAGAGGGCAGTCTATTTTCTTTTGTTCTATATTGGTTTTTGACTCCCTAAGTAGAATTTCTATACAAATTTAGTTTTTAAAAACTACTGTAGACTCCCGCAGCACAGGAAATAAGGAGAGTAGTATTTACCAACATATACACCAAGTGACATTACATTTAGTAAAGGGCATGAACTTGAAGAGAAAAAAAATTAAGTGTATTAATTAGCCTAATGTTAATTTTTAGTTTTAGATAATTAATTATGCAGATGTTTTACAGCCTCCCGCAGCACAGGAAACTTTTCAAAAACTATAATTAACAAGCTCCCAAAATCTCAGCTTTGTAGCATTTATACTTTTCTCGGAAAAATAAATTAAACATTTTTGCATATATTAATTATTTTGCTAGGCCAGCTAGGGGGGTCAACAAAAACAATAAGAAACAAAAGAAATGAACGCTTCCATTTTACTTCATTTTTGACAAAAACATTGTCATATCTAGAAAACCGTACCTCCGATCAATCTCAAATTTCAGATTATTGTGGAGCTTAGCAAGCTCTATTAAAATATCAAATAAAAAAATAGCCATAGGAACAACCTTAAAACTCTCATGTACATTTCCAATTTAAAAGAAGCAATACGGCATGGCTGCAAAATCCACGGGAATTCCAAGAAATAAATACCAAAACAAATCTGTATTTCATTACCATATTTGGAATCACCATGAGAAATGCATTGAAATAAGTACAAACATGCCTAGTGTTTGGTCAATAATCTTTGAGATAGGGCCTAGACTTTGAAAATTATGAAAGATTTCTGAAAAATCTGTTTTGTGTATGGTAAAAATAATAGCCGCGTGGAAAGCGTTAATAACTTTATTAATATTAATTATTTGATTGATCAAGTCGAACTCTAAGTGCTAGTTCAATGCCTATCATCAATACCAGCACGCAATTGTGTAACCAACCCACAGCAGAATATACAATTACAAATACGCAAATAATCCCACCAACTACAAGTGGTATTGTGAATAACCTTTATATTTTCCTAAAATCAACACTCTTACACACACATTCATGACAACACTACTTTCATGTTGACAGCAAATAGCTGAATCGCAGACCGGCTGGCCGTGCATCATTATTTAAATGAACCATGTTAATATATGAATCCGGGAGTGACGTAGCTGTAAACGACATATGGTTTTTTTTACGGAAAACCATTGGGACATGCTTTTGTAAATCGTTCTATAGATCTTTGCGTGCGCAAATATGCATTCATTGTTTCCGACAATTAGGTTGCGTGGGATTTCGAATATACAGTTTTTGCTTATGTTTAGAAACTAGCGTTGGCGCAGGTTGTAATGAGTGTCATGCGTGCCGAGTCGATTATTTGTTAGCATAATCTACTTCCGTCTACACCAGCTATTTACCCACACTTTCAAATCCATTCTACTATGTTAAACATAACGGCTACAAGCGATGCCACTGCTGCGACTGACATGACTGATGAAATGCCTCATGAAATGTCGTCCGATTACCAGGAACCACCAGTAGAATACTGGGAGCAGATTTTCGTGGCGATCATTGTTGGGTTAATAGCCATCGCTGGTCTCATTGGAAATTCAATGATAATCACCGCCGTGTCTTTCTCGAAGAAACTGCAGACATCGACCAACGCATTTGTGACAAGTTTGAGCGTGGTCGATCTGCTGACAGCGTTTACGCTAATCTGGTACAGTGTCAGTAATTTTGGTAAGGGTGAATGGCCGATACCAGGAGCCTATTGGTTATGTCAGTTTACCGGTTTTATGATCTATGCCACCCTTGGAACCAGCGTATGGACATTAGGCATCATTGCCATAAATCGACTCATTTACATCGTAAAACCAATCTGGTATAAGAAGATATTCATATCCTGGAAGCTTGGATTTCTTGTGGCTATACCATGGGTCATACCGACAGCATCCTCTCTTGTACTAATTAGCAATTTAAATATTGAATTTGGGTATAACAAGTTTGGTTTAGAATGCACTGTTGCTAACTTCTCACCAGATAATGATAATCATAACCAATACTTCGCACTTAGTTTATGGATAATTGGACTGTTGTTTCCATTCCCAGCCATAGTGATCAGTTACATATGGATCTACCTTTTTCTTAGGAATCACTTTCGAAAACAGAAGCAATCATTTAACTCTGCTGCCACTCCAAAGAGTTCGAGTGGAAACTCCACATCGGAACTTGTTATCGAAATCGAAGAGGGCGCTCGTAAACTCAACAGCGCTATAGCCAATCGAAGAAGGAAACAAATCTCGAAACAAGAAATCGAAATCACCAAAAACCTTTTCTACGTCGTTGTCGGATTCATCGTGTGTTTTCTTCCATTTTTGATCGCACAGAATTTCAAAATTTTTCATGTCATATTATATCTGAGGATCTTACCGTTTTCTAACTGCGCCATTAACTTCGTAATATACGCTCTAAAACATCCGGATTTCAAAGTTGTGCTAAGGCTTAATATGATGAGGTGTTCTCACGCGGATATTCCTCAACCAACACCGCTTTTGAAGTTAATACTTTCAAGAAGAAGGAACGAACTATAAACACTACATTAGTTAACAACATATCGAAGGGAAAAGAATATGTCACCAAATAAGCTTGTATCCTTTGGCTCCAAAACATATTATAGCCCTGCATCTTTTGGTCCAGGCCTTCGTCACCGACTTCTCACTTAATCGGAACACATATCTCGCTGTTGACTCATCATTACATATTACACTCACGTTTGCGTGGACTTCTTGAAGATGAACTCTCAACATGAACTCAAGCCTGTTCGAACACTTATGAACCGTTATGCTTCGTTCAAACTGATATGTTGTTCACGATAGTTCATTTTAACTTCCATGTCTTTTCATGAACCGTATACGTATACTTCATGCAAATTGTAATTTACATGATTGTTTTCGATTTCGCAGCCCTGCCGTATTGCTTCTTTCAAATTGGAAATGTACATGATAGTTTTCAACTTCCATTACGTTTGATGAACCGTAATGCTTGGTTTGAGTTGTGATTAAGTACATGTTAGTTTTCAACTTCATATGAACCGTAATTGCTTTGTTCAAATTTTAAACGTTATACATGATAGTTTTTCCACATCCATGGTTTTTCGTAGCACCTGTACCTTGACTTCTTAATTACAAATTGCTGTTATTGTTATTATCATATTGTTATTTGGTGTAATGTATAGTCGTGTTGGCACTATACAGGGTGAATCAAAAAAATGTGCACGCTTTGACCTTGATGCGTGCATTGAACCATATAATTTTTATTGTCTGTATAATGCGTTATTAATCTAGTTTATCCTCCCAAAAGATGAAAGTAATTGACTGATAAATAAGCAAACTGTGATAAGTTTTGTAAGCTGGCCGGGTTTTGGCCATTCCAAAGTAAATTGGTTTTGCTAAAATGGTAATTATAATCACACCAATTGTCAACATGATTTTGAAATAGTAATTCTTTAAATCTGGGATAAGCAGTTAATCTTCTGATACCAAAGTGTCAAATAAAAAGACAAATCTGAATACCTGCATCACCAGTCAATCTTCAAGAAGTGGAGGCATGTGTCAGAGCCGAAGTAACATCCCTACGCCGCAACAGGGGAATGGTTACACGAGCTGTTCGTAACGTGTTGGACAGGGCACACACATGTTGATTTCATCAAAATGTTGGCCATGTCGAAGGAAGACTTCATTAGAAAAAACTTAATATCAGCAAAAAAATTACTGATTTCTAAAGTTGCAAGGAAGCTAACATTTTTTTTATGTCTTACAAAAACACCTTTAACAGGAGACCGTAACTCAGACCGTATAATTTGTGAGCCTAATATGGCAATTTTCCTTCACAAATGTGAATGACTTTTAAGTGCAATTTTCAAGGCACAAAGTGTTTTCAGAACATTTATTTTGTGCAATGTGTTTATATTATATGAAGTATGATCATCTGAACTATTTATTTCTACAATGTTTTACCACCTTTGGCTCATTTAATTACAGGAACCTGTACTAAATTAGAGGCACAACAATGTTTCGCTTGTAGACTCTCACTCCATATTATCACGCTGCAGTAATATTCATGTCTTTGAAAATTTCATTGGAATGGCGAAAAACGCGGGCAGTTTACAAAACGTGTCACAGTTTGAGTATTTTCAGTCGATTGCTTTCATTTTTGGGGTGGAAAATTAACGCTTTATACAGGCAACACCAATTACATGGTTCAATGCACGCATCAAGGTCAAATGGTCGTTTCAAATCGTGGACATTTGTTTTGATTCACCCTGTAGATCCGTTATGAGTATCTCTGGAAATATCATGTTTCAATGTCCTGAATAATAAGGCACACTGAACTTTTACCTTTTTCACCAAAATGTCAATATTTTTCAGAATTGTTAATACGAAAATGTTATGGCATTGTGAGGAATAGTATAGACAGATGAGAGTGAGCGTACGTAAATTCAAATAATTAAGATACATGTTTAGAGAAAGGTATTGTTTATTATAGACCGTACCCAAGTCATGCGTTTGGTAGGCCTTAGCTTTTTGTAAGTGGAACAACGATATCAAACGTATACTGTCAGAGAATATAACACGCGTGCGGTCTAAAAGCAACAAGTGTATTCTCATTATTAAACAGTCAATAAATTCTTGACATAATGTTTTATTGCCCACATTTGCGAACTTTTACCTCTCTGTTTATATCAAATTACCACAATTCATACGTTTCGAACCAATTAGAAGGGCATGAAAGTAAAATACGCGAAGTGCATTGAAAATATGTAATTGCACTCCGCGTCCGCAGTGAATCACTCGCTTTGTTTTTTATTTGTTGTTCAGGCAGCGTTGTTTCGCCGATTTTGACTGCATGTGTTGGCCAACTTGTTAACATTTTTTTATTCGTTATTGAATAGACTTACAGTATGCACAAAACTGTGAATTTCTATCTGATTGTCGTGTATGAATTAGCGCAATACATGCGAAAATTTAGAAGCAAAATCAATGCACTTACACACAAATGTTGATATGCTAACAACAACACACCCCTGCGGGGTCGTGCCATTCATTATTCACACATCAGCAGTAGCTTGATCGCGTGCATTTATTTCTCTAATTTCTCTCTAAACAAAACATAATACGCAATTATTGACGTTCCACTATGTAATGGGAGAGGAAATTCGAATCACAAGATAAGAGGCCTCCTGTATGGACATATGTACGTATACATTACGTCGGGGGCACCCAACGAGGTTTCCTGGCAAATATCTGCTCCCGTGATGTTTAGAATCTGGCTGGTTCTTTTTGGAAAAACCTCAGTTGTGCACACATTTGTTAGGCAACGATAAGCTGTCACCACCCCCCCCCCCCCCCCCCTCCACTATTACATCATTTTTGGAAACAACATTGAACTTAAAAGATAATAACAAAACAAGTTATATCTGAAACACATGCTTTATTAAAAATGTACATGATACATGAGCCAGATATTTTCTAGTAGTATGCGTGTACAGTAATGTGTCTAGGTTTTTCATATTGAGGGGGAACAAATGCGCGCATAGCGTGCGAATTTTTTTAGCTGTTTGGCATTTGCACTATTTTGCCATGATTGAAGTATGTTTCGGCTTTAAATGAGCTTCTTGGCGGATAATTGCTATCTTCGTACTTTTGACCGTGATAATTCCATGATTCCCCTTGTATGACCGACAGTGCTAATCTCAACCGACACGACATGAAAGGTTTTATTTCGATAGAACTCAGCCTAGGTACATACAATATAAGTTTACTATGTGGGTACATATAACATAAATAAGTCATTCACTGACCATCCAGATATTGAACGTCAAGAAATCCAGGCCATGATCTTCAAAGTGTTGGCAATTTACGTTCCTAAAAACTCATTATATTTTGGAACATCCGAAATTCTAGAATTGCGCTGTTTCAAATTAGTTTCAGAGAAAAACGGAGGTGATAAAATGATTTAAAGGCCTTTAATTCAATCCTATTCAGTAACCTTTTCTAATCAAAGAAGTTTTGAAAATGGAAAACTACAAGGGATATTTTGGAATAATGAAGCGTGTCGGTTTGTGTTTATGCGTTTCCAGGCAACGCTCCATCAATGTTCATTACCACCGAATGCCATCGAATACATGTTTTGAGCGGATGTATATAATGAGTGGAAGAAATTACAATAGATGATCATTTATAATTTATGTCACACTCTTTATATTCACCGTCTGATCCTTTTAATCGACAGCCAGCTATCGTTTGCAATATTCATTTCGTCATTTGCCCAAGCGCCGGCTCCACTCAATACAATTGGTACTTCCATGCAATAACGAGATATTTGATCAATTTAATAACATCATACGAGTTGATTGATACGGCAATTATTGTAGGCCATTTAGAACTGGGTTATGTTCAACGTATTATCAATATCAATAGGTTATTTTCGAAATATTGTTCTGTATGAGCAAGGCGAAAACACTCGAGCTCCAAATGAAGTTCAGTTTTGTAAATGTATTTCATTTTATTTTTATTACCTTCAAGTGTATGCGGAGATGGCCCTATAATACCTAAAAGATGGGGTGCTGGTTTTTTGTTCGCGTCCGCATTGTGACGCAACATGATTTGACTGATGTTTTAAACTTGTTTTGGTTGTACAAGTTATGGTGAAACAAAATAAAAATAAAACTTAGCTTGGGTACCGTCCCGGGGTTCATCGATGGTATGACATTATGGAAACAAATAATTATACGTGTTTTTAATATTTTCGAAGTCGGTTTTGAGCCGCAATATGTTTGTTAGTGATCGTTTGATCACTAGAACATTTATTCCCTACGCATTTGGAGACCCTCTTTTGAAAAACTGGCATTTGCTTAATTATTTAATAAAGATATGTACACAGCACCGATTCTACTTAATAAAAAATTCAAAATCCAGCGTTCAAAGGTGCGCGCATTATGCACAAGTATTCTCAAAATCGAGATAAATAATTACCTTAATGACATTACACTAGCTGTTTCATTCAAAGTAATCGACTTGGCAATCATTTATTTTCAGGCCTATTATTGATGGTTGAGTTCAACTTGTACATAAGTTAATTGGGTGTTTTCAGCTCGTAAGCCTGTTGTGACGAACATAATAATAAATTATTTATATCATTTGCGTGGCAACCGTCGAATCGAACCAATATACACATTATGGCCGAATCTATGAATAGCACAAGACCGTCGTGTTTATCAAAGTGCATAGACTGTATACACGAGAGTCGTTAATGCATGCGCAGATACAAATCGAGTATAGTCTAAGCGTTGAACTTTAATTTTTTTGTTAAAGTTTTGCTTATTATGCTATAAGAATATGTAAAATAAAATACCATTGCAAACTGTCTTTGTCTCGGGTCATTTCAAAATTACTTTCTGTTGCATTCACCAATAGAATGAGGCCAAGGAGTTACTTATGTATTAGATAAAGGGTGAGGCTCGACA
Organism: Ophiura sarsii; assembly: GCA_035610835.1. NCBI lineage: Eukaryota > Metazoa > Echinodermata > Ophiuroidea > Amphilepidida > Ophiuridae > Ophiura > Ophiura sarsii. Next base: position 49,733,615 of record CM069457.1, on the reverse strand, counting down.
TTCCGGGTCTCGCCTTCTTTAGCAGCTTCATGCTCACCAGACCTGAACAAGGCACCATTATAATTGATTACACGCTACTACGAACATTTTATCTTAAATATACTTCTAGCCCTTTTCTTTTCAAATGTTATCCTTTGTTTTCCTTTTGTTCCCATCTTACTACAGAGGATGTTATATCTGGTAACTGGCCACTTCTGGCCAAGTTGAAAAATATCAGGCTGTGCAATGAAGTGTGATGGAAGACAGTAAAGTGGTCAATCTAGAAACACCAAGGTTATCAAAGTCCAAGTGGCCAGTTACCAGATATAATATGCGCTTTAGTAAGATGAGAACAAAAGAAATTACAAAGGATATCATTTGAAAAGAAAAATGCTATAAGTATCATAAGTGATTCATTGATAAGTACATAAAAGTGTAATAAACAACTTATCTGTGAAGAAAAGAATTAAAATGAATAACCTGAAACTGTAGGCATGGCAACTGTTAAACATCAATTGTCAATGTTGTGAATGTGGAACGAATTGAGTGCCATTATATTTAGGTGGAGGGTGAAGGAAATATTAGGATCCTTTTTCATAACAATGAGTTTAGGCCACTTAACATTAATTATTAGTTTCTCGTAGCACTGGCTTGTATTTTTACTAAATGGGCCCTTTTTAGTTTTATCCCAGAAAGAGAGCATGGAGGGCTACGAGAAAGGAATTTATTTGTTTAAATGGACCCAACAAAAGAAAAATGACCTTAGTACACACTTTTAAATATAGAGGCTATATAATTTCTGAAATTGTTTACAATTTTTGAAATTTTGGAATTTGCCAGAAAATTAACCAATATATTAAATAATAGCGTAATGTCGGTTACCTAGCTCGATCCTTCTCAACAAATGTATTGACGAAACACCCACACCGCTCCAAAACAAAATGTTACGGACTCTCCCCCCGCCCCATGCTCTCAATTGTCTGACTCGGCCGCAGCTTATTCCCCTTCCTAAATAAACACCCCAAAAACGCCTGACACTACCAAGCTGAGAGGTCTGTTAAAAAGATACATTTTATACAAAAAAATCTGTATCATGATGTGCTCAAAACTTTATTTATTAACATCAAATTCGTTAACATATTACATACGACAAGTTGCATATGAAGGGTTAGCGTTCATTTTTCTAGGAACAATGTAGATTTTTCAGATATAATTCGCTTTACTTACGTAATAATCTGAGTAACCAGTGCCCAAATTATTTGTTTTGAATCTGGTAACTGGTCAAATAATAGTAATTCTTCATCTGAGGGGTAGCATCATATTGTCTTCAAAATCAAATAGTGGAGTTTTATGTAGGACCCGGTAATTTCCATTAAGCCATCATGAACATTTCTATGATTGCTTTAGAATAGCTCTGATCCATGTATGACTTAGACTTGATTTCAAGTCTCAGACTCACTACCCTCTCTCTCCCAATTCCTGGTACAAGTCATATTTTCCATTGATTCGAAACTATAATATTTTGTAGAGCTAGTGCATATCTCATTGACCCTACATGTATGTATTTGGGACAATGTGTGAGAGATGCCGTGTCCTCATATAGGGTCATGACCACCACACATCATTCATGACAATGACATGTATCTTTAGTAACTGTTTCATTGATGGATATTTTGACAAAACATAACTACACCCTAGGCTCTTTCCTGTCAAGCACTGAGCTCCCAATACACCAACCGCTGGCCCCGGGGGGGGGGGGGGGGGGGGGGGGTACTCGGATTTGGTTTGGTCGGGGGTGTGCCGCTGGAGATTCAAAACCCATACCCATTGTAGGGGTGATTTTGGAAAATCGGTACCCATTTTTAGGGGTTTTGCTTCATTTTATACCAAATTTTCGCGAAAATAGACCTAATTTTGGCACATTTTCGCGAAAATAGACAAATATTTCGCGAAAATAGACCCATTTGTAAAAGTGACCCCATTATTAGGGATTTCCAGCACAAAATCATACCCCATGTTTAGGGATTTTGTGCCCAAAAAGCTACCCATTAGAGCGGCACATCCCCGTATACCGTTTTAGGCGAGTACCCCCCCCCCCCCCCCCCCCCCCCCCCCCACGGGACGCTGGCCGCCACTGAACTTTCTGGCCTATCAGTGATGGGTAATAACAGGTGGATACTGGATGGGGTAACATCATTGCCTGATGAAAGTGTGAAATACTGTTTTGGATAGTGAAATGGTTTTACAAATAAGAAGGCCTTGATGGCAAGGCTATGTATGACTAGACAGACCAACATTGGCAGAATGTAAATGATTAAAAGTAGTCAACCATAAATCCTAAACTGTGTTCAATATATCAAAGTATTCAGCACCTATGTATTTGCATCTCAGATTTCAGTTGCATTGAACATGCAGGGTTTAACATGTTTAAGTTGGGTTGGATTGAATGACCTGATTTAGAGTATGTTTTGTTAAAATAAACCCAATGCATATCATTGTTAACTTCACTTTTACGCAAGACTTGTCAAGAGGTAAATGTTTTTTTACAGATCACTGAATATTACTTAAGATATAAGTGTAATAAGCAATACTTGGATATGATACTCTTCAAGATTTATCACACATAAAATATATCACTCATAGGCATAATCTATTTCTTGGATCCAGTGTTTTATTTAGGAAATATTTGCCCTACTGTGACCAGAGGACTATAACCGACTACTTTCAGTTAATATACATAGAGTTTGTCATTTTTTCCCCATGATATAATATTCATGATATTCATGATTGTACGCTTAGGCCAACAAAAAAAATTGTTATGTTGTCCTCGGCAGCTTTCAGAGAGGAGGGGTGGGCGGGCGGATTTTTTTTTTTTTTTTTTTTTGTAAATTTTCTTTTACCAGCAGAAGCTCAAAGTTCAGCAACAAGAAGTTAAAATCACTCTAAGAGCCGCACATATATGTTATAAACACTTAATTTAATATTAATGCCATTTAAACTGTTAAAAAAAAAATCTGAAAAAAAAAATCTGAAAAAAAAAAAAATCTGAAAAAAAAAAAGAAAATCTGAAAGAAAAAAAAAAAAATCTGATTTTTAAAAAAAAAAAAAAACGATATCTAAAAAAACAAAACAATGAATTAAAAAAAAAAAAATCTGAAAAAGAGCGGCCCTAAAATGACGAGCGGGCGGTCGAGGACAACATAACATTTTTTTTTGCC
>CM069457.1:49687403-49730318 GCA_035610835.1 Ophiura sarsii | reverse complement strand
CAAACACTAGGCATGTTTGTATTTATTTCAATGCATTTCTCATGGTGATTCCAAATATGGTAATGAAATACAGATATTTTTTGTATTTATTTCTCGGAATTCCCGTGGATTTTGCAGCCATGCCGTATTGCTTCTTTTAAATTGGAAATGTACATGAGAGTTGTAACACTTTCCACGCGGCTATAAGTTTTACAATATACAAAACATATTATTCAGAAACATTTCCCAAAATGTCAGGGTATATCTCAAGGATTACTGGACCGATACTTTGCATGTTGGTACTTATTTCAATGCATTTCTCATGGTGATTTCAAATAATATGGTAATGAAATACAGTAATTTTGACATTTTTGAAACATTTTGTGAAATTTTGGAATGTTGTCTGCAGCTGCCTGGCGCGTGGAAAGTGAGGTTGTTCCTATGGCTATTTTTTATTTGATATTTTCATAGAGCTTGCTGAGCTCCACAATAATCTGAAATTTAAAATTGATCGGAGGTACGGTTTTCTAGATATGACAATGTTTTTGTCAAAAATGAAGTAAAATTGAAGCGTTCATTTCTTCTGTTTCTTATTGTTTTGTTGACCCCCTAGCTGGCCTAGAAAAATAATTAATATGCAAAAATGTTTAATTTATTTTTCCAAGAAAAGTATAAATGCTACAAAAGCGGAGATTTTGGGAGCTTGTTAATTATAGTTTTTGAAAAGTTTCCTGTGCTGCGGGAGGCTGTAAAACATCTGCATAATTAATTATACTTAATTATCTAAAACTAAAAATTAAACAAAAATTAGGCTAATTAATACACTTAACTATTTGTTTCAAGTTCATGCCCTTTACTAAATGTAATGTCACTTGGTGTTTGGTTATACTACTCTCCTTATTTCCTGTGCTGCGGGAGGCTACAGTAGTTTTCAAAAAAACTAAATTTGTACAGAAATTCTACTTTACTACGAGTCAAAAAAACAATATAGAACAAAAGAAAATAGACTGCGCTCTGTTGGCTGGAAAACAATACAAAACAAAATAATTCAAAATGATTTAAATTGGATTTTTGACAATAAAATTGTCATATCTAGAAAACCGTACCTCCGATCAATCTCAAATTTCAGATTATTGTGAAGCTTAGGAGACAGTTATTGTTTATTAACAAATTTTAGTTGAGAATAACTTTTGTTTATATCTGTGGCCACGATGCCTATATGTACCATGTATTATTATGGTGGATGTTACACGATCTCCTGCTGTTAAATATTTAACACATGTTTCCTGTTGACACCATACTTGTAGTAGCTCTGCTACCGAGCCTCTCTTAGTCCCCCTTCAAAATTACAACCGCTCCCCCCCCCCCATTTCACCAACCATACATGCACACTGATACATGTACATCATAGACCAGGGGTGGGCAACCTACGGCCCCGCGGGCCGCATGCAGCCCGCCAGTGGTTTTTTTGCGGCCCGCGAGATGTATCAAGAAAAATAAAAAATAAATATATTTTACATCATCACAAAATCGAGCTAGCTGCTTAGCATTTATCGGCACAAATGATGTTCCTCAACGTGCGTAGGTATATTTTCCCCATTAATTATCATCTGTCAGTGGCATAACTAGAGAGTGCGAGGGAGCGATCACCCCCCCCCCCCCCCCCCCCAATGTTGATGTCGTGTCGGTTGAGATTGGCACTGTCTGTTCATTTGACAAGAGGAATCATGGAATTATGACGGTCAAAAGTACACCGATGAAAAAAAATCGCTGGTAATTGTGCATACAAACACCTAGTTAGGGGTGCTATCTCGCAAATAGAAACAGCGCCAATAAAAAAAAAACGCTGGTAATTGTGCATACAAACACCTAGTTAGGGGTGCTATCTCGCAAATAGAAACAGCGCCCCCAAATTGCTGAGAAATGATTTTATCTCAAAAAGTAACATTTTGCCAAACGAAGGCCTGGGGCTCGGGGTAGATAGGTTGGGTTGTGGGCTTCATGACGTGGCGTCCCCAAAAATCAAGCTGGATAACTAACCAACAGTGGTAATCCCCCCCCCCCCCCCCCCCCCCCCTACAAACTGTATTTACAGAAAATTCAAAAAATACTTTTACTTTTAGCCGGGTAGTTTGAGCTATTTGTAAGATACGTTAATTGTAAGATACGTTTCTCGTTGGTTTCTTGCAGTATAGAGGAGTAGTTTAATTTCTTCGCCATTATTGGCAGTTTATTAAAGAATACGTTGCTCCAAATTATACAAAGATTTACAATCAAAATGATGAGACGAATACAAGACAGGTGACTGCAGTCAACGAGGTACAGAACGGAAGAGAAAGAAAATCTCTTGGCGAGGCCCGCTCAGTAATCCGGCGCCCAGCCGTGATTGGCCAATGGTCAATCACAACTGAGCGCTGATTGGCTCAAATCAATATTAATAATGCGTATTCAAATAACTAATTTGGACAATACCATTATTAATGTAGGGGTATCAATTTTTTTTGCTCAATATAACGTACGGCAACAATCAGAGTTCTCTAATCTCCCATCTGTTTCAATGCCGGGCGGCATTTGTTTTTGAAAATATATCGTGTATCAAAAACGGAAGAACTCGAAAATCCTCTCGAATACCGGATGGTATTCTTGTTTACGCTTTTATAACTTGTAGGTAAACAAATTCAGCTCCTCTTCTGCGTGGAGTGTCGGTTGATACTCTACAGCGTGTCCCCAAAAAACCGGGTTTAAAAGTTTGCCAGCTTATAACGAAATAAGTAGGAAATATAGATAGTTTATATTTCAGGATATCAAGTAAAATATACCTGATTTTAATTGGGTAAATTCGGAGACCAATCCAATGTAAACTTTTTGAAATACAAAGATTTGAATAGAGCGTGGTCAGAACCCATTTGTCCCGATTTAAGGAATAAACCATCCGTGCGTTGCATGACACTGTGCGCTATCTGCAGTATTCCCGGCATGGGGTTTATTCTCCGAAAGAACTTAACAATAGCTCAGACTATAACAACGAGCATTTTGTTTTAATGTTTTATGTAAATAATGAACTTGTTTTATTGCAATAAAAGGCTGTGTTCGTAGGCAAATTTGAAATATGAACTGTTACTTTCAAATACAAATAACGATACCGTGGTACTTCCCTCTGTTGTTACATACTTGTAGCGACTGGAATAAAGTAGAAATGTGCGCTGCGTTCGGAAAGCAACGGATCAAACTTTCAGCTTTTGTATTAGTAACCTTTCACAAAATGCTGTACTTTGTGTACAAGTGCATCAATAATATGTTGTTGTCTTAAAAGTTGATTATATAGCCTCCCTCTTTCTCAATCTTATTACTCCTATTAGCAGTCCAGGCAAATGACCAAATCTGGAAATGTACTATATCTGGAAATCGATTGCCTGATCTGGAAACCAATGCTGTACACTTTGTGATTAGATTCAAAAACTACAAAATTGATTAAAACATAGATTTCAGCAATTATTTTTACTTTTTAAATTTAAAAGTTAATTAGACATACCTACCAATTAATGAAAAGCAAAAATTATTACCCGATGACCATTTCTCCACTAATTAATGCTTAATTAAATTAGTTAATTAATCAATTAATTCCTTTATTTTTAAAATGCCCCGATCAAAATTAAAACGCCACGGTGATAATTTAGGTTATTATCGTAGCATGATTTACCAAAAAAATAGAACAATTTAATTTCGCAAAAATAGCTCTTGCTCAAATTCGCGAAAATAATAACCTTAAAAAATGGCAGTGTATTTATAATGGTATGTTTGTTTGGTTTCGACTCGCAAAATTAAGTATCCACAAAATTAAAGCATTTTGGTAGTTCACAAAAATAACTACCTGCAAAATAAGTTGATCACTACATTTCCAGATTTGGAAATCAATCCCGATTTCCAGATTTGGTCATTTGCCTGGACTGATTAGTGTAGTTTTATATGCTATTCACGCAAAGACATCATCTGACAGTTGATTTAAATCGCAATGTTTATATAAATATTCAGTAACAGCATCTCGTGCATGACTTCATGTTGTATTCGGAGGTAACATGTATATGTAGGCAACATTCAATAATATACACAGTGCATATTGGCCCTAAATTATTTTATTTTACATAAAAGCAGTGCGCAATCATACAATCTGACTGGATATTATTATATTTATATTTGAAGGGGTAAAAAATAATATTCCTTATTAAACGAAAATGGGAGGTGTTGTTTTAAATAAAATTCATGGTGTAATAACACTGTTTTTGCCGAGAACATATTTTTTGTTGGTGTTAGAGTGAATGAATGATATTTATATCCATAGATTACACGTTGATCGTCTTAAAATGGATACATTTAGACATAACATCCATGAAATTTCGGTTTCATAATCAATATTTTCATATTCCATTTTGTATTCGTAGGTAACTTATATATTAGTTAATGGGCATGGTACAATTCCTGCATTGTTTGTCGCTTTCATTCGCACCTAATATTATGTAAATATTAAGTAGGAATATATAAGACGGGAATAATGTTGTTTGGTGCGTAATATTGTTTTAAACCAGCTTGTCGATATGATGTATGCGTATAGTTAACCAATTTCCACAGGAATTGCAGAGCAGTGACTACTGAGGTACTTAATATTGGCCATTATTGTAGTTGTATTTGAAAATGGAATTCATGTGTAACAAATATAAAATAACTTGCTTCATTTTTGCTCTGGCAGGTTGTGTAATGTCATCGAAACGTATTTTAGGCCTAGGCCGAGGATAGGCCTATACTGATTTCAGTCTTAAATACAAAAATTGCTCATGAATAATGCTTCCGACATTTATTTCTTAGTGTAATTGAACTACGCAGTGGTTGATTTTTAAAAAAAAATCATAATGAAAGGCACATGCCCGACAATATCGCTGTCGTGGCAAAACTTATTAGATTAGTGTTGTAACAAAATATATCATATTGGTGATTCTATGTCAAGCGGAGTCTGCCTCCGGTTGAAACTCGACAAAGACTGACTATGTACGACATTTAGAATGATACAAATTCCAAACTAGGAAATTATATCTTAATTCTAATCTGACAACTGAATGTCTTGCTGAAAGTTGTATGTGCTTTATTCCGTTGTGGACTGAAAGGCAAAATATTTGAATGGTCTAGACTTTGAACATGTTCGGCTCATATTAAACTTATATAGGCCTATATAAGGTCTGATATGAAATGATTTCAAAGTATATATTAAATGAATCAAAAAGCGATCTGGCTTTCGTGTTTAAAACAGCTATTCAAAATGATAACTTCCAGAAGACCTCACTTGCCTCCTTTATTTAGAACAAATTGAGGAAGGCAACCGGTTGTTTTATTGCTTAAAACAAATAACCTGACATTCAAGGCAAATCTATGAATTACTGGCAAATCAAACTGTTTGCTTAAAGGAAACCGCTCGCTTTCTAAATAAAGATAGCTCGGTGAACTATTCAATAGTTGATTCGATCACGGAAACTGAAACGTTCATTCTTAACATTCTAGAATGTCCTATATAATAAACAAAGAGTAATTATGTTCTATTAGATATTCATCCTCGCGACATGAGAGACTAAAAGAACTAACTATACACAGAATACATCAAGAACCACTAAACCTTGTTAAGTAGAGATTACAAGACTGAATGATCACGAGGCTGAATGATCAGATGTTTCTTAATTAAAATGTGTATATATATATGCTTAAGTTTTTATCATGTTTAGTTTTAACGATGAACATGCTTTTTACCAGTAAAAAGCAATAATAATAGTAACAATAATAGTATTACTATAGCGAGTTTAATTGACTGTTTAACTATAACTTTACGAAATTTTAACTCAGTACGATATGTATGTTGTCATCATCTTGCCCTTAATCAGATGTTAAATATTACACACTTCTGACTGTTTTGTAGAAGTTAAACGCACATTCTTAATAATTGAAAGTCAATCAAGAAAGACACTAACAAAATTGGATTATCAGATACGTTAGCATAATAAAACATTTTCTGCCGTAATTATCACGTGTAAATTAATTTTAATCAACATTCCTATCAGTAGGTATACTAACAGTATAGGCCTAGTGAGTTTATTGATGTTTAGGATGTTTTCTTTTATATCTTAGAAATAGGAACATAGTTTTATATAATGTTAATGTTTATTTTCAAATGTTGAATATTACGCAATTCTGATTGTTTTGTAAAAGCAGTGCTGAGCACACATTCTTATATTATCAACTTTTAACGTCAAGCAAGACACCTTTTTATTTTGCTGTACGACATTCACCCTCACACGCGATTCAGGGCATGAAAACTACGTCGAGTACAATTTTGCCTCTTAAACATATGTAAAAACAAAGAATCCAACCGTTCTTAGTCAACGAAGTTAAAGTTGAGAACAAATGTGTTACCTACGAATACTTTGATTATTGCAATATTAGCTACCGTGCTTTAAGTCTTAAGCCTAAAAAAAAAAAGTTTGTTTGCCCAAACACGACCGACCCACAAAATCTCAAAACCCCATGCTTTTTTGTTTTGCTTTTTTTTTTAGATTTAATTTCTTTTTAAATAATGTTTTATGTTGAAAAATATATATTTTCATCTTAATTTGCCAAACTAATCAACTACACTGCCCTGTTATTTACTTATTCCCACATATCCACCCTTTAAAACACTAAGGAGATGCAAGTCCAAGATCCTACCACTATCTGAAGGTTTGTACTACAGGCTGCCAGCTGCCCTATTAAAAACAAAATACATGTATTAGCCCTAACCAGCCAGGCTATGTTCGTACGGTGTGGAAACTGGGGGAAGGGGACAAAGTATGATTTTAAACCAAATAATCGCTGTGAAACCCTTGGAATTGACCCCCAGAAACTCTGATCACCACGCCGCGTCCCTAATCACTCGGCTAACCTGGTAACGCTCACCTGGGCAGTGATTTTGTACACACATATCAGCTTGGTTGATGACGTCATCGAATCATATGCTATAGAATGCGCGTGGACATTGTTTTTTGCTTTAGTGAATCGGAGTGTAGGAAGGTTAGGGTTTTAAAGAACATTCAAGTGTATTAACATCAACTTGTATAGTCTTTTTCTTCTCTAAAAGTGTCCATAGCCAAAAAACAAAAAAAAAGCAATCGACCTACCGACCCACTTTTTTCAACTCTTGTTTGGGCAAACAAACCTTTTTTTTTTAGGCCTTAACATGTTTTTCTCTTATAGGAATGCTTAAAATTGTTGCCTGATATTTTGTTCTTAATAAACCTATTCAAAAACACAACTGAGAGTTAGATATTGTATATTTTTTCAACATTAAATTAATATTCTAGTATCTATTTAAAGTAAACTATTGGGGAATATGTCCATAATATTAGGATTTAAACATGTTTTAACATGTGTATTTAAAAACAAATGTTGTTAACAACCCTGCATGATCATTTCACCCCCAAAATGCAGCATAAATTAAGTACAACATTAATGTATTACAGTTTTACTTCTCTTATACCTACGTATACATTAACTGTTACCTACGAATACAAAATGTCCACATTCCTCTATGTACTTAAGTTTCTGGCGCATGCTCAAAATTCTAAATTTTCCAGAAAGATTCCCCCTCTTTGAGGTACATGAAAACAAATGTTCATTAAAATCATCTTGGTGAAAGTATACAAAGTGGCTCAACCTCATGTTTCAAAGTATTGAGAGCCTGAAAATGCTACCTAACTGTGTGAATCTGAAATGTAAAAAAAGATGAGTACCTGTACAAATATGTCCACTTTCTATCAGCATTAGCATCTTCTGAATACAATACAATCACAAATTTGAATGCAATATGTAAATAGGTGGAATAATCATCGCTTAATCAAAATATGGTACTTGTATTTGTAGGTAACATTGAGAAGTGTACCTTCAACTTCATCATTCCGCCACGTGGTCAATTGGAGAGATTAGTGATGGCACTTTTTTTCCATACAAGCTTGATATGTTGACTTTGAGTGGGGAGAAGGAAAAAGAGATCGAAGCATTTTGAAACTGAACCCTAAAAATCTAGCCGTGTACACTTTTCGTTGGATTCGACCATATACGTACAGAACTATTACAGCTCATCACCATCGGTCGTCCTTGGACGAAACACTCATTCTTTTTTTGGCTATTTGTTTACTCCATTGGTGCGCCACGCTTAGTGGAGGTATGTATAGGAATAAATTATATTATGTGTGTCTGTACAGATACAGACCCGGGATGATCCCCTACTCTTTACGAACGAGTATGTTACCTTTTTTTTTGGAACGGGCTTGGGGATAGCTCTTCCTATTACAGCTACTTTACTCCTTAAAGAATATAAATTGTCACATATCAAGGTCAAAGGTCATCTGAGACAAAGGAGGTGTGTGCTAAGTTTGTCATACTAACGTTAACTTTATACCAACGTGGACAGGTACTTGGATGTGCTTATTACTTAATTTGCTAAAGGTGTATTGTAAAGTCAATTACAAAAGATAGTCTGAGGTGAGATAATTACTAAATTGCCAAAGAGGGGTTACTCATTTAGATGATTGGTTAAAAAAAACATGCAAACCAAAGCCTATAATACGCAAATAATGTATTATAATAAATCAAGCAATTGGGAAGTGAGTATACAAGGCTAATAATGTTAGCAATTACGAAGTGAGCATACAAAACTAAATACGAATTTGATGATTTTAAGTGAATAATGATTAACATTCAACCGTTGAAATGTTATATCGCGCAAGCAATTAAGCAATTGGGAATCTCAAGTTCTAGTCTTTATTCTATGAAATATGTATAATTATAATTATGTGATAAATCATCCTACATTTTCAAAATTATTACAAGCATTATTAAATAAGTCGGTGCAAATTGATTTTCTGAATTGGTTTTAAAGGTAAGTGTCGGTGACGACGATTTCTTGTGTTCATACAGTTGAACATATTTAGTTTTCCATCGGACAGCGCTCAGGATGAAAGTGGTTGTTCAGGACTTATACACCTGTCAGTTGTAAGACGCACTATACGACCCCCGAGAGTGGTGCGTGACTTTACCGAGGTGCGTCAACTTTTCATGTACCATGACGCACCCTGTGTCAAAAAAACGACGGACCATTGCCATCCAAATACGTCCGCACACTCAGTCCATTTTTGGACGCACCATTGGTGGATTCTGACGGACAATGACGACGCACCCCGTCGTCAGATATCGCTGACTAAACTGGATAAAACACGATGACTACTGAAAATTAAACTACGAGGGTCATTCAATAAGTTCTACCTCCTCCCTCATAACATCGCTAATATTAATGTCAACCTCACGACATTTGTCATGATTATAGCTCCGAATCATAGCTACAAATATGTAGTAAAGGATAATTGATATCTGTTTTACTTTTGTAATGACGCGGTCAAAGCCAGAGAGAGATTTTGGACAACGGACACAGAAAATTACCTTAAAAATATACACATGTTTTCGGGTGTTTTTTCGTATTTTATGGTTAGATATAAGAGCATGATTTAAATACTGAAAATGAAAATGAATGAATCATATCTGAATATATTACAGTATTATCATGTATAGATAAGATTGTAAACAATATTAACTCTTGTAGGCTTGCAAATAGTGTACTATCAACTAAAATGTACTGCTATGCCTTTGGCATACCAGAATACTGCCATCAGTCAAATTTTCGTTGTTACAACTTAAGGCACAATGATGCCTCGAATGTTAAATCTTTACCATAATAGTCACTTTATGAGTTTTACTAATGTGCAACCTTCAGAATTCAGTTTCCATGGCCCGTCCATTGAAACCAAACATTATCACCTCTGGAAAAATGGTAGGTTCCGTTGCTAATGTTATTGTGTTGTTTGGGGGCATTACGGTAAGGACCAATGAAATTGGGGGTCAAGATAGATTGTAGACCAATCAGAGGCTTTATGGGTTAGGCCGCCATGTTTGGTTTGGCGTAAATTTCATTCTCTGTCAAGATAGCATTGAGAAAGGAGCAGTCAAATTTGTATGCGGATATTCTTTGCCGTATTCAATCGAAGCTTCGATATAATTCAGCTGGGCGAGCGAACGGTTCGCCAGGTAATAGATACAAGATTACCAAACGATAATGCATAGAAAATAGTACACATTTGTCACATTGTTTACAACGAACTGTTAACTCGGCGTCGCGTCGGAAAGGTTGTAAATTTGTTCCGAATTGTAGCAGAATTTCAGTGGCAAATGGCGACTGGTGGAGTGTTATCAGCAAGTTCTTTACCGTGTGAGTTAGCATCGACTGTGATTGCGGGTTTGAAGCAGCATTCTACTAATTACTCCTGGCAATACTTGAGGTAAGAAGCCTAGAAGGGTATTTAATGTACAACCTCAAATATCAGTGTCATTACAGCTAGTAGTAGCTCATGAATCATAGCTCTCTGTCTGAAATGAAACATCCGAGTCTGCGTCGGAAAATGTTGTGGATATTTGCAATTTGTCTGAGCAAAATTGTCAACGTTTGCTTCAGATATCATATTATTTATGGTACGAATCTGTAGCTTGGTTAAATATTTCATCATATTTCAATCCCAAGAAGACATACTGTCTGGTATGGGGACTTAGCCTATTACCGCTCATTAAAAGGATAACGGTACAGGCTTGTTTTTGTAGCTAGGTTACCCAAACGTGCTGGTTGGGTCGCTCACATTTTATGAGTTTTGTTGGGTTTACTTACCGGTTCCGCCAGGTTGTATGGGATCATCAGTTGGTTGGTATGAATGTTCAATTCTGTATATTAATAATATATATATGGTTCGGGAAGAAACATCATTCGCCCGAAGCGTAAATCCTCATCGTAGACGATAATCGCATTATCACACTCAAAAGGAATTTTGCATTCTTCATAATTGAAGGGAATGTTGCAGTGTAATGATGATTTTCTTTTTCTCTTTTGTCTTATGATAAAATACGTCTTTGCAAGTACAACGGCATCAAGCAGCTTGAAATTGCCAGTGACAACGTAAACATCGGAAACTTCCGCTAAGGCTCTGAGGAGGGCTATATTTTACGGGGCGACTACTCCAGGGCATGAACGGGTACAATTCGCCGATATTATCTTCAACAGTAAAAGCCGGTTTCCTGGAGGCGCTCAAGTGGTGGCAACTTTACATTTGGTGAGCAAGTTATAATTTTCCACTTGTATAACAGTTTCACTTGTTTCCTCCATAACCGATCGTAATCGATCGCAGCACTAACTTTGGGTACCATTATCTTAGAGGTTGGTAGTTCCTTTACAGTACACACTATATTCCAGGGTGTTAATACTAATGGGTTATTGTTGTTTTGGTCCAATAGGTACATTATTACACATTGATACTTCGGACGAGTGCGCTATTCATGACCGGTTACTAAGTAATCTGTCAATTCCTTGTTGATAATCATGTCTAGTAATCGCCTGGATTTATACTTGGGGGGTTTAAGGTAATATTGTTACACAATATCAATAGGTGTTACAATGGTGCTTGTTGCGGTCCGGGGTTGCGGTCACAGATTTAATAAATGATTTGTGTTGGCTAGCATATTGATTTTGAAGTGTGTACCTTCGACCGGTCAAGTGGTTTCTGTCTGTCCTCTAATCCTAAATGTCATAGTCTTTAACGGAGAGGTAATCCGTTGTCGGTTTGTGCGCGCACACCTGTATGAATAAAATGTTCCGGAACCTGGGTTATTATAATAGGTTTTGACAGTATATGGCAGCAACTATACTCTCCGCTAGCATGATACTTTCATATAATTGATATGGGTTATCGATGGAGGGGTTTATCGGCTAGTGAAATTTAAATATATATAATTTATATACACGCATTCAAAGAGGCGAGTGAAAATGGTTGATACTGACAATAATAAGGAACCATGATTAAAGCTCTATCACATTGCCGATCGTTAACATTATTGTTTTCTTTAAATCCTATTAGAGATCATCCTTAGCTGAGTGTATGCGATAATGCCACATTGGTATAGCATAATGCCACATTGGTATAGCCATGGATTAAGTAAGCATGTCTGTTGCCGGGAGTTTTTGAACAGGTGCACGTATCAATAATGTTGAATTTGGATACATTAAATGATAAAGTGATAGTTTCATGAGGTTGGCTCATATCGGTTCAATAATGTACCATATTAAATTACAGGATCACAACAAACATGGCTTATAAAATTTGATTGTCTTTGAGGCATTTTTATCATGAAGGGGCAGTGTGGCAATCATATGGCAAAGTTAATTAGATGTTTGGTCAAGTTAGCCTTCAATTGCGAGCAATGTAATTACCGGAGGTTAGCAGAATATTAAAAATTATTGTTTAATGCATCAGATTTAATTTGTCACTACAGGATCGGTATTGGGTTGTGAACATCCGTGGATTGATGTAACCTTTGGGGTTTGTGAACAAGGTGCATGTTCGTATCATTACTTGCGAATTTAATCGGCTGTCATTGAATGTGACGTTTCAATTATGAATGTTACAATGTTAATTCATGACCGGGCGAATACGACGCATGGCCTTCGTTTGGTTGATCTTGATCGATACCACCTAGCTTATAGAGATACTCACTGGTCCATCCTTATCCTGATATTCGAGGGTTGATTTATATTGGTATTTCTGATCTCTATCTTCAACACTTAGTATTTTGGTTGAAATGGTGTTGCAGTGAGTCTATGCTTGTACGTGTTGGGTCCGACCGTGTGTTTGATTACGCTCATAAATGTTCGGGCGGCTCTTTTATTCAGTATTGGTGGGTTCGGGTCAGGACCAATTGTTTGCGCAGTTCGAAGTGTCCTATATCCTAATTATTATTATCCTGATTGGAGTTCGATTTGGATTGGGTTATTGATGGTGAATAGCTTTTTCCGATACATACAATCATGTATGCATCTATCGATACTAGCACTTATCAAACTGCTTTGTACATTTCACGGACATAAATTATGCTAATGAGCTCATTAAATGACGTCACTCACATCATCGATATTTTCGTAACGCCAAAATTGTAGGGTTGAAATTCTAGGTCGAGTAAAATGATGTGCTTATTTGTTGTCTGTGAGCTTTGTGATTTTTTCCCGTATTGGAGTATTTTTATTGAAAATAGACAGTTCAAATTAAACGTTGGTTCCAAGTTCAACTGACAGCACATGTATTGAAGTCGACAGCAACTGCAATATGCAGGCAACATTTGAGAAAAAACGATGCCCGACTTTGCAAGAAAGTGTACGGGGAAGTGTACGGGTGAACATGACAAACCAAAACAGTATAGTAAGTAACCGCCTCCGTGGTAAGCGCGTTCGGCTGTTAACCGAAAGGTTGGTGGTTCGAGGCCAGCCAGGGGCGTTGTTTCATTTTGCATTTAATGCAGATCGACAAATCACATCACAGTAAAAATTTAATGTTGACAAAATCACAGACCACTTACACAAAAATCGCATCTGCGCATGCTCCTGTCGTGATCGAAATCCAACACACAAGCAATGGGCGAGTTTTATAAGCGACTAGGCTGGAGGTTGATTGTGATTTGGGTTATAGTTGAAGTATTGTAGCGATTAAGCATTAATATAATTGCATTCGCGATAATGGTTATTGTAATGGGGATGGTGATTGTGGTTGTAGTCGGTTTCTGATTAAGACTATGGGATACTATTTGAATATGTTTATTATCGTGATGATAGGATTGGGATGATGTTGCAAGGGCGATTGGTTGGGAATTTGGTTCAATTTTCATTATGAGAGTCATTTAATTGTAATTATGGTTTTGATTATAAGTTTGGTGTGAATGGGGAAAACCGACCAGTGGGGGCAACTGTTACAATGGTAGTGGAGGGATTAATGTATTTATCTTCTGCCAGTTGCAGCCAAGACCGGATACCTAAAGTCAGACAAACACACGTGTTAAGTGTTTACTCGCTCAGGTTGGCGGGGGGCCAGTGTCAACCTTCAAATTCTCGCATACTTTGAATAAAAATTCCTTTAAAAAGGAATGGGCGCTCAAGTGAACATGCTTCATTGATTAATTACAATATATTAAATAATAAATCTAGATAAGACTTTTGATTAATTACAAATTATATTAAATATAATAATTTGGTCCTGAAGAAGTCAGGCTAATCCTAGGGTAAAACTAATTGGTCTAAGCCCAGAGCACGTTAGTTTACAAAGCTAAGTGGAAGCGGCCACAGCAACCGCCATGGCGGGCATGTTTACGTCTGACGAGGAAATAAAGATGTGAGGAAGATGGGGATCTTCAATTTTTTGTTATAATTTGTTAAGGCTTTTTCTTTGACTAGTTAATAGCTTCCAGGTCCTATAATTTCAGGTAATTCACCTTTAAATGGATTCGGTAGTTTCTGGTGTCTTATCAAAATACAGTTGGTCAGGGCAGCCAGGTTAATATAGGTGCAGAATTCGGCAGTATTGTACCATAATGCAGCTAGCCACTCATGCAATGGTCAAAGTAAATTTGTATTTCAGATAGGTATCTGAGAAAGGTCTGGGTATTAATATAGTTGGTCTAAGGAAGGACAAAGTTTCGATGGGGGCTCATGCATACTCGTTATATTTTGTACATTGTTATTTGTCGAACTTTTTACTTGGGCTTGCCCAAATCTTGTTTTTGTTCTCATAATAATCCATACAGGAACGTATTGGATCATTGGTGGTAGCTATACGCAGACAATCCATAGCCCGTGGCGGGGTGCCGAGTCAACTCGATGGTTTGGTCGGTGTTGAAAGTACTTTCCATCACCAACCGGTTAGTCACGAGGTTTCGGAGAAACAGACGGACGCTTATTCTGACGTATACGTTGGTTCATACGATAGTCTCGACATTCCGGAAAAAAGGTTGAAAACTTTGTTAAGAGAACATTATGCTAATCTGCAAATAGTTTCTAATTGATATTCGTTCGTACAATATACGCCCATGCCGGTTCTGGTATCCGGAAATGTGTCGAATCTATTAGAAGAAAATCAATGCCTTCCGAGTATATAATGTTTACTAAGATTCGTGAAACATCTAAATATTGGGTGTGGAACAAACAACTTTAATTGAGCCTTAATCATATAGTGTCTCAGCTGGGTAAGGACATCTTAAATGTTGGTTTATATGACATCAGTGGTGGTCATTAAGAACAGTTTGTCCACCAGAAACCCTCTATGGGAAATTACAATATGATTAATATGATAATTATGGGCTTGTTAAGTATTCAATATCGGGTTAGCACGAGATAGTTATATGCCTGTTTTGGTATCCGAAATTTTGTCAGGAATCTATTTGTAGGAATTCATACCTTCCGTGTATTTAATGTGAGACATCTAGATATTGGCGTTGGAACGATCATTGAGTTCTAATCATATTAAATATCGCGATAGTGAAATAACACCGGATCTTCCCCCATCCCTCCCCCTCGTAAGACCGGATTGGCACGAGACGGAGGGGGGGGGGGGGGGGGGGGGGGGGGGGGGGGGGGGAAGTATGTAGATTCCTTGCAGTGAAGTGGCAACTTCGCCATAGGGCAGCTCACCTCATGCCAAGTCAATACAAGGAACCTATGTGGCAGTTTTTTTGTGAATTTTATAAAATGTCACTTTTAAAAATATATTACACATGTAATACAATAAGTAAATCGCGTAGTAGCCAACTTATGTTTCATTAAAGAATATAATGATAAGAAAGGTTCAGCCATTTCATTTTACCATATATCATTTGCTCAAATCCGTGGCAGGTTAATGTAGTATAACAAATCAATGTAATTCCTAGGTATTCACTGGGGGGTTGGTGACCGTTTGAGTAGTTACTTCAGGCGAACGAGTTGAAATGTTTATACACAGGTGATCCAGCGGTGAAGAAGAGTAAACTAATTATTTGGGATGAAACACACAGATGTTGTGAACATCCGGGTTTAAAAGAAATGTAATCAGGCTGAATTTGGATACATTCACAAAGGCATGTTGTATGAATTAAACAATTTATTTTGATAAACACAGCTTTTACTTCTAGGTAGTCTCTGTGAATATCGTGGTTAAAATAAATGTAATCTAGCTGAATTCTTATTTTGGATGAACAGAACTTTTACTCCGTGGTAGTTACTTGGGGGTTGTGTCGCCTGTGCGACCGCATCGGGCACGACGTTGTGAACATCCGTGGTTTAAAATAAATGTAGAGCTAGATTATGGTACATTCATAAATGCCTGTTGTATGTTGTAGGAAATAAAATGTGTTTCCTTCTTAATGCCCGACATGAGGCACAAACAGATCAATGTGTCCTTGTTTAATTTTTCCATGTGGTGATAATAGTCAATCAGGTAGTCAATGATAGAAAGTTATCGCTTTGGCAGACGTTAAATCCCTCCATTTAGCTCGCTATATTGAAGATCGATTAGTTATCATGAAAGTCAAATATGACTTTTACAGGGTTCTCTAGGGAAGGGGTAAACTGAATGGTTGTCATGACCTGGATCTGGCTAATCAGAGGTCTTAATTTGTCTAAACCAATCAGTCAACTTTTTTGTTTACAGTCTGTTAAAGAGATATCTGACATTTAGAACGGTTATAGTTGACCGATAGGTATGTTTTGCCACTTACAATAGGCCAATTGAAAATCACTTCGGCGATATTTTGCTGTTTTACATCCGTTTCCGTCACACTAAATCGAGGTTTGGTTCTCACTGCATGTCCGGAAAAGTACAACCAGTACTCAGATCAATTTACATTGGATTTGTAGCTGAGGTTCCAAGCTACAATCGTGTGATATTTGATAAGACTGGCTCATATAATAATAAAGTTATGAGGTAGGAGGTAGAACTTATTGAATGACCCTCGTACTTTTGATTCACGGGGGATCTGCCCTTATTCGATGTTATCAACCCTGGCACTCGAATATATAGACACCGGACCGGGACCGGGATGGACGGAACCCAGAGGAGAACCTTTATATGCACAATAAATGTCTGACTGGTCTAAAATTCATAACATATTTAACTGATTATCATAAACGCCTAAACGGTGGCGGGGATAATACCGCTTAGTCGCTTTTTGCTAAAAAAACCCCCACATAATGGCGTATGATTTTGTGATGGAAGATCTCTGAAAATAAACAAAATTGCCCCACTTGCTACTAATGGGTCTATTTTAAAATCCTTACAAAAGGATATATTTTCGCGAATTGCGAAAATTGGGTCTAGTTTTCCACACAAAAAATGATATAAATGGGTCTATTTTCCAGATAATTTGCGAACGGGGTCTATAAACGAAGCATAATCCTTAGAAATGGGTACCGTTTTTCCACAAATCACCCTTAGAAATGGGTATGTTTTTTTTAATTTAAATCTCCTGCCCCTAAAAACGTGATTTTTCGTAAAAAAATCACATTTTTTGGCACTTTTTGGTCTCTAATTCAAAAAATAATAAATATTTTCAACAACAACAAAAAAAAATCCTAGGGAATTGTATGAGGAATATAATAAAACTAGTATGACAAAATTTGACAACATATATTTTGAGTTATCTTTGCAGAACCTAAAATGGGGCAAAAACGTGTTTTTTATAATTTTTTCCAACATGGTCAATTTCATGATCATGGTTGGATTCATTGAACCCTTTCCTGGAAAAAAAATGTATACTTTTATATAGATTAAATGAATAATGAAGAAGTTACGGCAGTTTTACGGAGGCTGTACCTGAAGGTGCACAGCCCCCTTAAGATTGCCATCCAATTTTTCATTCATATTAAATGACTAATTATTGATTAAAAAGTATTCTTTTAATTTGTCATTCATTCATTTGTCATTGTAGGTCAAATATTTATGACTCTTGACAATATTTGCTATGCTGAAAATTAATTAAAAATACTACTACTAATTGGTCATTTATCATTAACAAATAATTGTTTCTTAACTGACGAATCTTAGACCACATTTTTGACGAATTAAATTATCTATGTATAGTGTATCTGTTGATTTTTGTTAGGGTTAAAATTTCGCTAGGTTTAGGAAATTGTCTTACTTTTTCTTTTTAGACTTGTCTCTTTCATTCCGTTTCGGCAACATTTCCCCCCCCCCCCCCCCCCCCCCCCCCTCTCCCCCTGGCTATGAGCCTGCCATCAATAGTGTATTTCTCTTCCTCTAGACAGTGGTGAAACTTTACAGGCACAAAATGTACACCCCTGCACGTGATGTATCTTCCGCCTACGCGTGTAAAGGAGTAGTCTAATGAAGGTCCGGTGCAATCAGCAGTGAATATGTTTAACATATTGTGCGGGAGGATCCCGTTCTAGACCTGATAATTATCATATACTAAAAGTATACTTGAATTAATAGGCCCCATGCATTAGTTCATTAGTCCTATATATAAGTCATGAGATTCCGCTCTCCCCACGGATCATTTTGTACAACTAATTCATAAAAGTATCTCGTCATATTATACGGAGGATATGTTAAAAAGTCGATTTCATGCACCGTCAAAGAGACGCATAATTATAATCAGTTGATGCAAGCTAGTATAGCAAACTGTAGTCAATTTAGAAAGAAAAAAAAGAGTATAGAGTGATTACCTCTGTCTTTCTCATCTGGTGCAATCGACCCCAATTAAAACAAACCTTCCATTCTAGAGTTTTCGTGTAACATTGGCAGTTGTCTAATGATAAACAAATTGTGTAATGCTGTCAGATCAATAGTAATAGAAGATAGAGTAGAGTAAGCTTTCCAGCAGTAGACGAATGAAGCAGTGACTGATCAATCAGCACTAGAAAGTGACAATGTTGAAAGTGGGTGAAACATTGTACTGTAAGCAGTATATAATAAGTACCTTTGCTACCCATTGATCATGTTGACGGCGGTAAAATGGTTTTATCGAGCAGCGTGCTATCATCAGTCAGCTCCGGAAAGAGAGCCCGTTTCACTTGTGGACGCTAATAAATATCGACCCGTGTGCGTCACCGTGGTAACGTGTACCCATCAATTTGTGCAATCATTGCATTTTGCTTTTCAACCCTAAATATTTGCATACAAACATCTTAACAAATTGAGCGCAGCCTAGGTATCAGAATTCCTCGCGGTAGCGAGCCCGAAGATTTTATCTTACCCTTGACCCCAACATATGGCAATACAGGTCGAAATTATATCCTTTTGAGCCTATATACCGCGATGAGACTACCATTTGCTTGGCGAGTTTCTCACCATTTAAATGAATTTTTAGAGTACGTGTGATAATGTTTACGTTAAATATAAGACTGGTAGTAGTATATAGTGATGAATTCTTTTCAATTATCTCGGAGATAAGGGACTTATCTTATGGTTACAAATCGGCAAAATAGGATTATTTTTCAATCTTGAAAATTACTGTGACGGGAGGCCGCTCTCCTGGAAACATAGTCCCGTTCCCAAGCCCGCCCTCTATTGAAATTCCCGCTCACAAACCCGCCCTCTATTGAGATATCGAACTTATTTGTCACCCTGCAGAAGATGGACTCCCGTCACTTGATGCCGCCAAAGTGTAAAAATTGACGGCAGTGCGTCACTAAATAGCACGCCCCCAAGCCAAATGCGCTCCTGTTCCGGAGCACACTGATCATGAATGAGGGGTGCTATTCAGCAATACATGGTTGATACAGAAAGGCAGTGACAAAATAACAACACAAAAGGGACCGTAAAGTCGGCAAAGCATGTACTGAGATATGGCTCAATGAACATTTCAATAAACAATGGGAAACAAAGGAATTTTCAATGGATTTATTGACTTGTACTACGTATTTAACAATCAACATGGACACGTACTATCATTGAAAAGCTGATTTTAAGAATAATTCCCTGTTCAATATCTCAAAAAATGTTCTGGACGACTTTACATCCCATTTGTGGTGGATGGTCACAAATAGGTGTTTCGCCAAATGTTACTAATTATGATTACATCATTAATTTCATAGCCGACACAATTCACCTTGTTTGAATTGACGACCCTACCCCTCCTCTGACACTTTGAAATGACACTCACTGCTATTTTTTTCAAACCAGAGGAATAAAATGCTGATCCATTTATATATTCATAAACAGACTCAGCATTTTCGATTATCGACTTCTTATGGGGTATTATACGAGCTGAACCTTTTTTCGCTTCTACTGGTAAAATATTACGGATTTCCCCTGTAACATTTCACCTTACCACGACACCACAAAAGCAAGTAAATTGGTACTTTCTCCAATTTCCTCAAAAGTTCAACTGTGACCATGACCATAGACCTTGAATACGGGGACAAACATGTCTATTGAACTCCCATTTACATGTTATGTGGTGCTGATACTATGCAGTAGACCGGCCAAAGGCAATAAATGTGTTTACAAATAAATGATCACGGCATTTTTTGTTACAGCTTGACACCTAGGCTAAATAAAGTACTTAAATAGTAAGCTTTCTAATGAAGGGGGTGAACACAATAGTTTGTTAGGATATGTTCAGCATAAAAAGGCAATTTTTTTGGGAAAATGTATTATTTTGTTGGCGTTTTATTGTATTATCACTATTGTTTCACAATGCACTATCCACTAGTTATCAGTTTAACGTGATTTAAGGTTTATTTAAAGAATAATTTGGACTTAAAGCTGCTACAAAATAAAGAAAATAAGGGCACAATGGAGTACAAATGGGCAATTTTATCAATGTTGTATTTTTATTTGCCACTTACATTTGCTAGTTGCTTAATGTATCAGACGATGCCGGAATAAATCAGCAAACTAGTTTGACATGGTCTATGACATTTAGCGATAATGTTATGATGACAAATAGGATACAATTCAACATTAAAGATGCATTCAGGGGGTTATTTAACATGATGGTAAATTAGAGGCTTATACAAGGTCCGTCTTCAGTGCACCCCAATAATCTCCCAAAACATCTTTGTTGGTCCTATCACTTATTCAGGGTGTTACCAAGATACGTTTAGGTATACTAAGTGGTTAGTTAAGATCCGCGTCCAAAATGGCCGCCAAAATGATCAAATTTCTTTAAACGGACTTATTTCAGCAAACATGTTTTATATATAGACTCGATCCTAGTGATATCATGTATTTTATATACAGGGGGCGGTGACCTATCGGCTGGTTTCCAAATTTTGAAATAGGATTTACTTGCAAAATATAAGTTTTTGGCAGTAAAACAATGACATTTTCTACATTTTTAACTCTTTTTAAAGGGTGAAAATCAAAATGAAAGGTATTTCATCCTTTGTATGAAGGTCGAATGAAAACACTGTTAAAACTTATATAATTTTTTCGAAGGAGGAAAAGTAAAATATAAAAACCCTGACCGACCGACCCATCCTAAAGAGGTCTAAACATGTTAATTTTCATTTTGCCTACCGTAATACCGAACGGTACATCCCAATACGTGATAGGGCACGCGCTATGTACCTCCAGTGGCGTTTCTGTGGGCTTTATGTGCATTTGGTTTATTACGATCCATGCACGCTCTCGCAGGTTTTCTCCGGGTTCTCCGGTTTCCTCCTGCTTTCAAAATCGGTGATTAGTTGTTTCGGTTATCAAAAACTTCCTTGACCCAATGGCATGAATGGTATTTGTGGAGCTGCATTGAAAAATGGTGGATGTTGTTCATGTGTGTTTATGTCGCAACTTGGCGCTAATTTAGCTGCTGCCTGGACGTTGCATTGTTTAGTATGATTCACCAGCAGCAAAATTACAACGCTTTGATCATTTGGAAAAGGCGCTATATAAATACATATATATACTGATTATTATTATGTAATAACCCTAAGTGACAATTGACACAAAATATTTATTGACCCAAATGATCATTTATTGACATTCAATGATCATTTAATTACCCCAAGTAGTGATCATTTCATTACTCCAAGTGATCATTTAATGACCACAAGTGATACCGTAACCCGAAGTAATCATTTAATGACCCAAACGGTC
Organism: Ophiura sarsii; assembly: GCA_035610835.1. NCBI lineage: Eukaryota > Metazoa > Echinodermata > Ophiuroidea > Amphilepidida > Ophiuridae > Ophiura > Ophiura sarsii. The sequence goes on along the minus strand of CM069457.1, from coordinate 49,708,323 downwards.
GCTTAATATCACGTGGTGACCATTTGATGACTCAAAGTGCTAATAGTGTAGCTGTTATGTAGGATTTTAAACTAGTGCTTTCTTTTTTGCTAAGGATGCTTTTTTTGGTGTCATTGGATAGAGTATACCCTCAGCTATCAGAAATCCATTGATCACATTTTTTTCCATCCACGGAATGGCCGCCATCTTGGATTTCAAAATGGCCGCCATTTCCAATGGAATTTGTCATATAACTTTTGTTATGAGCAACCTATGAAGTCAAATTTTTTTTTAATACATCTTGCTCCTTACTCTGCATGCATCTCCAATGCACCTTTTTCCATGCTTTGCTTTACTATAGGTTGTAGATACAGGAGGCAATTCCATCAGCCCTCCTTTCCTTAATCGCTTCTCTTGCAGTTACCCATCTCCACGTCCTCGAAGACTAAGATGCATTGCAATGTAGTGCATGTTAGTCGCGTGCCACCTGGATGGCCAAACCTTGCGGTTATGGGAGATAGAGGAAAGGAAGAATTTGTGGTAGAGCAGAAGGTTGGAGTTGCGCTACTTACAGCCCGTTTTAAACCACCCTAATAATTACCCTAATAATTACTACTATCAGCCAATAATTATATAACAACAGATCAGCTATTATACACTCTCTTGTCTTGTAAACAACTCTTGAAAACATGGATTTTGCCACCAAAATCAACTTTATATGTTGCTTAGAACAAAAGTTATATGGAAAAATATATTTTTTGTAAATGGCGGCCATTTTGAAATCCAAGATGGCGGCCATGCATGTATGTTAGACATAGGAACATAGCTAGAGCACTTGTGAACTCCCTTGTATTAAAAACATGTGGTTTGCCACCAAGTTTGACTTCATATGTTGCTCAGAACAAAAGTTATAGGGTAAATTATATTGGAAATGGCGGCCATCTTGAAATCCAAGATGGCGGCCAATCGGCAGATTGAAAAAAATGTGATCAATGGATTTCTGATACCTGAGGGTCTACTTTAGCCAATAAAACCAAAAAAAACATCCTTAGCAAAAAAAAAAGCAAAATTACATAACATCCTACACTATACTGCCCTACCATGACAAAAGGGAGTAATGGACACTTTTTTCAAAATGGGTTTTTCTATACTAAATGATAGAAATAATATTGATACACAATTCTATCATAGCAGGAACCTTCAAAAATGCTTAATTAATGAGAAATTAGCATATCAAAAAGGAAGCATGTTCACTTTTTACCAAATAAACCACGACAAAAGGAAGTAATGGACAACAGGAGATACAAGATACAAGGCAAATCATGTTTTTTTTGTAAGAGCCTTGAAAAGTGATGAGTGATGTTCTGCTAATGTTATATCAGTTTAATGTCACATTTAATGTACATTTTTGAATATTTTGCAGAATTTTTTTACAAAAACATGTTTTGCCTCATAGCTCTAAACCTTCCTGTTGTCCATTACTTCCTTTTGTCATGGTGGGGCAGCATAATGTAATGACCTAAGTGACCATTTCAATATCACAGGTGATCATTTAATGACCACGAGTGATACCGTATTTGACCCAAGCAATTGAGTAAGTAAAGGATATAGTCATTTATGAATTCATACAACTATCTATGTATAGCCTACTTGGTGGTGATTGTAACTGTTTGACGAGCCTTTAGGATATTTCAATTACTAAAGTAGGTTTTTCAAGCCCATAATTATCACAATAAAATCACTAGATAGATACTAGTATTTACATGGTAAATACATGTCCGCACCCCTCCCCCCCCCCCCCCCCCCCTCCCCTCCCTCCCAGGAAAGAGGCAATATAGAAGTGAAAATCCTTCCTCAAGTTGAAGGAACAGATTTGAGATAAAAGGCAGGATCATATATAAAGGTTGGTAAGTTAGGGGGTTTTCTGGACATAAAAAAGTAGATTCTTTAATAAAAAGTTAGGTTTTATGAGTGTGTTTGTTATTTGTTTTGGTGAGGTGTTCTTTCGTTTGTTTCTTTGAATATATATTTATTTGTTTGCTTTGCCCAGTGTTGCTCAAAAACCACTGCTTTAAATTGAAACAGGTCCAGCCTCGGTGAAAGACGAAAATCGACTGAACTCCACGCCCTGGTTAATTTTAATGCAGGTTGAATGCTATTGGCTAGCCCATTGTATGACATTGATACGGTTATACAATACGATTAATTTGCGTATAAGCCAATTGTTTGACGCACTAGCTCTACACATGGAAAAGGGTGTACACCTAACACAAAAGGTCCCTGACCAGGTGCTGTGATGTTGGCTAATTCAAAATCAATAATCGGTATCCAAAATCAGAGATATACATTAACTGAGCAAGTTTGATACCTCATGCATGAAGATTAAGTGGATAGTTTTGAAGTTATGATTGTTTCAAGGACCACGGCTAACGACAACAAAGTTGCACGAGAATTGGTATAGTCTTAGGTCTTTATTTTTTACACTCACATTTTTTCAATGCGTAATCACACGCTTTATAGCAGCATTGATATCCCATAGAAACCCAATTTTAGTGCAACAATTTTGATGGTCATTGAAACTATCATAACTTCAAAACTACACACTCGATGTTTATGAACGAGGTACCAAACTACGAACTACGGAGAAGAAATTTGCTCATTAAATCTATATCTCAGAATTTTCGTATTGATTATTGATTTTGGATTAGCCCACATCAAAGCACCAGTCCTGACCAGGAATTGTGTGTGTTAGGTGTATACGTCACGGACGGATGTGATTATTTAATTACAAAAATGGATACATCACCCCGGACATCATCTCCCTGGATACATCTGGCGTGTTCTGCGAAAGCCAACTTTCTTCTTGAATTTCAAAATTACAGTATCTGATACATTTAAATTAAGATAACTAATTAGGCCTAATGGTTGTAAATTTCCAAAAGCTATATGCAATATGATCCCAATATTACCAGTATATTTTAATATCGAAATAGAAAAGTGATAATTGAATCAATCTGTCAACTGTGAAACATAATTTGTCTTCCCGTAACTAAACCAGATATATATGATTATAATGATAATGGAAAACTTTCAATATCAGCATCAAACTGGACCACTTTGTTATACACTGAAAACTTAAACTAGTCAGGCACATGCTGGACTAACTTTAAACTTGTCGAGCAGGCTAGTGAAGCCTGCTAGACCAGCTTAAACTAGTCCAGCAGGATAGTCAAGTTTGCTGGATAGGTTATGGCCGACTTGACGAGCTGAAGGTTAGTCCGGCTCAGCCTGGATAGCTTTATTTGTTCTGCTAGATAAGTCTGTGGCTGGACTAGCTTATGTTAGTCAAGCTGGAGAATTGCTGGACTAGCTTTGCGTTAGTCGCTCACTAGCTTGATGTGAGTCCATCCTAAGCTGGATTAGTTTAGGCTAGTCGCATTGCTGGACTAGCTTAACGTAAGTCAAGGCATTGAGATGCAATTTAATGTTTATATCAGCTTTATTTTCTTATATGTTCGCATATTTGTGTAGAGCATGCGATTACGTTTGTTTTCCATCACTAAATGATATCTAAGAGATATTTTTAAACAGCTAAGAAAGTTTAAGTATCTCCATCGGTTCTCAGAGACGTCGGCGACACTTATATATTTGAGACGAAATAAATCGGGCAGGTGGAGCTTAAATTTAGTAGCGCGACCAACCAACCTCGCGCGGAGCGTGGTAACTATAGTTTTGTATTATAACTCCCCATTTCTGTAATGCGACTGAGTGCGCTTCTCCTGCGTAATTATACTTATTGTTTTAGACCGTGTTTATTTATCTGACAATTTGAACAAAACATCAACAAAATCACGATTACGGTTCATAAAATACATGGAAATTAAAAATGATCGTACCATGTACAAATTTACAATTTGAACGAAGCATTACGGTTCATAAAAAAACAAGGAAGTGAAAAAAGCTATCTTGTACAAATTAATATATTTGAACAAACCATTATTGTTCATAAAAATGAAAATGAAACATGAAAACCACTCTAAAAGACTGATAAATACTTTAAAAGAGTAAAAATCACTCCAAAAGAGTGAAGATCACTCCAATTTAGGAGCCTTTTTTTAAAGTGACCACTCTTTTTTTAGCGAAACAGAGTGGTCACCTATATGGCTCCTAAATTGGAGTGATTTTTACTCTTTTGGGGTAATTTTCACTCATTGGAGTGTTTTCACGCTTTTCGAAGTGATATTCACTTTCTCACTCTTTTGGAGTGAGATCTTGTAGCACTTTTAAATTTAGAGAGATTGGGTCCTGATTGGACCAGATGTTGAGACAGTGCAAGAGGGAGACAATGGATTGTCTTCATAGTCAGAAATATTTTGCATTTGATCGGAAACAATTGAAATGTAAATGTGATACGGTACACAATCATGGAATGAGACGGCGGTAAGTGTTTGATCACGCTTGAGTTCAAATTTAGAGTTCATCTTCAACATGTTCAAGAAGTCCACGCAAAACGTGATCATACAGTACATGAGTCCACAGGATATTTGTTCCAATCTAGTTTGAAGCCAGTGACGAATGCCTTTGGAACTAAACGATAGGACTATATCATGTTTTGGAGCCCAGTGTTACAGATAAATAAGATGGCGAAAGGACATTTTTCCTAGTCGATCTGCCGTTGTATAATGTAGCGTTTAGTTATTTCTTGAAAGTATATACCTCAAAAGCGGTGTCGGACGAGGAATATCTGCGTAAGAACACCTCATCATATGCCTCAGCACAACTTTGAAATCCGGATGTTTCAGGGCGTATATCACAAAGTTAATGGCGCAGTTGGAAAACGGCAAGATCTTTAGATAGAATATGACATGATCAGTGGCTTGATTCTCAAATTGCCGTGTGATCAAATATGGAATATAAACCACGATGAATCCAACGACGACGTAGAAGAGGTTTTTGGTGATTTGGATTTCTTGTTTCGAGATTTGTTTCCTTCTTCGATTTGCTACAGCGGTGCTGGGATCACGCGTTCCCTCTTCCATAACAATTTCCGATCTTGAGTTTCCACTCGAACTCTTTGGAGTGGCAGCAGAGTTAAAGGATTGCTTCTGTTTCCGAAAGTGATTCCTAAGACAAAGGTAGATCCAGATGTAACTGATCATTATTGCTAGGAGTGGAAACAAAAGTGCAATTGTGAATAAACCAATTTCGAATACATCATTCTCATTACCATTATACCAGCAATCTAAAGCAGACTTGTAATACTCAAATGTAATATCTTCTTTGACAATTATTACATACATAGATGCAATCGGTATGATCCATGGTATGGCTACAAGAAATCCAAGCTTCCAAGATGTGAATATCTTCTTATACCAGATAGGTTTTACGATGTAGATGAGTCGATTTATTGCAATTACGCCTAATGTCCACATGCTGGCTCCAAAGCTGGCTAAGATCATAGGAGCAGTAATCTGACATACCCAATTGGCTCCTGCACAGCAAAACAATAAGGAGTAACATGACACCGATTAAAATAAGTCGACCAATGATTTACTCAATAACGGGCAAAATATGAGTTTTTATATAACTCCTTCCCAGAGTAACAATAAGTCAATTCAAATGATTGATAAAATTACCCCCCCCCCCCCCCCCCCCATTGTATTTTACTCAGTATTGCGCCAACCGATCTTCGGCATGCCATTGCAGTCAAATGTAAACAACTAATTGAGTAAAATAGCGCTGGTTTGATTCAACACGTAACAAAAAGGCGGACGACACGATGGCCTGGTGAGCGGGCCGTTCTTTTGAATCTGCGGGGTCTTCTAGAACAAATGTTTAGAGGTACTGCTATATGATTTAATGTTCTAGTTACAATCCAGGGTGAGCTGCACACAGATGTGTGGTTGAATAATTTGTTATCAATGCACGACGAGGGTAAACATTATAAGCTTATTCAACATGTATTTCGTTTTTTGCATGAAAAAGTCAGATTGCATAGTGCGCAGTGTGGTCTGAGCCCCACCATTTTTTTGAAGGCGTTTAAAACAAATTATGTCACCACATACAAAGCTGTGTGCTTTAATGCAGCTCGGCCTGAATTGTAAGTATAACATTATATTCAATTTAATATTTGTTCGGGAAGACCACACACAACGGTCATCTCACCATCGGCATCTCGTCTGCGTGGTTGCATTTTATCGTATAATTACTCAAGAGAGTAATTTTTGATTCAACACAAACTGAGTTTAAAAAGAATCGCTCCAATAAAGAGCAAACTTCTTAATCAAAAATTAAATGTTAAAACAGTAAAATGTACATCGCGTTTTGGAGTAAATAGGTAACTAATCAATATTGAGAAAAATATAACCGACATTGAGTAACAATTACCTAAAAATCGATTAGTCACCAACTCGTAATGAGTAAAATGTTACTCAACATTGAGAATTTATTTCTTATCGGCCAATCATCCTTACCAAGAACAGTGTTATTGTACATGTACCAACTAATTGTAAAAGCTGTCAGCAGATCGGCGACACTCAAACTTATCACTAATGCGTTGGTCGATGTCTGCAGTTTCTTCGAGAAAGAAACAGCGGCGATTATCATGGCATTTCCGATAAGACCAGCGATGGCTATCAACCCGGCAATGATCGCCAGGATAATCCTCTCCCAATATTCTATTGGTGGTTCCGAAGTCGTAGCAGTGTCATATTGCTTGTAGCCATCTTGTAGCGAACTCCCACGCAACATAATTGTCGGAAACAATGAATGCATTATGCATATATTTGCACACGCAAATATTTATAGAACGATTTACAACAGCGTGTTCCAAAGATTAGGTACCAAAATGGGAGAGGTTCGGCCGAGTGCATCAAATTGGCGTAACTTATACTAGAGAAGTAATTTACCTCGCTAGTTCATTTACCCAAAATGCAGCGTTTAACTAGCGTTGTTATTTTGAGAGCAAAACTGGAAAGTAAGATCGGAATAGCAATCAATCATGGTAATAGCGAGGTTAATATTTATATAAATTAATATAGGTCCAATTTTTTTTTTTTTTGTCGCATGCGCCAAATGTTTACCATCACAGAGAAAAATAATTACGTTAATGGTTTTCCGTGTCGTTACATGTAGCTCCGTCACTCCCGGGTTCACATGTTAACATGGTTCATTTAAATGAGCCACGGCGAGCCGGTCTGCGATTCAGCTAAAATGACGAAATTGTGGGTCCGATGTCTTTCTTTTTTTACCATTCTCTAAAGATGAAAAGTAAGGACCTTCAGTACATTACAAACATTTTGTTATCGAGAGGTATATACAAATATTGCACTTGTAATAAAATAGTTTTAAACAATGGTTTAATAATACCATGACGCGACCTTTACCGTCCAACTTCTGTGGCGTCAATGTGTTTGAGAGGTTTGTGATCAGAAATAGTTCGCATGGAATGATGCTACTGCATTGCATATTTACAGTACAAATAAATGAATTGTTGAGAACGTTGTGAAATGAACCGATAGTACCAATCACAATGACAGACGGGCTTTTAATACCCCCTTTACTTTTTCGTTTTGTTTTAAAGCAAGATTTGGTGCTTAGGCGCGGCGACGAAAAAGAAACATGTTTTGCGGGTTTCGTGTTTTTTTTAATACACCAACATGTTCGCGAACATTTTGAAGAAAAAGCATCCAACAACAACAACAAAATGACCCGACAGGCCGAACCTACATTAGAAGTCCGTTTGCCTGTACCCGTAGAAAAGGTGTGTTTTTCTTCGCCTACTATCATTATTCCCCTTATCTTTTCCGTTTCGTTTGGAGGGCAACGATTTGCCGCTTTAATATTGTCTTCCTTTCCGTTTCGTTTGGAAGGCAAATCTTTGATGCTTGTTATATTTTCTGTTAATGTTTAACCAACAAATAATAATGGATTTTACATGTATATGATAATCGTATATTATGATTTAAGCCTATAAACACATACAAAAGAACTGAATCTGTAGAAGCTCCGTTGGCATAATCTTCAAAGTTAGTCTTATATAAAGACGCTTGAAGCAAATTTACTTCGGTAGAGAAAATTACAAAAGATTATTGGCGACTGATTTTTGAATTTAAAGTCTAAAGATATATTTTCAGGAGGGTCAAGTTTTGTACTATCACCAATGTGAGCGCAAGAAAGACCTAAGTCCATATTGAGATACAGGCATAAACAAGTTCTATTACCAATTATTACAAAATTGTGTAAGATTGTTTTATGATTACATCATTACATGCATGTCAATAAACAATTATGTTGCTAACATCATTAAGATCATTGTTAAATTGCGTTATAATTGGTTTGAAAATAATTCTCAGCCAACTACCCACTTATAGCAGACACTGATTTTGGAGAGCTCATAGAAAAATGGGACCTTGGATCTCTCGTTTTATCTTCTCATGTAAGATGTGAACAAGAAACCCCAAACATTTCATCCGTTGAAAAAGGTCGTGCATCGCTCACTGAAGACAACAATTTAATTTATAAACAAACGAAGGCACATAGTAATTTATATAGTTATGTTCTTTATATTGCGGGGAAGTGTCAATTCATTAACCCTCCTCAGTGAGCGATGCATTCCACGAATGTGCATGTCCTTGCCATATATGATAGCCCTGACTTTCAGCTAATTCCTCATTCATGTACTATTCTAAATTTATTTTTATAACTCGACAACAAATCCAAGCATTTTGCTCAAAATACCCCATTCTGGGGCCAAATACCTTATTTTAAATTGTACTACACATTGCAAGGGATATATTGGTTAATTGGATTTTCAAAATAATGAGTGCATCACACAAGCATTCGATATGTATGTATATTTGATACACATAAATGGTTACCATATTTACAATTTAAAAGTACATGTAGTGCATACTTTTGTTAAACGTATTATGAATGTATATAGGAATGTAATCATGTCAACAACAAAATTGGCATAAGGTACCTACTTTGCATATTTGAGATTTAAATAATTAATTAGCTAATTTGCATATTTGATTAGATATCGAACTGATTGTAAGTTTAAAAGATACATCTTATCAGAGGTAATCATCACAAATGTCATAGTTTACTACACCGAATATTTAGTTAGCTGGACTTAGTATTTGTTTGAGATTTGCCTCATTGCGGATTGAATGTTTGCAAACATAGTGCATTTTCAGAAACCTGAATAACAAATATGGACTAAATTACACTACTAATTTCCCATCAGCTGATAAACGTGCGAGGAGTGTGACGAATAATGTGTTTTTTCGTCATTTTAAGAATACTTTAATTAAAACAAAGAGGTTCAAGGTTGACACAAATCAAGTATTAGCTCAAATGGCCCATTCCGTGACACGTTTTCGACAACTTTTGGAGAATTCCAAATGACGATAGCATTAGAACGCATGGCTCGATTAACATGATTCTTGCATCAAATTAAGTATGTTGCTGATATCTTTGAAATGACACCTATCTTGTTGAATGCTTAAATTCAAAGTGTGATATACCTACTATGAACACTCAATTCAGTAACGTGCTATACTCCTTTTGGGGGTCATTTAATGAAAACAAAAGCAAGCAGTAGTCAAAGTCATAGCTCGGATGTTTTTATGAATATTGTTCTTGGGTTTATAGCTAATATCTTACGTGAGAAAGTTTCTGCCAGCGATCCAAGGCCCTATTCTTCTAAGAGCTCTCCTCTACGTCAACTGCCGTGTCTGCCATTTTGCTGAAAGTGTTGATCCCGCATTGTTTGCACAACAATTGGTCACAGAGAACCCAGCTCTCCTAGAAAATGTTATATCGTGTGACAAATGCCAGGAAAAAATGAACATTTTGTTGGGCAAAACTTCATCGAACAAACTTAGGACCTTCCAATGACAAATAATGTTGTCAATCCTGCCCAACCGTACTGGGCAATGACCCAACCGTCAATAGTTTTTAACAACAATTTAGTAAAGTAAATGTCCAACTATTTTCTGATCAACGAATTTGCAGTGTGATCCTAATCTAACGTAATTCATTTTTGCTTTTGTTCTATGGCAATTTTTTTAGGAATCGAATGTGTAGACTTCGTAGCATTATCCTTATAACTCAGTCAAAACCTTTGAAACTCATTTTCGGTGAGAAAAATACACAGATTTTACTGGCGACCGTGCGCAGCGCCACCTATTATTACATGGACAGTCTACCTCTAAATGTAGATGGAGGTAGATTGCGTTGTTGCGATACACCAGCCAGCCGGATTTGTATAAGTCTGACATCTGTCGAAAAAATAATATAACATGCAACATGAATGTTAAAACAGCAAAAATGAAAACTGTGAATTATTCAACAGCACTGGCGTAACTAGTGTGGAGGGCATTTTCTCCAAGGCTGCCCCCTTCTGATGCCCCACAAATATAAATTAAAAGTAACAAACATTATATTGTGCAACATTAACTAAAATAGCCTGTCCACTCCCCCTCCTCGTGCCCCCCCCCCCCCCCAAAAAAAAAGAAGAAGAAACATGAATAAATAAATGAAGACCATATATAATTTCGCCACACCTATGATGGATGATACAAATTAGATGGTTTTTTCTCATAGCTTGTGTATTGGTAGGCCCTCGGGCACTAACAACCATGGTGACTTTCAAAAAATACAAAAATCCACCTGTTGCCATGGTAACAACCAACAACAATTTGCCCTGAAATTTAGTCAAAATTGTCAAGAATTCACCATACCAAAACGGAATAATACTGGAATCATACAATACAATCACCTCAAAGGACAACTCTTTCCCTACTGATTGCCGTTTAAACTCTGTAAAAAGTAACTTGGGCAAATGATGTTCGCTTTTATAACAAATATGGATGAAAAGGCGTATTTAGTCAAAATTCTCAGATTTTAAAAAGGCTGTTGTTCCTGGCAACACTTTACTTAGGAATATCATTTTCCCATGTTACTGTTTACAGATTTGAAAGGGCAATACATGGAACTAATCACACCAGCAAGGACTATTTCTAGCCTTCCTGTAAAGGGTTTTTTAATGGCAATACTTTTCTTCAAAACTGCAAATAGGCAACCTTTAAATACTAAGCATTTACCTTTTGGAGTAAGATATTTACCTTTAAATAATGCAGTCAGCAGAGGAAGAGTTGTCCTTTGAGGTGTTTGTATTCTAAGGTTCCAGTATTATTCTGGTTTGGTATGGTGAGTTCTTGACATAATAATACTTGACATTTACTCTATTATTGCCCGTTTTTATATTAATGTATCTATATTCTTGGTATTTGTATTTTATATACTTGTTGTATTTTTATAATACTTAAACTGTGTACCGTTTATACTTTGATTGTATCTTTTTAATATTTTACAATGTTGTTATTTGTATTGTGTACGGCGCTTTGATCTTTTTTGGAAAAGCGCCTTACAAATGCTCTGTAATAAATAAATAATAAATAAATAATAATGTTGAGTAAATTTCAGGGCAAATTTGGTCCAAAATGGCCAAAGTTGGTTTTTGTTGTTACCGTGGCAACAGGTCAAATTTGTATTACAGATTACCCTTTGCAATCGACCACAAGAATAAAACAGAGCTATTAGAATATGATTTGATTGAATATCATTGAAAAAACAAATGTTTTTATAATAAAGGGTTGCAAAGGCTTATTTAGTCAAAATTCTCAGATTTAAAAAAGGCTGTTGTTCCTGGCAACACTGTACTTAGGAATATCATTTGCCCAAGCTACTTTTAACAGATTTGAAAGGGCAATACATTTAACTACTTACACCCGCAAAGAAAAAATTCTGGCACCCCTGGCAGAATTTGTTTTCAGGCAATACATTTGGTCAAAATCGTCTTTTTTCACAACTGAAAATAGGCAACCTTTAAATACTTAGCATTTACCGTTAAAAGTAAGATATTTACCTTTAAATGATGCATTCAGTGGGTGGAAGAGCTGTCCTTTGAGGTGATTGTATTGTATGATTCCAGTATTATTTCGTTTTGGTATGGTGAGTGGTTGTTAGTGCCCAAGGGCCTACTAATTATACTCAAGCTATGAGAAAAATCAATTTTTCGAAGAATAGAATCAATACTAAAAAATTACACAAACTGACTCTTAATTTTTTTACCAGGTTCGCCGTCGGAGGTAGAAAAGAGACAATAATGGGAAAACGATCTCGCCCGGGAATCGAACCCAGGATCTGTTGATTGCTTGTCAACTGCCTTGTCCATTGGGCCACAAGACCTCGCATGGTAAAGCATCTTAATTTCAAACCTAAGCGATCTCGTTTCCCAGTCTCCTGCCACAAGTATTACCCGGAGTAGCTCGGGGGCCTATACAGTGTAAATCAAGTGCCGTCCACCCTGTAGAGGGAAAATACATAGAAATAATAGGCATATACGACGGGTATTAAACAAATTATAAATATTTATAATTTGTTTAATACCCGTCGTATATGCCTATTATTTCTATGACTCTAAATTGTCCATACATACAAAATGAATGGTCAAAAAACTATGTGTACGTAAGACGAGGGTGATCTGCAAACGAGGACTGCCCGTCTTTTCTCCCTGCTTACGGGCTGTGACTTACCTTAATAATCCTACATAAATAGGCTTTACACTCAGCTTTACCCCCCCCCCCCCCCCCCCATGTAAGATGAGAGTTTTGCATTCCCCAATATTTTAACTCAACCCACCCCCATCGACCATCGATCACCAACATCGCACTGGGTTGAGTTTTATATGACATAAATACAATCCCACCTGAGATATCCATCCGTCCATAGGACAGGGTTTATTTTTGGTCGGCATATCTCAACTTTTCACATCACTTGTATAACTATTTATTATTTGCATAATTTTTGGGTGAAATTTGGAGATACATTTTGATTTTTAATCCATAAAAAAACCGGGATATGTTCTGATTGAGTGGTTTTAAATTTCCTTTCTTTGGCGGGAGTTTTGAATATTGCTTATGTGGTGTGGGCTACATTGTTTGGGGTAGTGGTAGAGAGGATTGAATTAAATTGAAAAAACGTTTTCATCGATTTTCGAATATGTCTTGCCACACGATTAAAAAAGAGATACCTCGATGAAATTAACAAATAATATATATAGGAAACATGCTCAGTGTTTAGATTTAAAACAATAATCTTTTTGGATTTTTTTTAATGTATTTTAGAAACACGGTACATTTCCTTATGATACACCCTGTATAGCAATCAATATGTATGGTGAACGTATAGTTTTAATAGTGGGATGTATGTATTAGACCATTAGACAATCATATCCAGAACTCTTGCTTTGTTAACACACCTACAAAATCTCCCGATCCTTGTATGATACAGGGGTGTGTGTGCTGCGCTGTAATTCGCATGCAGCAGGTTGCACCACTGTGTTGAGTCTTAGACTCATCGCGTATTATCTTAAACTCACCAATTGCGTTATAAATCATAGGTAAATGACACATCAATTTACATTTATGATGGAAATCATGTACGAGTGGTATATAGCAACTATTTTACTCTGTTTGAAATGCGTGTGATGGTCCAAAAACCATCACACTACGATAAACGTAGTATGCGTTTCATTCATTCATTTTACCCGCTCTTGTAATGGAGCAGTCCATCTTTCACCACGTTATATTATTAGTCAGTTAATATTTTATGTCAGATGATATACGCGTATCAGCATAGCTAGCGTCGCTCATATGTCTTGTGTCTACCAACGAAAGAAGTGACTTTCACGCTCTAAGAGCCTGCGTTTCACTAACCGGGGATTTCAGGCAAATTCACACTGCAATACGATGTTCCCGCCTTTGTGGCACAACTGAGGCTCCTGGCTCCGCATCCTATCCCGGGAATCTGTCACCTACTCGGACTTCCAAACTCCACCTGTTATCGATTAAGGTAAGTGATCGTGGCGATAGGGAACGAAACGATAGCGGTCAAGAAAGGACATCTCAATGTAGGTCGGTCGGTCGGGCTTTTTGCCGTTTGTGACAAACTAACAACCTTTTTGGGGTCAATATTTAGGGGAATATGGGGCAACTGGTCCGTGGAGCAAGTGGTCCGAAATGAAGGATTTTGTAATTGTATGGGCATACTGCTTTCTTTTGAACAGTACGACTTTTGTTGAAAATTTGACATATCCTTACCTTCTACAATCCAAAACATTTGGAACTTTAAGGTATTTACACATGTATTATTCTCCAGATCTTTGAAGCCACCTCCCTGAGTGACTGATTGAAAATTCACAGATAGTATGGGCGATATATGAAGATAATAATAATAATACTGAACATTTATAATGCGCGCAAATCTGCCGAAGCACTCATGACGCAGTGAGCAATTAAACAAAGAAACAATGAAACCAGAGCAGAGAACATTATACATATACAAATAATGCATAAAAAAGCAACAATTATACAATGCAATAAATCACAAAATTAATTGTGTGATGGGTTTAGATCATGTTTAATGTACTTTATACGATTGACAGATATGCAACAGTAAATATATATATGCAGTACAGCTGTCTTAAGATGCTAGGTTGCATATTACATTTGATGGGTGCTATATTGTAGTGTGCTTAGGGATTTTGCGAAATATGATAAAACCATAGGTTGTGGTTGAAATGCCCCGTAAAATGGCACATATTTCTAACTTGGGACATTGGTTGTTTATATTTGTGATCAATATTATAATTTAAAGAATGCTTCAAATTAAATCATTATCACGGGCATTCATTTGGTAGAGTTATTAGTTTATGAATTTGCAAATAACAAAGTACACCATAGGGGACGACCGAACGCCGCAATATTTGCGAATTCAAAGATACTCGCTGGCTGCAGAAATCTGTGAAATGGCTAAAATCAAAAATGCAGTTTTGCCTTTTTTTCTGAAATGTATTGGAGTTATTGATTATAATGACAAATGGTGGTATGTTTTTAAAAAAATTGGCGTAAAATGTATTACGTCACAGGCGTGTTTAAATAATGTTGCATCTCGACAAAGTGCGAAGTCATTTATTGGGGCAAGTGGTCCGAAGGGGTATAGGGGCAACTGGTCCACCTGCAAAAACTTAATCAAAATTGTAAAATTCATTTTGAAAATTTGTTGTTAGTGTCAATAAAACATGACTCGGTATTGAAATGTGAATAGATTATGAAATAATTCACTCTTTCTAGTTCTTAGACATTTTGGGGCATTTTGGGTATAATACCACTATTTTTGCTATTGAAGGATTAGAATATGACATGAAATTGCTTTAAAATGGTTTAAAACCTCGGTATTATGAACTACATCTTTATTATATTTTGAATGGTGTCTGTAAAGGTATTTGCAATGACAAAATATCATGATTTATGTCATTACAAGTCGACTACAAGGCTTTTTATCCAGTTCAGATTCTATTTGGTTTGACCATGATTTGTCAGGCCAGAGACACGCAGACTTATTGGCTCAATTATAGCCTACACGCGACAATACCCAGGAGTGTTTATACATGTTTGTGTCCTTGTACTGGCATGGCTGTTTGCGGTCAATGCAAAACCAGTGTTTAAAAAATTACAATATAATTATACTAGTACACTACTAGCAATTTAAACGTTTAGAATATTTTGCCTGCTACAAATTGAGAGAAGACACTGGGTACCCATTAAACTACTGCGTTATCTTTTTAGTAGGTTTATACAATTAATGAACATTTCTTAAAGTCAAAAACTGAGATATCTGGAGACATTAATGTAAAAGGCAAAACATTTAGAATAATATTTCAGTGATTTCAGTTTTTCTCTTTGATATTTTGAAGTTAATTTTAGAGTGAACTTGAGAGTGAACATTATTCCAAAGTTAAAATGAATTGAATAAAACGGTGGGGTGGGCCTATGGTAAGTTGGTGCTATGACGTTGAGAAACTTTAGAGACATTTGGTGGTTTCCATTCAGAATACAAAAGTCGTCGTGTTAAATCAAGCATAAAATGCCATCAAAATTATCTTATTTTATAAAGATGAATGGATCAATTGTTATATTTTAAAGTAACTTGAATATTTAGGATTGAACTTGAGAGTGAAACATTATCCCCTTCTGTTCCAAACTTTCGAGGTAAGATATATTGACATTATGCGAAAGTGCAACGCTCACATAGAGCGTGTTTCTGCTGGGGAATAAACCGCTAATAAACTCTAAGTTTGCCCAGCAGAAACAAGCAGAACCCGGCAATAATCGGCAATAATCTTTTTGCAGTGTCCCAGCAGAAACACGCTCTAAGTAACCGCACCACTTTAATACAACTAAATGCATGATTGAAACATAATTTGTATCCCTCCAATTTCCCGCACCCTTTGAAAATGTTTCAATACACATCCACAACATCGCTCTCATTTATCCAAACTCTTGAGATAAGATATTTTGACATAGGCGAAATTATAACGCACACTTACAGTACCCCACCCCTTTGTGATAGTTTAAACATAACTTATATCGTTTTCTTTTTCCAAACCCTTTAAAAATGTGCCATTTACACATCCCCAACATCACTCTCGTTTCTCCAAACTCTTTAGACGAAATGTTTTGACATAGGCGAAAGTGTTAACACACGTAGTAATACTAATACTAATAATCTTACTATAATTCACCGTATGTTGTATGTTTGTATGTTTGTATGTTTGTATGTGTGTATCCATTAAAGGCTCCCTCATTTTACGTCTAAACGCCGTGAACGTTGCACCGATGAAAGATGATTATAATGTGAGTGTTATAAGCTATAAATGGCCGAAAACCGTACAGAATTGACCGAGATATGAGCAAAATACTGTCCAATTTAGGCCTTTTCAACCCGGCTTTTGAGACTAATTTCTACGGGCCATGTTTGTTTTTCTCTGCGTACACTCTAACCATGCAGTCGGCGCGCGTTACACATAGCGCGCAGCAGTGCGACATGCAAAATAAACGCGCACACGCACTACACCCACGCACCCCTACACACGCGGGCGGGCAAATATTGGAGAAATACGCTGCGCCACGGGAGTTGGTTTCGGTTTAGGCCTTGGGGTTGCATAAGCCACGGGGCGGGAGCGGGGCGGTTAGGGGTTGTGTGTAATGATCCCTTTAGGGCCTAGGTTATGTTATGGTTATGTAGTTTGGGATGGGGTTGATAAAGAAATGTATTATTAAATTGCGTAACGATGGTGTCAGATGTGGGATTTGATACTGTATGTGACACGCGGGCGGACAAATATTGGAGAAGTACGCCGCGCTACGGGAGATAGTTAAGGTTAGGCCTTGGCGTTGAGATAAATTGCGGGCGGGGAACTTTGGGCTTTGGGCTTGAGGTATGCCACGGGGAGGGGCGGGCGGGGCGGTGACGAATGGGGGTTGTGTGTAATGATGTAATGTGGTTTGGGAGACAGGGGGTTAATGAAAAAATGTGATGCTAAATTGCGTAACGGATATGCCACTGGACGGGGGCGGGCCGGGAGGGGACAGGGAGGTGGAGGGACGGGTGGGGTACGGGAGATGGTTAAGGTTTAGGCCTTGGTGTTGAAACATGCCACGGGGCGTGTGCGGGCGGGGGGTAATTTTCAATTTTTTTTAAAATTGAAATTTAAAAACTTTTGAATTAGGCTACAAAACCTTTTGATTTAAAACAAAAATGTTTTAAATATTGTTCTATTCCTATGTGATTCGTTATAAATTTTCAACACTTTATTTTTGTAGGTGTCTATCTGGTAGGCCCTACTCCCTAGCGGGAGAGCCCGTCCGCAGGACGGGCGTGCCGCTTGTAATGATAATAGGCCTAATAAAAACATAGCTTATAGGCACTTTACAAACCATACAGCAATGTGCAACGCATTCTTATCACCCGCACCCCTTAAGTTTGAAAATGTTTAAATTACACATCATTCAACATCGCTATTCTTTCTCCCAATTCTTGAGACATGATATTTTGAAATAGGCGAGAGCGCAACGCACTCTAAATGGGCAAATAGCGCCATAACAGTATTCGCACCCCTTTCAAAATGCCTGATTTAAACATAATCTATGTCGCTCACCTTTCCCGCGCCCCTTTGAAATGGTTTCAATTACACATTCCCAGCATCGCTTCTCTTTTGCACACATTTGAGATGTGATTTTTTGACATACAACAGTAATGTGCAACACATTCTTATGTTTAAATTACACATCATTCACATTGAAAATGTTTAAATTACACATCATTCAACATCCCTATTCTTTTTCCCAACTCTTGAGACATGACATTTGAAATAGGCGAGAGTGCAACGCACACTAAATGGGAAATAGCGCCATAACAGTACTCGCACCCCTTTCAAAATGCCTGATTTAAACATAATCTATGTCGCTCACCTTTCCCGCACCCCTTTGAAAATGTTTCAATTACACATTCCCAGCATCGCTTCTCTTTCGCACACTTTTGAGATGTGATTTTTTGACATACAACAGTAATGTGCAACGCATTCTTATCACCCGCACCCCTTTGAAAATGTTTAAATTACACATCATTCAACATCCCTATTCTTTCTCCCAACTCTTGAGACATGACATTTTGAAATAGGCGAGAGCACAACGCACACTAAATGGGAAATAGCGCCATAACCATGATAACAGTATACTCGCACCCCTTTGAAAATGCGTGATTTAAACATAATCTATATCGTTTCCCTTTCCCGCACCCCTTTGAAAATGTTTCAATTACACATTCCCAGCATCGCTTCTCTTTCGCACACATTTGAGATGTGATTTTTTGACATACAACAGTAATGTGCAACGCATTCTTATCACCCGCACCCCTTTGAAAATGTTTAAATTACACATCATTCAACATCCCTATTCTTTCTCCCAACTCTTGAGACATGACATTTTGAAATAGGCGAGAGCACAACGCACACTAAATGGGAAATAGCGCCATAACCATGATAACAGTATACTCGCACCCCTTTGAAAATGCGTGATTTAAACATAATCTATGTCGTTTCCCTTTCCCGCACCCCTTTGAAAATGTTTCAATTACACATTCCCAGCATCGCTTCTCTTTTGCAAACTTTTGAGATGTGATTTTTGACATAAATCAGCAATGTGCAACGCATTCTTATCATCCGCACCCCTTTGAAAATGTTTAAATTACACATCATTCAACATCCCTATTCTTTTTCCCAACTCTTGAGACATGATATTTTGAAATAGGTGTGAGTGCAACGCACTCTAAATGGGAAAAAAGCGCCATAAGAGTACTCGCACCCCTTTCCAAATGCCTGATTTAAACATGATCTATGTCGCTCCTCTTTCCCGCACCCCTTTGAATTTTTTTTAATTACATGATCCCCAGCATCGCTTCTCTTTCTCCCAACTTTTGAGATGTGGTTTTTGACATAAACCAGCAATACGCAACGCATTCTCATCACCCGCACCCCTTTGAAAATGTTTTAATTACACATCATCTAACATCCCTATTCTTTCCCCCAACACTTGAGACATGATGTTTTGAAATAGGTGAGAGTGTAACACACACTTAACAGGGAAACTGCGCAATAACAGTACTCGCACCCCCTTTGAAAATGCCTGATTTAAACTTGTCGCCCCCCTTTCCCGCACCCCTTTGAAAATGTTTCAATTACACATTCCCAGCATCGCTTCTCTTTCGCGAACTTTTGAGATGTGATTTTTTGACATAAATCAACAATGTGCAACGCATTCTTATCACCCGCACCCCTTTGAAAATGTTTAAATTGCACATCATTCAACATCCCTATTCTTTCTCCCAACTCTTGAGACATGATATTTTGAAATAGGCGAGAGTGCAACGCACTCTAAATGGGAAATAGCGCCATAACCATGATAACAGTATACTCGCACCCCTTTCAAAATGCCTGATTTAAACATAATCTATGTCACTCCCCTTTCCCGCACCCCTTTGAAAATGTTTCAATTACACATCCCCAGCATCGCTTCTCTTTCTCCCAACTTTTGAGATGTGGTTTTTGACATAAACCAGCAATGCGCAACGCATTCTCATCACCCGCACCCCTTTGAAAATGTTTAAATTACACATCATCTAACATCCCTATTGACATGATGTTTTGAAATAGGCGAGAGTGTAACACACACTTAACAGGGAAACTGCGCAATAACAGTACTCGCACCCCTTTGAAAATGCCTGATTTAAACATGTTGCTCCCCAGTCTTTCCCGCACCCCTTTGAAAATGTTTCAATTACACATTCCCAGCATCGCTTAGGCTTTCGCAAACTTTTGAGATATGATTTTGTGACACACAACAGCAATGTGTAACGCATTCTTATCACCCGCACCCCTTTGAAAATGTTTAAATTACACATCATTTAACATCCCTATTCTTTCTCCCAACTCTTGAGACATGACATTTTGAAATAGGCGAGAGTACAACGCACACTAAATGGGAAATAGCGCCATAACCATGATAACAGTAAAAATGCGTGATTTAAACATAATCTATGTCGTTTCCCTTTCCCGAACCCCTTTGAAAATGTTTCAACTGTTCCTTCTCTCCTATTGATGATATTCAGTTACCTTGTGTATCAGGCATTCGATTCCCCATGTGCTTATTATCATAGATGGTAAATAGAAATGTTCTTGTAGTAAAGTTTCGGGATTGACCCCATTACGTAATTAAATGTGAAATTGGCCGATCACCTTGTAATAAAACTCTCCCTTTGAGTAAGATTGAACATGAACCTGATCCTTATGCTAATGTTAAAAAAACCTGTAACATAACAACGTGTTTTTAACACTTAAAACCATCTTGAATTGTTTCATTCCGGTGGGTGTTAGAGGGACGACGGGTCAGTGGCGTAACTAGACTTTTTCATTTGGGGGGGGGGGGGGGGGGGGCAAGAAGGGGCAGTGACTTGAAACGGGGGGGGGGTCCAT
>CM069457.1:49616382-49687303 GCA_035610835.1 Ophiura sarsii | reverse complement strand
TTATAATTTACTATAAATGTGTAGCAATGATTCAGAGCTATAATCATGCCAAATGTCTTGAGGCTGACACTTATATTAACGACGTTATTAGTGAGAATGTATAAAGTATTGAATGAAGCTCGTATCTCAGTGTTTGCGGACTGTAGGCTATGTATATAGAGGGACATGTTTCCCAACTTATGAACTACATAATTGTGATTTCTTTTTATTTAGATAGTAAATGGTTGTTTATGCAATGATGCGTCTCTAGTAACGGGATTGGTATGCATTGCATGCGTTTACTGTATAATAATGTTAATTTCATTGCTCAACCATATATAGACATTGTTCTCGTTAGCTTTACTGGTTGATGGTCAGGAGGGTCCCGGGTTCAATCCTTTTTGATCACCCTGATTTTGTTTTGTTTTTTCAATAACTAATCTATTTACTCGTTTTAGTTTGTGTGTGTTATTTTGTTTATTATTTTTGTTTGGTTGGGTTCGTTATATAATTGTGATTATAACAGATATCCCCACTTATCCTAAGGGACACAATGTCATGTTGATTTTTTTTATAATTCTAATTAATTTACTTCAGAGTTCAAGATGAACATTAAAAATTGCCATTATTGTTGTTTCTACTTTAAAAAACCCAGCAAAACTTGAGTAAAAAACAATGTTTTAAAATACGTTGGAATACCACCATTAACCTTGTAAAATGCTGATCTCGGCTGGATCAGCATTTTTGAATCAACATTTTGTTGTACAAAGAGGGCTATTTTTTCTTAATCCTTATAGGCGTAAGTTCATACACGTAATACAATTGTAAAAATATACAAATCCCAATAGTCATTACATATTTTTTGTAATTGAGGGCGCTGCCTCTCACCACATCTCTTAATGCCCCTTTAAGTTCCTTATTATTCGCAAAGACGCAGTACTTTGGCGGAAATGGACTTATCAAAGTAATCCGGTAAAATTGCCCCAAATTATTGAAGTTGGAAATAATCCTGACTTTGGGACTGATATCGATTGCCATAGTACAAAATGAGATCATTTCAGTCAATTTTGTATGTTTTGGGTGATTTTTATTGTACATTTTCTGCCAACATTTCTCATTTGTTTGGTGATAAATGAGAGCTGTCCAAAATCTGAGCTTATTTCTCGGAACTTTCAGAGTTTTTATTGTACATTTTCTGCAACATTTCTCATTTGTTTGGTGATAAATGAGAGCTGTCCAAAATATGAGCCTTATTTCTCGGAACTTTCAGAGTTGCCCTTTATAAATGTTGTACGTCAATAATCACAAATATCATGAACTTGAAGAAAATGTAAAGTTGAAAATTGTAACAGCCCTTTAATATGTAAAAGTATAAGTAACCTATGTAGTTGCATGAAATCACAACGAACTTCCCCAGGCATATAATACCTCAGTGAATGACGGCCTATTTAGTAAGCCAATCAAACAAGTGTCTCCTTTATCACGACGAAAATAAATGAAACCCTGTTCTATGGGCGGCCATTATTTAGAAAACGAGTGGAAATGTTCCGTGAATATAAATATTGACCCGAAAAAGGTTTTTAGGTTTGTCACAAACGGCAAAAGGCCCGACCGACCGTCCTACATTGAGATGTCCTTTCTCATCGCGCTCCCTTCCTGTCGTCACGATCACTTACCTTAATCGATGACAGGTGAAGTAAGGACGTCCGAGTAAGTTACAGATTTCCGGGTTAGGTTTCGGTGCCTCAGTTGTGCCACAAAAGCGGAATAATCGTATTGCAGTGTGAATTTGCCTGAACTCTCCGTTAGTTAAACGCAGGCTCTTATAGCATGATGAAAGTCACTTCTTCCGTTGGAGTTAAACGCAGGCTCTTATAGCATGATGAAAGTCACTTCTTCCGTTGGTAGACGCAAGGCGTGTGAGCGAAGCTAGCTATGATGAAATGCCGTGTATAAACTGATGGTGTACACTGAACTGACTTACTAACATAAAATAATAATTGACTATGATGAATATGATGTTCATAATATAACGTGGTGAAAGATGGACTGCTCCATTACAAGAGCGGGTAATACGAAATATCTACTATATAGCTACTTATGAGATCAACATCATTAACCGGTGAAACCGCAATCAATTCAACGCCACAAATGTCGTTCGCATTGAATTCGCAAGGAAATACGCTGTTTTCCCTGCCGGACTACTAGGCTTAACTAGGCTAAATAACTACGCATAAGATCAACTTCATAACCGGTCAAACCGCAATCAATTTAACGCCACAAATGTCGTTCGCATTGAATTTGCAAGCAACTACGCTGTTTTCTACGGACTAACTGGGCTTAATAGCTACTAATTTGTTAATAATATTTGTAGTTGTCTCAGAACCTCCTTCAGATCTATACATTACTAAAATTCTAACTTCATGCAATAGATGACATATTTACGGTTACATATACGGTGTTCAACTCAGTTGTGCATAGCCAAAGAGGGGCTGGGGGGGGGGGGGGGCATTAAACCCGTATGTCATTGTCGGTTGAGATTGGTACTATCGGTTCACTTCACAAGATCTAATGTTTGGAGTTCATTTATCCGTACTGTATTATGCAATGCTTGCAATTCAGTAGCATCAGATAGCAAGTGTATACATAAGTTGGACGGTAAAAGTCGTGTCATGATTTTATTAAACCACTGAACTTTTTTAAATTACAAAGAACGGCTTTTTATCATGTAATAATGCCTTTCAATCATGTTGAGTGCAATAACATTATTATTATGTACCTCTCGAGAAAAAAATGTTTGTAAAGTAATGAATTTAATGTAAATTTGTTCAGCTAAAATCTCCGTGCCCCTTTAACGCTGCATTTTGGTATTAATACTACCGAGGTAGCTTACTTCTCCAGTAAGTTACGCCTATTTGGTGCACTAGGCCGAACCTCTCTTGTACATATGTTCATTATTTTTTTGTCTATAAAATCCGTTCCATTAGATCTCTGGGTTTGCAATGCATTCATTATTTCCGACATCTATGTTGCGTGTGATTTCGAAACAACATTTGGTTTGCTTCTTTGAAAACTAGGTACATTTACAAAGGTTGTAATAATAAGATATATGTTCGAATCTATACTTTTAAAGCATTATCTACTTCCGTCCATCACACTTTCAATTTCGAAACCACATTTGTTCGTTTATTTGAAAACTAGGTAAATTTGCGAAGGTTGTAATAATATTAACATATGTGCCGAATCTATTTAACATTATCTACTTCCATCTACACCACGAGCCACGTTCCAACAATTTTAATTCCATGGCTTTAAAGGTGTATGTTCCGATCACTTTTTTTGGAGTATGATCACATCAAGATATTTTTATATCAGAAGAATCCCCATATTTTTCTCATTATGTCTGTAAAACCTTAGGGGCCATAAATGTTCCATTTAGAAATTAAAGGCTAACATGTGGTGAATTACTGCCAAAGGTGGTTAACCACCAACCAGTGTGTGTACTACTCAATGGGCAAATAGTTTGTGACCTTGTGCTTCTAAAAAATAGAACCGTTGGAGTTATGCAACTCAAACTTTGGAATGCGACAATTTTAAGGATGACCTTTCATGTAAAATAGAAAACATCAAGTTGAAAATCGGGCCAGCAATCGAAACATCTACTTTTAACTGGTTTTAACCTGTTAAACAAAATGGCTATAAACAATGCCGCCACTGCGACCGATCAAATGTCATCAGATTACCTTGATTACATCTTAAGCAATGCACTGCTACGACTGATGAAATGTCATCAGATCACATCTTCTTGAATGTCTTCTATTGGTAGCAAATTATCCTGGCGATCTTGTTTGGTTGATAGGTATCGGTGGACTTATCGGAAATTCCATGATAATCGCCGCCGTATCTTTCTCGAAGAAACTGCAGACATCGACAACGCATTTGTGACACGTTTGAATGTTGTCGATCTGCTGACTGCTTTTACGCTAATCTGGTACGGTGTCAGTCTTCTTGGTAAAGGCGAATGGCCGATACCATGAACGTATTGGGTATGTCCCATTTACTGGTTATATGGTTATGCCACCCATGCATCCAGCATGTAGACATTAGGCGTAATTGCCATAAATCGACTCATCTAAATCGTAAAAATAATCTGGTATAATCAGATATTCACATCCTGGAAGCTTAGATTTCTTGTGGCCATACCATGGGTTTAACCAACAGCATCTGTTCTTGTAGTAATTGCCGAAGAAAATATTGGATTGGGGTATTCCAAGTCTGGTTTAGAATGCGCTATTACAAATTTACCTAGTGATGCGTTCGACAATTTCCACCTTTTTATATCGATAATTGGACTTTCGTTTCCATTCGCAGCAATAGTGATCAGTTACATCTGGATCTACCTTTATCTTAGGAATCACTTTCGGAAACAGAAGCAACGCGTTAACTCTGCTGCTACCCCAGCGAGTTCTAGTGGAAACCCCACAACGGAACTTGTTATCGAAGAGGCACGAGTGATCCAAACAGCGCTGTAGCAGATCGACGAAAGAGACGAATCTCAGACAAGAAAACGAGATAACCAAAAACTTTTTCTACGTCGTCGTCGGATTCATCGTGGTTTTTCTTCTATTTTTGATCATACTGCAATTAGATTATTTCGACTTCCTATTGTATCTCAAGATCTTGCCGTGCAACTGCGCCATTAACTTCGTGATATACGCCGCAAAACATACGGATTTCATAAGTTGTGCTAATGCTTATGATGAGGTGTTCTCACGCGGATATTCCTCAGCCAACACCGTTCTTGAGATATATACTTTCAAGAAATAAACAAACGCTACAATATACAACAGCATATCGACTAGGAAAAATGTCCTTTCGCCATATTTAAATGTCCTTTCGCCATATTTACCTGTAACACTGTGCTACAAAACTTGATATAGCCATACAACGTTCACTTGCTTTAAACTGGGTTGGAACACATACCCTGCTATTTACTGATGTATATATCAGTTTACTCGCGGTTGCGCCGACTTCTTGAAGATGAACTCGCAACTTGAACTCAAGCCTGTTCGAACACTTACATGACTAATGAACGTAATGCTTCGTTCCAGGCGCGTTCGCAGGGGGGGGGGGGGGGGGGGGGTGTTTTGGGTGTGAAACACCCCCCTTGGGTCTGTCCTAAAAAAATAAAAAAAGGGGAAAAGAGAGGAAAAAGAGAAGGGAAAGGAGAGGAAAAGTGAAGGGAAAGGAGAAGAAAAAAGAGAAGGGGAGAGAGGGGACAGCAGAGACAGGGGAAGATGCAGTGGCGTAACCAGAGAGGGGTCGAGGGGGGGGGGGGGGGGGGGTGGCGATCGCCTCTCCAAAATATTGACTGTATGTCGGTTGAAATTGGCATTGTCGGTTCATTTGACAAGAGGAATCATGGAATAATGATGGTCAAAGTACACAAACGGAAACAATTTCGCGCGCTACGGGCGCGAAATTTACCAAAAAGGGAATATTTTGGGAGTAGAAGCTTGTTTAAAGCTGAAATGTACCTCAATCATACAACAAATCAATGTCAAATCGAAAATGTTCGGTTCACTTTTCTTTCCCCCCCCCCCCCCCCCCCCCCCCCCCCACCCCTCAATTTAAAACAACCTAGTTACGCCACTGGGGAGAGAGGGAAACAAAGCCTCGTTGAACTGTCAATGGGGAATGGGCAGTGGCGCACCACGGGGGTGGTGGTGGGGGAAGGTTTTTTTTTTCTCGCGCTGTGCGGACATTTTATTACTAAATTAGGTTGACAATTTGAACATAAAACGGCTACATTTTGCGCGCAAGCGCAAATTTTCATACCAAATTAGTTAGTATTAGACCATTTAAGCGTAAGCGCGCATCTTTTTTTTTCATGCCCCCCCCCCCTAACTAAAAAAAATCTGCCACCCCCCCCCCCCCCCCCCTCAAAATTAAGTATGAGGCTGGTGCCGCCACTGGGAACGGGAGGGAAAGAGTAAGATAAAAGACTAGTTACGGCGGGGGGGGGGGGGGGGGGGGGGGGGGGGGTGAACCAATTACCAGACGCACGTTTACCGGCTTCAACATACTTTGTACCCGATGACCCGGTCTTTCCGGCGGCGCCGTATAGCATGCTTTAAAGGGTTTGTTTACATGAACAGAAAGGGAAAAAACAGGATTTGGTGTTTTAACACACATCCGTTACTGGTGAAAATTGCAACGTTTAACTAAGAATAAACCTGCAATAAGTGTTCAAAATTATGCAAGGAAATGCGTTCTTTTCAACCGTGAATTTTCAAAAATGTCAGTGGCGTCGAGGGGGGATACTCATATTTTAGACGGTTTCGTCAACCAGGTCGGCTGATTACTGAGAAAGTCAGTCGACCTTGTTGACAAAACCGTCTAAAATGTGAGTTAAACATCGTGGATTTGTTCAACATGATCTCAATTTTACTTTATAGAACATAATAGTTTTTCAACTTCCCCGTCTTTTTACGAGGGTCATTCACCGTGTCCAAATTAAGGGAAAAAATGATTGCCGCCGGACAACCTAGCAGGAAATGTTGGTTGTCCGGCAGAACTTTTGGTTGTCAGTATATGATTCCCAATGGACCCCAATTTATCACAAAATCGATTTTTGTTTTGCCAGAACTACATTCACAAACGAGGAGTGATTTAGTGTTGTGCGCCCTTATAACACACAACAAAAATATTATTTTGTATTTGTTGTCATACTATTACTAGTATTTGTAAACACAAAGTAATATCAAGAAAAACTGTAAATTTAGTTACTTTAAAACCTACCTCTAACATTAGTTTATGTTATATAAGGCATGCTACTCAATTTCGAATTTTCGAATTTTGGGCACTTTAAAGCCGATTTTGCAGAATCGTATTCTACTAAGATGTTATTTTGATTGACAACTGTTTATGACGTCGCGTCTTATTGAACATCAATGAGACAT
The DNA here is from genome assembly GCA_035610835.1 of Ophiura sarsii. Taxonomy (NCBI): domain Eukaryota; kingdom Metazoa; phylum Echinodermata; class Ophiuroidea; order Amphilepidida; family Ophiuridae; genus Ophiura; species Ophiura sarsii. Next base: position 49,680,362 of record CM069457.1, on the reverse strand, counting down.
AGTCAAAAATCACCCTTATTGCCGACGACACAGTCCCGTATCGGAGCTAAATATGAATACTAGTATGTTATTATGACCGGTTGATACATACGTCGGGGGTGTGACTGTGATGTACAGACTACGGCATATGAGGATACATGTACAAATAAAGGCCACAAAGAGATCATGGAAGTACGATGATATATTGATATTTTCCGTACGAAACTTGAGTTATATTATAAAAAAATATAAAAAAATGAAGTGTCATTTGAAGCTAATGACATCATCTTTCTTAAAATGTTTTAAAAAAATAAAATAAAAATCCTTTCATTTTCACAAATTAACTCCGTTTTCGTAAGAGCAGGTCATTTATGAACGGTAACACATAACATAAAATCCTGAAGAATTTCGGTTATGCGAAAGTTTAACCTTTGAGTGTCAGTGATTTAAATGAGATTTCACGAAAATGCTTAGGAAAAACAAAGAGTTAGTGATTGGTATAGTAAGCCTTTCAAGAATATTTATTATTAAGCATGCCAAAGCAACTTTGTATTAAGTTACTAAGGTTCCACTCTATTTCGCGGAAGTTACTACGGGTAAAATGCAAAAGCCTTCTTTTTGTTTGTGTTTTGCAAGTCATATATAAACAAAACTTGTGGCACAGGAATCAGGAAGATGTTAAAAATACAAAGAAAAGTTCTTTGTATTTTTAACACCTTCCTGATTCCTATGTAATGATTATAAGATTATAATGATAGTGACTCTGGTAGAATTACAACAACAAAAACCAGATGTAAGTTCTGAACTAATGTTTAAACTGTGACTATCGTTTGACTTGCTGATTTAACCTGTATATTTAATAATTGAGGAGTGGCAGTCGAAAATGGTGATGTTTCTTGAGCTTTCTTGAAATTATTCTCCGCTCGGGTAGTTACTTAATGATTTTACCCACGTCCTATCATCACAGAGACAAGAAGTATTTTGAGTGAAATTAGGGAACATTTACATTTGAACCCCAATTGACCCCAATTGACCCCAACTATTTTGTCATTTTAAAAACCTTAGTATTATTTATGGGTACGATTATGATGAACATGATGATCTCATTTTGACCACTAGTGACCCTTCATGACCTTTGACCCATAGGTCATTATTGACTTTTGTCTTACCTTAAGATATACGAAGCAACAAGTCCGATTAAAATCAGAGCATGCCTTCAATGATACCCCTATATAGGACAATGACCCTAGTGACCCAATATGAAACGTAAACGCTTTAGGGCCTATATCCACATGGACCCAAGGAATCTTTTGATCATTTGTGAAGGTCATCAGTCATTTCTTCTGAGACAAGAAGCATTTGATGTGAACGGGTTGAAAATTAAAATTTGACCCCTAGTGGTCCCTTCTTTTTCTCATCTTATCACAACATACTAGATGAAACAAGTCCGGTCTAAATCGGAACATGTCTTCAATTTCAATTCTGTATAGGTCAATGACCCCTAGTCACCTAATTTTAACCGCTGAGGACCCTATATGTACATGGACCCAGAGAATCTGTTGACTAATTCTGACGGTCAACAGTTATTTCTAGTGCAACAAGTAGCATTTTAAATGAACAGATTAAAAATTCACATTGTGACCCCTAGTGACCCCTCTTTGACCTTTGACCTGGTCAGTGTGATTAACTTACATACATACGACGGCGAACTTGTTTAATATATTTATAATTTGTTTACCCCCACCCCCCCCCCCCCCCCCAAAAGGTTCACGGTTCATAAAAAAACATGGAAGTGGAAAAAAACAAATTATACGAATTTACAATTAATATCCGTAATAGTGTGCACTACAATAACACCGGTGTTAAAAATAACACCATTGGTGTTGTGAGAGGTCCACACCAAAATAAATTAACACCGGTGTACCGGTGTTAAATGTTTGGTGTTATATCAACACCATGTAGTGTCATTTTAACAACTGCACGTGTGAAAAATAACACTGTAAGTGTTAATGTAACACCAAGATAGTGTTAAAATAACACTAATTGGTGTGGACCTCTCAGAACACCGAACGGTGTTATTTTTAACACCGGTGTTGTTGCAGTGTGTGAGTGCTTGATGATTACATGGTTGATCTGTATCTCTCTCAATATGAATGAGCTAAAATCACACACTCCTAAAGAGTGAGAAAGTGAAAATCACTGCGAAAAGAGTGAACATCACTCGTCCAAAAGAGTAAAAATCACTCCAAAGTTAGCCACCATATTTAAAAAAATTAACCACTCTGTTTTTGAGCGAATAAGAGTGGTCACTTATAATGGCTCCTAAATGGAAGTGATTTTTACTCTTTTGGAATGATTTTCACTCTTTGGAGTATTTTCACTATTTGGAGTGTTTTCACTCTTTTTTGAGTGTTTTCACTCTTTTTGGAGTGATTTTAACTTTTTATCTCTCCTGGAGTGAAATTTCTTAGCTCTTTTACACTTAGAGAGTAGCTGGCCTCGATTGGGTCCTGATGGGACCAGATATTGAGGAAATGTAATAATGAATAATTTTCACTCATTGGAGTGTTTTCACTCTTTTTGGATTGATATTCAGATTTGTTAGCTCTTTTACATTTAGAGAGATTGGGTCCTGATTGGACCAGGTGTTGAGACAGTGTAAGTAGGAGACAATGTATTATCTTCATGGTAACACCTATCTTGCATTTGATCGGAAGCAAGAGTAATGTGATACTGAATGCGGAACAAGGAACACAACCATGGAATAAGACAGCGGTAGTGTTTGAACACGCTTGAGTTCAAGTTGAGAGTTCATCTTCAAGAAGTCCTCGCAAACGTGAGTGTACATACATGAGTCAACAGGATATGTGTTCCAATCTAGTTCGAAGCCAGTGACGAAGGCATTGGGACCAAACGGAACGATGTAGGGCTATAACATGTTTTGCAGCCCAGTTTTACAGGTAAACGTGATGGCGAAAGGATATTTTTCTAGTCGAGATGCCGTTGTATAGATGAGGTGACCGTTGTTTACATTTAGGACGCCCTCTGTTGATTTGAGACAAAACACACCGGGCAAAGAGTTCCTATAGTTTACATAGGCCAGATCAGGTTTTCCAACTAGATTGTGGTGTCACAGCAAATTGTTATCAAAACTGTCTTTAAACTTGCTTAGGAATGCTACAAGCTATCGTATTTCACACAAAAAATTAAAAATAAATGAGTTTTACAATTCATTAGAAAGAAATTTCATGTTGTCTTCATTAACTTTATTGTATATTCTGCCTGGAGGGAAACAACAGAGGGTGTCCCATTTGTAAATACATGACGTCACCGGTCACACCATCTATAATGTAGCGTTTAGTTATTTCTAGAAAGTATATATCTCAAAAGCGGTGTTGGCTGAGGAATATCCGCGTAAGAACACCTCATCATATGCCTCAGCACAACTTTGAAATCCGGATGTTTCAGGGCGTATATCACAAAGTTAATGGCGCAGTTGGAAAACGGCAAGATCTGCAGATAGAATTGGACTTGACTATAACCGGCTTGTTTTTCAAATTGCTGTGTGATCAAATATGGAAGAAAAACCATGATGAATCCAACGACACAATAGAAGAGGATTTTGGTGATCTCGATTTCTTGTTTTGAGATTTCTTTCCTTCTTTGATCTGCTAGAGCGGTGTTGGGATCATGCGCGCTCTCTTCGTCCTCTTCCGATGTGGAGTTTCCACTAGAACTTGTTGGAATGGCAGCATTCTGCTTCTGTTTCCGAAAGTGATTCCTAACAAAAAGGTAGATCCATAAGTAACTGATCACTATTGCTAGGAGTGGAAACAAAAGTCCAATTATCAATAAACTAATCTCGAACACAACCCTACCAGCATGACCAGCAACATCGCAATCTAAAACAGACTTGTCAAATGTAATATCTGCTTGAGCGAATATGACAATAACAGATGCTGTCGGTATGACCCATGGTATGGCCACAATAATTCCAAGCTTCCAGGATGTGTATATGTTCTTATACCAGATTGGTTTTACGATAAAGATGAGTCGATTGATGGCAATGTCGCCTAATGCCCACATGCTGACTCCAAAGCAGGCGTAGGTCGAAGGGAAAGTAAACTGACATACCCAATTGGCTCCTGCACAGCAAAACAATAAGGAGTAACATGACACCGATTAAAATAAGTTGACCAATTATTTACTTAATAAATATTCAAATGATTGACAAAATTAATCCCCCCCCAAAAAATAAATTTTACTAAATATTGCGCCATTGGAGTAAAATGTAAACAATAAAGAGAGTAAAATGTTATCTACAGCGCTGTTTCGATATAACACGTGACAAAAAGGCAAACGACACGATGGCCAGGTGAGCTGACAGATCTTTTGAATCTGCGGGGTCTTCCGGAGGTAGAACAAATGTTTAAAGGTACTGTTATTTAAATTAATGTTATAATTACAATTCAGGGTGAGCTTCACACAGATCTGTGTTTAAATAATTTGTTATTAACCGACGACGAGGATAAACATAATAAGCTTATTCAAAATGAACTTCGTTTTTTGCATGAAAAAGTGTAAGTCAGATTGCATAGTGCGCAGTGTGTTCTGAACCCCACAATTTTTTATTTTATTTTTGAAGGCGTTTATAACAAATAATTTAACCTCACACAAAGATATGTGCTTTAATGCAGCTCGGCCTGCATTGTAAGTAGAACATTATATTCAATTTAATATAGAGAGTAACTTTTGATTCAACACAAACTGAGTTTAAAAAGAATCACTCCAATAAAGAGCAAATTTCTTAATCAAAAATTGAGTACAAAAGTTACTCAATGTTAAAAAAGTAACATTTACATCGATTTGGAGTAAATAAGTGACTATTCAATATTGAGAAAGATATAATCAACTAGAAATTGAATATAACGTTGCTCCACTTAAAGCGCAAATTTCATAATCCAAAGTTGAGTAAACCATTTATCAACCGACATTGAGTAAAAATTCGATTAGTCAGCAACTCGTAATGAGTAAAATGTTACTCAACGTTGAGCATTTATTTCTTATCGGCCATTCACCCTTACCAAGAATAGTGACATTGTACTCGAACCAGATAATTAAAAAAGCTGTCAGCAGATCGGCGACGCTCAAACTTATCACAAATGCGTTGGTCGATGTCTGCAGTTTCTTCGAGAAAGAAACAGCGGCGATTATCATGGAATTTCCGATAATACCAGCGATGGCTATCAACACGTCAATGATCGCCCGGACAACGTACTCCCAGTATTCTACTGGTAGTGATATTTCATCCCGATAGAAGATGTCATATGATGACATTTCATCAGTCGTAGCAGTGGCATTGCTTAAGATGTAATCAAGGTAATCTGATGACATTCCATCGGTCACAGCGGTGCCATTGTTTGTAGCCATTTTGTTTCGAACTGCCACTCTGGGTTTCTAGCCACATCCAGAGCTCTTGGGAATTGTACAATTTCTCCTTGTTAACTCTATATAATCTGTCATCGAGTGAACGGGTGTATGACCAGTTCGTCTGTGGTGAACTACCAAAGTAGTAGGCTAGCTTTATAGCAATGGGATTGACATTGTGACATAGACGGAAGTAGATAATGCTAAAACAGAATCGAATCGGCACGCATGACACTCATTACAGCCTGCGCAAATTAATCCAGATTTATTTGAGATCAATATGAACGGGAAATACAGACTTTGTTGAAAGTTGCTCATGAAAATCCGGGAATTTTCAGAATTGAAAAATTACCCCATCTATGGGTGTGCACCTATTTCCTGGAATAGTGCATCACATCATAATGCATCACGTCACGTCACGTCACGTTCACGTTAATCACACTTCACGCTCGTGTTTAAAAATAAACACTTCAGTCACGTTCCCGTTATTCACACTTCACGCTCGTGTTTAAAAAATCAGCACTTCAGGCACGTTCACGTTAATCACACTTCACGCTCGTGTTTAAAAATAAACACTTCAGTCACGTTCCCGTTATTCACACTTCACGCTCGTGTTTAAAAATCAGCACTTCAGGCACGTTCACGTTAATCACACTTCACGCTCGTGTTTAAAAATAAACACTTCATAAACACTTGAAAACCCGTGTAGTCTTCAGCATTTAATAGTAGCTTCACGTCACCCCCGCCTACATTTGCGACTCACACATTTCGCATATTATAGTATTTGCGTGTGTTTTACGTTTTACCATTGTTTTAATTACTGTAGACAAAAACATATGGACAAGACAACATAATTTGCTTGACCCCCCACCCCCGGACAACGGACAATTGAAATAATGCAATTACGATAAGCACACCCAGTGATTATGTGTTTTACCATGGTTTTATTATACGGCGTGTGAACGCAATATCATTAGTATATTGTTTTCGTTAGCTTACATTTGGTAGAACGCAGCAAGTGTTATGTATTTGTTTGTCATTTACACCATTTTATTTTTTCAGTCTCATATTTTGTTTATTAGAAGACAATGACGTTGGCTATATATATCTGTAATTATGACGCCGCTGATTAATTACTATCCATGAAGCCGATGATTTGAATGAAGGCAATATATAGGGTGAATTATTTAACAGACAAATAAAACGGAAATTGAACTTTCCGTTTGGTTTGGAAGGTGAACCTTTGGTCATGATATATTAATTTCTTGTTCGTTTTCGTTTTGTTTGGAAAGCAAGAATGGATGCTAAAGCGACGAAAACAACCAGGTTCCGGAATCGCTTTAACACTTTCCACGCGGCTATTATATTTTACCATACACAAAACAGATTGTTCAGAAACCTTTCCTAACTTTCAAGGTCTATCTCAAGAATAACTAAACCAATACTAAGCATATTTGTACTTATTTCAATGCATTTCTCATGGTGATTCTAAATATTATGATAATGAAAATCAATACTTTTGACATTTTTTAAACATTTTGTGCACTTTTGGAATGTCGTCTGCAGACGCCTGCCGTGTGGCCCAGTGTTAAAATTACATTGCCTCCTAATTTAGGAGCTACAAACAGTCGAAGTTTAACGCCTAATGCAATGTAATGGATAGATGTCATTTGACATAAAGGCGACTCACACACTCATTTATCGGTGCAATAGAATTTATAATTCATATGTTTATATTCGCAATGAAGGCTGCCTTGTATTATTTTTGTCACTTACAGGGGCATTAAAAGATGTGGTGGAGGCAGCGCTCTCAATTACAAAAATAAATGATAAAAACTGGGATTTGTTTATTTTACAATTGTATTACATGTATTACGTATATGAACTTACATCTAAGCTCTAAGCTCTCGCCAGGCGCCAACTAACAATATCCCACATCTTTCAGGTGTACGAGTACTGTAAATGGTTATGTCTGGAACTGAAGCAGTCACGTGACATAACCTCTCCGTTCAGAGCATCAGCACCAGCGCGCCGCCAGCTAATGTACCCGTGAATTGCTTCTCTATATTTTGACAATGATGACTTTCCATCTTCCCATAAAGGGGCACGAAGAGATGTGCTGGATCTGGAGGCTGCGCCCCCGATTTTCATAAAAACTGAGTTTTGTACATTTTTACAATTATGTATGAACTTACACCTGCCATGCCTGTATAGATTCAGTAAAACCAGCCCTCTTTGTACAACAAAACATCAATTCAAATATTCTGATGTACGGCTTAGATCAGAATTTCACACTATAGCTGGGGAGCATAAGTGTCTTCCGGTCCCGGTCCAGGCTGTCACAGGGAGTTATATTACAACATGTTTTTTGTAGTTGGTAAAATTAAAGCCATAGTGGACATCCTTGCCAGCTTGGGTGGTTGATTGACCTTGACCCATAAGGTCACACGTGTTTCAGTGTCTTTCAAAACCATGTGTGCTCCCCGGATATAGCTCTATAAACAGTCAAAATATACATATTTTGGGTATAAAGGCTGCATTTGTGATATCGTGAGTGACAACAGCAACAATGACCATTATTACTGTTCATCTTGAATTCTGAAGTAAATTATATTTAAACAAATTCTTCAACACTACTTCGTGACTCTAAACCATGCTTGTCCTCTGTGCCCCTCCTTTCAACATTTCTGGTCACGCAATAGAGACCTTCCGTGTTTCGGATGAGCGGTCATCTGGAGGTAACCCTTAACTCTATTCCAACAGTTCAAGTAAAGGTTATACTAATTTCTAGGTCATTCACCAGATTTTATTGAATGGGGAGGGTTGAGGTCCCAACCGTGTTACAAACACTTTTGAGTTGGTAGTTAATTCAAAACATGGAAGGTCTCTATTGGGTAGAATATTGATAATAACAATGGCAGGTCTATTGATTTTATTTTATGAAGTGTGGACAACACTTTTACTTCATTGACCATGTTGACCATGTTGATCTCATGGTTGTGTGTGTATAATAAACCGATGAAGAAATTATAGCACAGACTTGTCATAATACTGAGTCAGGGCTACACAATTTGCAGGAACACGGAAAAAGAAATAATGGGTCCCAGAAAAAAGAATACAAGAAAAAAATCTAAAACAACATAATTAAATGAATTAAAATGTTAAAAAAACACACCAGTTTTTCCTTTTTCGATACGGCACAGGGTATTCCCCGAGTTATTCTGACATCATTGAATGAATATTTTGCATTCAGCGTGTTCAGTCTGCATTCAATGGCGTTTCGCAAGTTGGGTTTTTTCAGCGCGCGCGCGATGTATTATACCATTTGTTCATACCATTTGTTCATATGGAGTGACTTTATACACGCCCGTCTTGTAGCGATTTTCTATAGGCTATGTACACGACGGGTTATAAATCCTCGTAAATTCTCGCGTGATTCCTGTTCAAACTGTTTGCGACTGCGGGAAAGAAGGTATACTACAGTCGTGTACGAGATAGACTTGGGACCGGTCCGCCTTTTTGTAATCTTGTGTGACCTCGGGGTCAAAGGTCAAACAGAGGGCACTGACCTAGAACTCGATACAGATAAAGATTACAGGAACATCCAAGGTGTCTTGGTCTTCGACCAGAGACATGTCTTGTTGTACTTTTGTTTGGTAATGTTATTATCATTTATAACTATATGTTAGTCATAAATAGAAAGAAAAAAAAGCATTATTTTCTTTGTTTTGTTGTTAAATTACTGTGTCAAAAATGTAGTTCAATTAAATTTGATTGGCAGGGGCGTGAGTTGCAAGTCCTCTTAAAACAGGCGCGAAACCAGCTTTCCAGGTCAAAGGCGGCAGAATAAAATGTTCGTCCCTGTTTAGGTAACTGTGGGGACACAATTCGGGTTGTCTCGGCATGTATTGTTTTTCTTCAATGTGGAAGAGTAAAATGGATAGATAACCATCAGTGGCGGCACTAGCATCCTTTTTGATTGGGAGGTCAAGAACAAATCTCGGGGGCAAAAACAATTCTGTGGGTAAAGTGCGCGCGAAAATTCTGGCTATTAATGTCAACATGGCCTGAAATTAGCTTAATTTAAAGATAATTTGAATGTAATTTTGACAAGAAAAGTCAACATTTTCGATTGTTTTGATGGAGGTGGGGGAGGGGTGTACTTGATCTGACTGGAACCCGGATTTACCGGGCTGGCAAGCTCCATTTCCCGGGAAGAAATTGACTAGAATTGAACTGTTAAACTGCTTTCGTTCTGCTCTTTAAACATGTTTCTTTTGTTAAAACAGCCCGGTAAACGCAACGTGTCGCCTTGATTTAGGGGTAAAATCGTTAGGGCCTATCGTGACAGTGTAACCATGGCAACAGAAAAACAAACAATTTTTCAGCTAACCAAGCATTTTCTTGAAATCTCATTTAGATCAAAAACAATAAAAAATGAAAGCTGATCAATCTGACGCATGTTGGTACTTTTTTATGCAATTACAAATAATATAGAATGAAGAAAAAAAGATCTTAATTACCCCTGCTATGGTGTGAGCCACGTTTAATTCCGGGTCATTCAATATTATGTTATACTTCTTGACTTTGAAACAAATAGTAAAACAAGTATTTCATATACTATTGTACCGTTTCTTTCGGTTATGTCTCTTGATATATTGGCCTATTGTTATATCTGGTTTTTGCTCGAAAGTAATTGAAACTGATACTTTGTTGCCTTTTTATGTTAACTTGAGTCATTAGTCAATTGGTACTGAGTACTACATAGATGTGTCATTGTTTACCACAACTTAAAAATTACCAAGAATAGTAGGCCTACATATTTTCTTCATGAAAGGATATTCATTGACAACTTAAAAATTTCAGCAATAATTTGTACTTTGTTTTAATTTGAGAAAGTAAATTAGACATATTTACACTATTATAATATAAGCCGAACTAATTACCCGACGACCATTTATCCACTATGTGTGTATGGATTCGATTGGTCAAAATTAAGTATCCACAAAACTGACGAATTTTGGTAATTAACAAAACTAACTACTGTAGCTGCAAATTTACTTTATCACTGCATTTCCAAATTTGGAAATAAAACCCGATTTCCAGATCAGGTCATTTAACTGGCTTGTTTAGGATAGCATTGGTGCAATGCGATCACAATCCAATCAGCTTGATTTATTTCGAGGAGTGCTCGTTTTGGTCCCACAATTGCCTTTATACTCTTCTTTAAATGTCTGCTTGCCATCAAACTGAACTCCCTCTAAGCGACGTTTGTCTTTCTTAAGACTCTTCTTTTTTAAATATGAAATCACACTATGTTAATGCTTTAAGGTACAACTCCACCTGTGAGAAATGTCCAAAGTTTTCCTAAATATTTGGGTCTTCGGCCACGAGAGTACATGCATTTGAAAAACATAATATGGGGTCATTGGGTGAGAGCGAGGCTGGTCTTACCGGCATGACATACGCGTCATTCCTGTAGTAGGATTACGCCCCCGGTTGATATGCATCCATTGCTGAAAATACAATGCTTAATCATGCCCTTTCCACACTATTCGCGTATTTGTGTGGAGCATGCGATTACGTTTGTTTTTCATCAATAAAATGGTATCTAAGAAATATTTTTAAACAGTTAAGAAAGTTTAAGCCATCTCCATTGGTTCTCAGAGACGTCGGCGACACTTATATGAGACTGACCGCGCTTCTCCTGCGTGATTATGCTTATTGTTTAGACCATGTTTATTTATCTGACAATTTGAAAAAAAGCATGAACAAAATCACGATTTGAACGAAGCATTACGGTTTTTAAAAACGCATCAACAAAATCACGATTTGAACGAAGCATTACTGTTCATAAAATACATATGGAAATTAAAAACGAAATTTACAATTTGAACAAAGCATTACAGTTCATAAAAACCATAGAAGTGGAACAATTATCATGTACATATACACATTTACAATTTGAACGAAGCATTACGGTTTATAAAAATCATGGAAGTGGAAATGCTATCCCGTACAAATTTACAATTTGAACGAAGCAATACGGTTCATAAAAAAACAAGGAAGTTGGAAAAAGCTATCATGTACAAATTAACATATTTGAACGAACCATTACTGTTCATAAAAAAAACACATGAAAATGAAACATGAAAACTACTCTAAAAAGTGATAAATACTCTAAAAGAATGAAATTTACTCCAATTTAGGAGCCTTTTTTAAAAAAAGTGACCGGCCTTTTTTTGGCGAAAAAAAAAGTCACTTATATGGCTTCTAAATTTGAGTGATTTTTACTCTTTTGGAGTAATTTTCACTAATTGGAGTAATTCACTCATTGGAGTGTTTTCACTCTTTCCGGGGACCCTCCGTTCTCAAGCCCCGCGTCCCACCAACTAAGCCACGGCCCTCAGCTACTCGTTCGCGCAGTATACTACGCTCACTATGATATACAATGTAGGCTCGGTTGACTATAGTCCTCGAAAACCGGCGGCGCATGCGCTTGGAGAGGACTTAGGATTGGCCTTTTTTAGCATTCAGGGGGTTAGGGTGACAGTGTAAGAAGGAGACTATGGATTGTCTTCATAGTCAGAACTATATTGCATTTGATCAGAAACAAGTGGAATGTGAATGTGATACGGAACAAGAAACACAATCATGGAAATATACGGTGGTAAGTGTTTGAACACGCTTGAGTTCAAGTTGAAAGTTCATCTTCAAGAAGTCCTCGCAAAACGTGATCATACAGTACATGAGTCCAAAGGATATATTTCCAAGTTTGAAGCCAGTGACGAATGCCTTTGGGACCAAACGATGTAGGCCAATGACATGTTTTGGAGCCCAGTGTTACAGGTAAATAAGATGGCGAAAGGACATTTTTCCTAGTCGATCTGCCGCGTTTAGTAACTTCTTGTAAGTATATATCTCAAAAGATATGTTGGTTGAGGAATATCTGCGTAACATGCTTTGGAGCCAAAGGCTACAGGCTAATTTGGCAACGGGACCTTTTTCCTTCGAGTTGCCGTTGTATAGACCTAATGTGTTAATAGTTCCTTCTTCTTGAAAGTAGATATCTCAAGAACGGTGTGGGCTGAGGAATATCCGCGTAAGAACATCTCATCATAAGCCTCAGCACAACTTTAAAATCCGGATGTTTCAGGGCGTATATCACGAAGTTTATGACGCAGTTAAAAAGCGGACAGATCCTCAGATAGAATAGGAAATGAACATAGGATACATACTGTAATTGCACTGCGATCAAATATGGAAGAAAAACCACGATGAATCCAACGACGACGTAGAAGAGGTTTTTGGTGATCTCGATTTCTTGTTTCGAGACTTGTCTCCTTCTTCGATCTGCAACAGCGCTGTTGGGATCACGCGCGCCCTCTTCGATAACAAGTTCAGATGTGGAGTGTCCACTAGAACTCTTCGGAGTGGCAGCAGAGTTAAGGGATTGCTTCTGTTTCCGAAAGTGATCCCTGATTACTAGGTAGATCCAAATGTAACTGATCACGATTGCTGGGAGTGGAAACAACAGTCCAATTATCAATATACCAAGTTGGAAGTGTTTGAACTGGAACACATCACTATCTGATGTGTCAGCAATAGTGCATTCAAAAGTATAATTGTTATACCCAAATGCAATATTTTCTTTGCCAATAAGTACCAGAATATATGCGGTCGGTATGATCCATGGTATGGCTACAAGAAATCCAAGCTTCCAAGATGTGAATATCTTATTATACCAGATTGGTTTCACAATGTAGATTAGTCGATTTATGGCAATGGCGCCTAATGTCCACATGCTAGTTCCTAGGCTGGCGAAGATCATAAAACCAGTAAACTGACAGAGCCAATAGGCTCCTGGTATCGGCCATTCACCCTTACCAAGAACACTGGCACTGTACCAGATTAGCGTAAAAGCTGTCAGCAGATCGACCATGCTCAAACTTGTCACAAATGCGTTAGTCGATGTCTGCAGTTTCTTCGAGAAAGACACGGCGGTGATTATCATGGAATTTCCAATGAGACCAACGATGGCTATTAACCAAACAATGATCGCCAGGAAAATCTGTTCCCAATATTCTGTTGGTAGTTCCCAATATATCCCAGCAGTGGCATTCTTAAAGATGTAATCAAGGTAATCTGACGACATTTCATGAGGCATTTCGTCGGTCATGTCAGTCGCAGCAATGGCATCGCTTGTGGCCATTTTGTTTACAATAATAGAATGGAATTGAAATTGTGGGTGAGTAGCTAGTGAGGACGGAAGTAGATAATGCTTATCATGACACTCATTACAACTTTCGAAAATTAATTTCAAAACAAAAAGAAAAAATGTACTTTCGAAATCCCACACAACATAATTATCGGAAACAAACTGCATTTGCATGTACACGCAAAGATCTAAAGAACGGATTTGATAGACACAAACAATGTACATGTGTACACTAGCATGTCCTAACAATCCGGTTCCAAAATGGGAGAGGTTCGGCCTAGTGCACCAAATTGGCATAACTTACTGGAGAAGTAAGCTATCTCGGTAGTACTTATACCAAAATACAGTGAATGTAATTATGAGAACAAAACTAGAAAGTAAGATCAGAATAGTAGTTAGCGAAGTTAATAATATCCATATAAATTACCATCGGCCCACTTAAAAACATATTTGTCGCATGCGCCAAATGTTTACCATTAGAGAGAACAATGATGACTTTAATGGTTTTCCGTAAAAAATAAAACAAAACGTGTCGTCAGTACCTCGGCCACTCCGGGGTCTTAATTTAACATGGTTAATTTAAATAATGAACCACGTTGAGCCGGTCTGCGATTCAGTTAAAATGACGAAATGTTAGGCCCGCAAATGTTTTGATTAGCATTCTCTGAAGATGAAAAATAAGGAACATTATTACAATTATTTTGTTCGAGAGGCACATACAAATATTGCACTTAAAAGACACAAATTCATGATATTAGAGGCCGTTTTTGTAATTACATAATTAAATAGTTTAAGATTATCATGAAGCGACATTTACCGTCCAACTTTTATTGCCTGAATACTATGTACGAGATGTTTGTAATCGGGAATAGTTCTCATGGAATAATAATGTTTATCTGATGCTACGTACTACATTGCATATTCTTAAACAGCTAAGAATGTTTAGGCAATTCTCATTGGTTCTCAGAGAAATCGGCGACATTTATATCAGACAACTCAACACGGCGCACATTATTAGCATGCCCCCCCCCCCCCCCCCCCCTCTCGTATTGTGTGGTGACTAAAGTGTTTTACCATAACGCATACTTCTGCATTACGACGACGCATGGTGTACTCACGACGCGGGATTGGATGGAATGTTTTGGGGTTATTCGATATTATATAACACTGATTGTGTTGGGATATTGCTCAGCGCTATATTAATAAAGTATCGCCCAAGACGAGAGTCGAGCAGTTCCTATGATGGCGGATATAACTGAAGTCCACGTCTTTGAGACTCCTTATTTATCATCAATAAATGAGTCTTTTACACTATCGAAACATGGTGTCAGAGTGGAATATCTGTCACTCTAGCAACTCCGTCCGTTTTGATGTAATTCTCATCGCCGTGGATCATCTTAAAGGCAGTAAAATAAAGTAAAATGTCTATGCCGCCGGACGTTAAAAGTACCACTTCGTACGCGTCGTTTGCCGAGTTGGCCAAAAGTGTTTGGACTACGGGCTGTATATACATAATTGCCTACGGCTGTTTATATCGTGAAGTGACTCAAAATGTAAACAAAACCGGCGATTAAAAATCGGACATTTCTAAAGATCATACATTGAGTAAATATATTGTCATGCTGTGCCCTGTGGTTTCAATACCATATAAATAATAAAAGGAACATTCATATTCTATGCACAAAAATCTTTCCAATTGCTACAAAAGGAAGGATGGTGCACATCACAGTAAACTAAACATGAATTACACCTGGCCGTTCCAGTGGAGAAACGGGCCCCTGATTGTTTCCAATGGAGAAACTACAGTATGAATTAAAATGTACTCATTTTGGCATATTTCATAATAACAGTTTGGTTTCAACTTTCAAGTTATTGACCAAAATGAGCCAAATCTACATACAATAAAAACTCTTTGCTAATGACACTTTTATGTGTTAAGAACTGGTTAATGTAAGGTTATCAAGTAGATAACAAATATTGAGATTGTCAACATCTTGAATGGACTATAAAATGACTCTAAATAAATCCAGCATAAATAACATCATTTTGCTGTTCCTTCCAAAAGAGAAAGGATGTTGGGATATTGCTCAGCGCTATATTAATAAAGTATCGCCCAAGACGAGAGTCGAGCAGTTCCTATGATGGCGGATATAACTGAAGTCCACGTCTTTGAGACTCCTTATTTATCATCAATAAATGAGTCTTTTACAATATCGAAACAGATTGTATGTCACATGACATGGAATATTTGTCTCATTTCATTGATTTTACATCATACATCACTAATCGTGCAATTTGGTTCCATTTGCCGTGCAATTTAGTTCCATGCGTTTTGTACCATTGCACGCCTCGTGTTTTTTCATCACGTAACAGTCACTATACACGCGCTTATATTGAACCGCGCCACGATTACGATGCGTTTGTTTTGTTGGCCAGCCTGTGTATAATAGAGCAGTGTCTTCCAACAACCAATCTTCCGGTGAAAGTGCCGTGGCGTAGCTGCAGTGAGGCCTATAATGGTTTGTTCTCTGCCTGCATATCTTGGATTATAATTGCCTTCTTGTATTGATGAGACTAATGTTAATGCTGTTCATGAGACAAATATTGTAAGTGAGAACGCAAGCTTCTAGGCGAGGGCTAGGCCTACAATTAAAATGATCAATTTTAAATCAAATTAGGCCTACTCAGTAGCGTAGGCCTGCCAGTTTCTGTTTTTTTTGTGACAAATAACATACCGAAGGTGTTATATAAAACAAATAATGAATGTTTTTCATTCGTGGAATGGTATGAATATTTTCATTCGGTAAAAGATGAAATGTTCCATTCAACCGAGCTTATCTTTGTTAAATGGGACATTTCATCTTTCACCTCATGAAAATATTCATACCATTGCACTCAGAAACATTCATTATTTGATACTATAGTTTGATCAGTTCCAAATTGACAAAACCGCCTTACTGCAGCGAATGAATACAGAAGGACGCAGGTGCGCATGAAGGCCACAAGCAAACTGTGCAGCATTACGCGTGACGCGTTCGTGTGACCTATTCGTCGTGCCTGTGGTCATAATCGCAGGCGTACGCATGGGATACTTTTGCGCGCGGAGAGATACAAACCGAATATCTCTCAACAATTTGGAACTGATTAAAATATAATAGGGGGTAAAAGTTGACAAATATGGGCAATTAAAGTTAAAATGTTGATTAAATGAATGTTTAAGACTGAGCATGAACGTATTGTTTTAGACCGCACCCGTGTTATATTCTCTGACATAGATGAATTCGTTACTATTATTTTGTTTGTGTGGAACAACGACGCCACAATAAAATAATACTACCGCCCGCATTTATGTCAGACGATATAAAACGGGTACGGTCTAAAACAATATATTTATTCTCTTATTACAGTACAGATAAACGAAACCTTGAACCTTGTGAAACGCACCGATAGTACCAATCTCAATCAACAATGACAGACGTGCTTAACAAATATGTCCCCTTGCCACCCCACTCCCTCATCCCTATCTCTGGCTATGCGCCACTGAGTTGAAAACCGTATGCAATCGGAAATCGGTCCTCCATTGCATGCTATTATATTATGTACTAATGTATAGAGCTGAAGGTAGGCTCTGACTAAGACAACTACACACATTGTTAAACACAAATATAACAATTCGCTAACCGGATACATTAAATAATAATCGAAACATGTTACTACAGTTTTCAGTATTTGGTCCCACACCACCAAATCAGTTCCCTATTGCTTTGTGTGGTAAAGAGGTCAAGTTGGTGTTAGTTTTATTACCTTTAGAGCAAACTGGTTCATTCAAATCATTGTTTTTATTGAAGATCTAGATGTCTTCTGCTTAAAAACAATCACTTTTGTAGGGGTAACTAGCATTTTTCAGCTACGGGCCAATGATATCTATCTTAGGTTCAACAGGCTGCCTATATTTCTTAGATCAGGGGTTTTAGCTCTAAATTGGTGGAAACAGTGAAATCGTGTAAAAAGATATTATTCAAGAAAAAGCTAGAGATGTCAGGCCTAACGTGGAGGAAATAACCTACAAATGCCAATTTATGAAACATTTTGGTACATTTACAGCACTTTTTACCTTTCTAGGATGTTAAATTTAGACTTAAATGCAAAATATTATTTGGTGGTGTGTACTCATTTAGGAGTCCTTACACAGAATACAATCCCGCTCAAAGCCCGCATGGCAAATGCATCATAGGTGATTTCCCCTTATAGTCTCCATAAATTGGGGGGAAACGGGTTTTGACTTGCCTCGCTTTAACATACATTAAATAAATACACTCACAAGAAATAAAAATTAGGAAAATAATTCGCTTTTTTATTTTATCTTTTATTGTTTGTTACTATCATTTTACATGGTTTCATCATATTTACATTTCATAATATCGATACATGTATAACATATTTTCATATGCTTTTCAGCATGTTTACATTGCATATCAATTTACTTTCCAGCATTTTTATATGCTTTTCGGCATGTTTACATTCGTAATTTTCACATTTTATGTCAAATACATACTTTTCACATTTCATTGTTCATGCTCACAAATACATATGCTTTTCACATTTTCATATGCTTTTCAGCATGTTTTCCTTGCATATCATGTATAGCACAATTTCATATGCTTTTCAAGCATGTTTACATTGCATATCATTACATGTTAACACATTTTCATATGCTTTTCAGCCTTTTTACATTTTCATGTTTACATGTTTACATTCATGTTCACATCACATTTCACATGTTTACATTACATATCAGCATTTTTACATGTTCATGTTTACATTCATGTTCACATCATTTTTCACATTTCACATGTTTACATTACTTGCCTGTCATATGTGATGCGATCTGTGAAAACCCGCCACATGGTGGCATTTTTCATATTGGAGATATTTATATCATAAGAAAGCTAAAACTGTGCTGATTACAGAACTGTTTCGATCACATTTCTACGATCACTACAAAAAAAGTTATGAGTGAATGATGATTGTGATGTCATCAAAAGCTACAAAACAAGAAATCATGAAAACAGGCCAAAAAAGATACATAATTCAATATAATAACATTATAAGGTTAATAATAAAAGTGACTTAAGTAAGTTTTTGAAGGTGAAATTTTATGAAAGATAATGATACAAAGTATTGGAAACTAATTTTCTTTAAAAAAATCTATAAAAAAAAAAAAGTTTTTTTATTTTTTATTTTTTTATTTTTTTTAAAATTACCCATAATCCCTAGTTCACATTTTGCGACATCCGACGGGTTTTCACAGACCACATCACATATGCTTTTCAGCATGATTACATTGCCTGTCATGTATAGCACATTTTCATATGCTTTTCAGCATGTTTGTATATGCTTTTCATTCACATAATTTTCATAGTTTCAATCGCATGTATAACACATTTTCATATGCTTTTCAGGTTTACATTGCATATCATTACATAACACATATGCATTTCGGCATGTTGGCGTCCCCAGACCCTTTTCATTGGGGGAGGGGGTGTAAAGGTCATCAATTGCCGACAAAGCCATTTGTGCCGACAATAACAAATGTCGGCTCGCTTCGCTCGCCGGTATTCATACACGTATATTTTAGTATGGACTATAATATGGTCAGGGGCGTCAATCCGATTTCAGACATGGGGGGACACAAATTTGATAATGATAATTAAAATGTCAAAATTGAATAGTTCGGGGGAGACAAGGGCGTATCCAGGACTGTTTTGATGGGGGGAGGCCAAAAAACCTCAAGCCATCTTGTTAATCTTAAATATTGAAACGTTGGAACTAATACAAAGCGCGCAAAATGTGTGATTTTTAAAGGTACAGTATGACGTTTAAATGTCCTCCACATAATATTTAGAATATTTGTTGTGGTTTGAGGGTCATTATAATGTTTAAACATTTTTCAGTTTTCGAACTAAAATGGTCATGGAAAACTGTCCTGAATCTTTAGTGTTAAGCTTAAATAATGAAACATTGAAACTAATACGCGCGAAGCGCGCAAAAAATGGCATTTCTAACACTTACGTATGACGTTTTGACGGTTTGATATTGCATAGTTACACACATATCAAGTCCAAATTAAAATCGTATGGTTTGAGGGCTATTATAATGTTAAAACCTGTAGAAAATATGCGCGAAGAGCGCGCCAATTTTTTTCAGATTTTGAACTCAAATGGTCATTGAAAACTGGTTGAAGCCTTCTGATACAATAAATGAAGCTTAAATAATGAAACATTGACACTAATACGCGCGAAACGCGCAAAATTTGGCATTTCTTACAATTAAAGGGTCCAGTTTAACGTTTTTAACGTCCCCCGTATAATATTTGGTTTGGTTCGAGACCATTTTATGTTGATACCTGTAGAAAGAATGCGCGCAAAGCTCAAAACTATTTTCACTTTTGAAGCTAAAATAGTCATGGAAAACTTTCCTGAAGCCATCTTGTTCAGCTTGAATAATGAAACATTGAAACTAATACGCGCGAAGCGCGCAACATTTGGCATTTTGAACACTTTTAAGTTAAAAGTGTAACTTTTAAGTTAAAACTTTTAAGTTAAGTTAAAACTTTTAAGTTAAAACTTTAAAAAGGGTCCAGTATGATGTTTTTAACGTTCCCATATAATATTTGGTTTGGTTCGAGATCCATTGTAATGTTGAAACCTGTAGAAAGAATGTGCGCGGAGCGCACAAAGATTTTCAGTTTTTAAACTAAAATGGCCATGGAAAACTTTCCTGAAGCCATCTTGTTTAGTTGAATGATGTTAACAAAACATGGTCAAATGTTCAATATAGGCATGATAGGCCTACAGCCTGTATGTCCGACATCGACATATAGACCTACGTGAGATATCGATTGTGCCCCTGGTGCAACGCAAATTCTGGTCTCACGCAAATAACGACAGCTGTGCGCCGACACAAAATCTCATACAAATGGGCTCGTTCACAGTGCCTACAAATTTATATGCCTATATTGCCTTTGTTCATTTATGATTTGTGTTAACATAACATATATGCCGACTCAACATTATCATTTACGCATACGATCGATAATTGTTATAGGGCTTTCTCCCCTTCTTTCCCTTTTCCTTTCTTTCTTTCATTCTTTTCTTTTTCCTTTCTCTTACTTTTTCTTTCTTTCTTTCTTTCCTCTTTCCTTTTCCTAACCCAACCCTACATTTACCCTAACCCTAACCTTCACCATCAACGTATTGTCCTAATCCTATCCATAAACATAACCATAGTCATAAATGTAACCATAACCATAACCATACCCCTAACCAAACGCTAACTTAACACTTACCCTAACCTCAAACTTAACCCTTAACATAACCATAACCATGACCATAACCATAACCCTAACCCTAACCCTAAACCTAACCCTAACCCTATAGCTGGGGAGCGGAGGCCCATTTTTAGGGTTGTTTGGTCCCGGTGTGCTGGCACAGGGAAACATATGCCAAAATGTTCCTTGAAGTCTGTAGCATACAACCTAGGTGGACATCCTTGCCAACTCGGATGTTAAGTTGACCTTTGACCTCGATTTAGGGTCAAAGTTCACATGTGTTTCAATGGGACGTCAACACTTTAATTTAACATGGGAAAAAATTTAAAAAACTATATATTGACCATGCAAAGTAAATAATTTTGTTCGGCTGACTGTTTAGAACAAAAAAGGTCAATCACAAGTTTAATTGCCGATCAATACTTTTTGACCTATGTCCCTTTGAAAATGACATGTCAGCAAAATCGGCCATTTTTTACCGTTTTTCACGAAATTGGCCAAAAATGACATGTAATCATTATTTTCAAAATATTATTGGCCCATGTATGATCGGAATACATCTAATATTGGTGTTAATAGACCTACTTTGATTTTAAGACAATTATAAAATCTACCGGCAATGCAGTTTCCATAGCAACCACCATTTATGTCTAAATTTCCTCCATTTTGACCAATTGTTGACGTTTTTAGAAGCCATTTAAGTATGTTGCCATGACAACAGCAAACCATTGGTGTTCAAAATTTATCTTAATATCAAGTACATTGATATACCAACCTTAAAACATGGTTTATCACTTCTCAATGAGCTACAATATTTTTTTAAAGGAGAAAAAAGTGGAATTTTGGCCGAATTTGTGAAAAATTGCCCAAAATTGCCTTTTTTATGACTTGTCATTTTCAAAAGGTCATAAGTCAACAAATATTGATCGATGATCAAAGTTGAGTTTGCTCTAAACAGTCAGCCTAACAATATGATATACTTTTTGTGGTCAATAATTTGTTTTCTAATTTTTTTCCCATGTAAAATTAAAGTTAATTTTAACGTCCCATTGAAACACATGTGAACTTTGACCCTAGAGGTCAAAGGTCAACTTAACCTTCCGAGTTGGCAAGGATGTCCACCTAGGTTATATACTACAGACATCAAGGAACATTTTGGTATATGACTCCCCAGTGGCGTAACCAGCGGGGGGGGGGGGCAGGGGGTCGGGAGCCCCCCCCCCCTCCCCACTTGGAACCCTTGCCCCCCCCCGCTTGCCCCCCCAAATGAAATCAAGTACGGCTGTAAATAACATTTACAAAAAAAGTACATACCAAATCCCCCCAATAATGACGTCGTGTCGGTTGAGATTGGTACTGTCGGTTCATTTGACGAAAGGAATCATGGAATTATGATGGTGAAAAAATTTCGCGCGTTACGCGCGCATATGTCTTCCCAAAATGAAATATTCTTTGGTACAAAATTGTTTAGAGCCAAAATGTAGCTCAATCGTGCAAAAATAGCTGTAAAGTCGAAAAAATTTGCGCGCTACGCGCGCATCTCTTTACTTACAAAATCGTGGATTGTCTTAGGTGTCCCCCCCCCATTTCAAGTCACTGCCCCTTCCTGCCCCCCCAAATGAAAAAGTCTAGTTACGCCACTGTGACTCCCTGTGCCAGCAAACAGGTACCGAAAACCATGCGCGCTCCCCAGCTATTTGTATTGGTCACCATTTTTCTGCACTCTCGGCTATAAACAGCTCGTCACCCGAAATCAGAACTTTTTATGGAAAGTCATATTATCAATAACTTTTTAACGATGCCTTTACCAGTGATCCTCCCATTCAATCTTTAACATTATTTTTTTAGAAAAAAAAGCAGAGATGCAAAAAGTAATATAAGGTTACAGATTAACTAAAAAAAGACCATTAAGGTTGTTTAAAAATTAATGAAATATTAAAAATTAAAAAAATGCACCAAAAAAGCACAGAAGTTGGGTTTTTTTTAATAATATTTTTTTAATTGTTTACTTTTGATGTCTAAGATTGATTTTAAATGTTTATGCCATTTTCAATTCTTTTCAATTTGTATGATAAATTAGGTATTTTTACCAAATTTTGTTGTACGACGTGCCAATTTCAAAGGAACTTTCTCATTCAAGGAAAAATTTGACCTTTGACCCTAAATCGAGGTCAAAGGTCAACTTAACATCCAAGTTGGCAAGGATGTCCACCTAGGTTGTATACTACAGACATCAAGGAACATTTTGGTATATGACTCCCTGTGCCAGCAGACCGGGACCGAAAAACCATGCGCGCCCCCCAGCTACTAGTCCTAACCATAACCATAAACCTAACCATGAACCTAATCCTTACCCTAACCCTAGCAATAACCATAAGCTAGCCCTAACCATTACTATAACCCTTAAACTAACCCTAACCCTAAACCCTAACCATAATCATAACCATAAACCTAACCATAACTATAACCATAAACACAAAACCCAAACAGAAATACACACCCAAAACCGAGATCTATAGGTCATTGGAAGCCAAATCCAAATCGAATTCTACTCCCAAGATCAAACCCTAATCTAATTCAGTTTATTGTTGTTTTTGTTCTTTGAAGTTTTTATAGAGGAAATGAATGTATAGATTCCGTAGCATTATCTTCCCACACAGTCGAAACGTTTGAAACAAAAATAATACACAGATTATACTAGCGACCTTGCGCAGCGCCATCTATTATTATTGGAAGTTCTACCACTAAATGTATGTGGACAAATGATGGCGTTGTTGTGATAAACCAGCGGCCGGATATTTCAGAACGATATCTGTCGAGAAGAAAAAAATCTGAACAACAATAATGAATGATTTAGTCACTGAAGTTTTTCTATGAACTCCAAAGGCCTACCAAAATTGCTGGGACCATAATCCGCCCGACATCTTTCCTACTCAACAAAGGCCGGATTTTGTCCTCATTAATCAAGGCCGGATTTTGTCCTCATTAATCAAGGCTCGAAGTCGATCATTATTTTTGAGTTCACTATACCGTTCGAGCGTAACATCTATTCTGCTTATGATCGCAAACTCAATGAATGAATACGCCGGCCTTGCCAATGACCTACGATAACAGGGTTATGACACCAAGCTCATATGTGTTGAAATTAGTTTTAGAGACCTTATTCCAAGTTCAAATAAGAGCTCCCTCCAATCCATTGTTCTCCTTCTTTAATCCTTCAATCAGCAAACAGATGAGGACGCGGACGTCCACAAACATGTTCAAATCCTTGAGTTAGCGTGCAATAATATGTTCTTATTCTAGTTTATATTCTAAATACGACAAACAATGGTCATTGAGCATCAACTAATAATCTTTCTCACTCAGTCCAACCCTCCTCTCAATGTTCTTCTAGGCACATTTCATTGCTAACTTTTAGATTTTTATGTTTAGTGCAATACTTTTATAATGACAGACGAAACGTTTGAAACAAAAATAATACAAAGATTATACTAGCGACCTTGCGCAGCTCTACCTATTATTATTGGACGTTCTACCACTAAATGTACGTGGACAAATGATGGCGTTGTTATGATAAACCAGCGGCCGGGTATTTCAGAACGATATCTGTCAAGAAAAAAAAAGTCTGAACAACAAAAATGAATGAATTAGTCGTGGAAGTGTTTCTATGAACTCCAAAGGCCTACCAAAATTGCTGGGACCATAATCCCCCCGACATCCTTCCTACTCAACAAAGGCCGGATTTTGTCCTCATTAACCAAGGCTCGAAGTCGATCATTATTTTTGAGTTCACTATACCGTTCGAGCGTAACATTTATTCTGCTCATGATCGCAAACTCAATGATTGAATACGCCGGCCTTGCCAATGACCTACGATAACAGGGTTATGAAACCCCCCTCTCCACTTCTCTACTTACAACCCAACATCCCATCACCTCTCCCACTCCCATATTCCGATCACATTTCAAATCCCTCCCTATTCCCTCCCTGTCTCCATCCTCCCCTCCTCATTATGGATGCATTATATGGCATTTCGATCTTATCGTTGAATTCTAAATGTGATTTTCTCATCTTAGAAATTAAGCCTAGCTCAAACTTTGGAACCTTTAATATACAATTTTCCAATGGTCACGCAAATTATTATTCTCCGGATGTTTAAGGCGGTAATTCGCGTGTATTTCCTTTTTTTCGTTTCGTGACTTAAACTCCATGTTGAAAAGTGTGAAAACTTCCGGGTATCTCGATCACCTGGTAGAGTACAAATGTCCGTATAACTATCACGCGTCGGTGAAACGAATTTAGGGGGGGGGGGGGGGGATGCACAATATGCTTTTACATATTTGTGTGTAAATGACTACATCAAGCAAAAGTACTTGCCATAGGTGTGCCGATGATATGAACGATACGGCAGATCAACCATAGGTCTAAACATGTGAGCCAAGTGAGATACAACTTGATATTATTAAAATTCGACAATTTTGGGATTAACTTAAAATGTCATTTATTGCAATATTTTTACCTCGTCTCAGCGATGCATGGATTTTTTTCAATGATACTATATAGATGGTGTGACCGGTGACGTAGTGCCCGGCAGTATGCGTGCGCACCTACAGGGAATGTGCTTTAATTCACACTTGATTGATCATTACTTACCATGCTTACGGTGTAATAGTGCAGTAGTCATGGTCTGCATCCCTAAGCACAATGAGAGACCAGGTACTAAATCTGGTTGCGTACGCACCATAAGGGCATGTGCTTTTAAAATTGGCGCTCAGTGATTGTGTTTTGCTTTCAAATAGTATGATGTATGCAGTAGTCATGGATTAGTACCTCTAGCATGTCTTTAGACCAGGCGCTAATCAATTTGTACTAACACTACTGATGTAAACAACGGTCACCTCATCTATAGGACTGGTATTTATATTGTTTACTTGTGAGGCCAGTAAAAGGTAAACACCTATTAAATATTTGGTGAATGAATACACTACAGAGTTGCCAAAGTTCATTGTATTCTTATTTTTATATTCCTAATCCACTTCATCCACTGTGCACCTATTTAAGTGCTATCTTTTTCTTCGTGTTTGTATATATTCAACGACAAGGTTACTGTAATGGGTATTTATAATGCTGAATATTGATCCAAAATACCTATAATTTAACCCTTTTCTACCAAACATTAGATATTTCGGAGAATAAACACCATGCACATGATGTAGGGAAAACTTGCGCACAACGCAAATGCAAAGCATAAGGTGGTTTATTGCTAAATTGGAAGAAAAAAACCGGGTTCTAACCACGCACTGTTGAAAGCTCCGTATTTCAGAAAGTTGCCATTTGATTGGTTTCACATTTTAACCAATTAAGGTTCAGGTGTATGTTCCTTAATATCCTTAAATATGGAGCAGCTACGTTTTCAACTTTTAAAGTTACAAGCTCTGCAGATTTTGGACCCAGTTTTTTGGGGACACGCTGTACATCACACTTTCCATGCAGTAGGCGTCTGCAGACGACATTCCAAAATGTCATAAAATGATTCAAATATGTCAAAATTGTTTAATGGTATTACCATTATTTGGAATCACCATGAAAAAGTCATTGGAATAAGTACAAACATGCCTGGTATTGGACGTACTAACAAATCTATCAATGTCGTCATATCGGGACAAGCATCCAACACTGCACCCATAAATGCTTCTGTTCCACAAGGATCTATCCACTACTGTTGGTAAGGGTTGGTAATTCGTGGCCACCCTGACGATCTGATAAACTTGAATTTTGATTTGACTTAGGCAGTGATTTCACTTCGGCGCCACACGTTTGGTTATTACGTTGTCGCTTAGGGGCTAGGAATTCGCACCTGCCCCGTCGATTGTGGTAAAATGTTATTATTCCTGGGCCTTGTGCCGTGTTTGTATGTTATGAATTGAATATCGTGTGATAGCCATGATCAATAAAAGCGATCTCTTGCATTGCATGATGATGTCTGCTAAAGATAACTCTTCTGCGTCCTGCCTGTGGTTTCTAGAGTCAGGGGGTAATCGAGAAATTTCCGAAATGCAATTAAGCAAATTTCCACTTTAACCCCTGCACTAGATATATATTGTGGTGGCCCAGTGGCTTCCTTGCGGGCGTAAGTCCCGTGGCAGGCGCATGCGCGATAGGGCTTTCCCGTCTGGCGGCTTGGTGGCACGGCCCCATTCGCCATTACGTTTCATGCAACGCACGCAAGAGGTCGGGTTTTGACGGGCTGGTGTTGGTTAAAAAATTCCCCACCCTCCCACCCTTTTGAGGGGCGAGTGAGAAAAACAGTTGGCTATTCGTATCGTATATTTTAGTTGGGATGTCTCACAAACGGGACATAGAATCCCGGGTGCAGTGGTATTTTTTCGACGTAAGAAATTGGAATATTAAATTGCTAATTATGAACGATGGATCTAAATTAAATAAACTAAAGGTATCACAAATTGAACATCTTGAAAGATTTAAGGTGGTAAATGAAAGAGGTGTTGAAAATAGTGGATACTGTCAAGTATTACAGAAAATATGATTGATTAGTTTCATGAAATACATGAGTTAATTATTTTGAGCATTACAAAAGTAAATGAGTAAATGAGTCAGCGGAAAGTTACACAACCAATCTCTATATAAGTATGAGTGGTATTTTGACTCTGATTTGGCTATATTCAATTCTGACGATTTGATTAAATTAATAACAAATGGACGCCTAAGTCATAGGCTAAGTTTTGCTTCGGCACCTCGCGTTTTCATATGACGCTGGTGTGTAAGGGTTGGTAATTCGTGGCCACCCTGACGATCTGATAAACTTGAATTTTGATTTGACTTAGGCAGTGATTTCACTTCGGCGCCACACGTTTGGTTATTACGTTGTCGCTTAGGGGCTAGGAATTCGCACCTGCCCCGTCGATTGTGGTAAAATGTTATTATTCCTGGGCCTTGTGCCGTGTTTGTATGTTATGAATTGAATATCGTGTGATAGCCATTATCAATAAAAGCGATCTCTTGCATTGCATGATGATGTCTGCTAAAGATAACTCTTCTGCGTCCTGCCTGTGGTTTCTAGAGTCAGGGGGTAATTATGTAAGTTCATGTTTATTCATGTCACGTATGATCGCGTTGTGGCGTGGTTGTCAAGGCTCTTCATGCTGCAAATTCAACATTTGGATGAACGCTGGCGTGACTGGAATAAAATTCATTGTTATGATTTATATAGTCCCCGCTAGTCCCGGGCTTGCAATTGATTAATTTAAAAAATTGAATGCATAAAAAATAAATAATACAATCATGTCAGTCTTTTAATTTTCCGTACGGGACATCTAGCTAGCAAGATATAGCCTGTATACCTTGGTTTATATATCTCATCAACCTCAGTCACTGTTATGTCACTGATATTTTTACTTATTCCAAGAAATAGGCCTACTTTACTGGATTGAATTTGAATGCCCTTTTTTAGGCTGTTGAACTACTAAAAAAGTTAACATTGTAAATTGTAATGAAAAGAGATATCATCCAAAAATCGCAATCACCCGTTATTAATTTCATGATTTATTGACCATCACTACTATTATAAGTCTAGATGAGATAGAGCTAGGATTCAGAGCTACACTTTATCAAGCCCTATTCAATTCAACATGTCAAATGTCAAATGTCAATCGCAACCAAAACTTAAAACTAAATAAATAAAAAAGCTTATTTTATCATATTAATTTTACACATTTTCAACTTCAACTTCAAGTTATAATAAAGTCATGAAAGTTATTAAAAGACAAACACTTACCGTTTCCCCGGCCATTCACAGTTTCAGTTACGCTCGCAATGCAGGAATAAATCTGCCTGTTGAAAATTACTCGAAAACGAAGGAATTGACGATATTTATTTTAGGCGAACTGAGACTAAGACTGAGACGCATCGTTTCCGATTTAAAGTCCACCAGGGATGGGCATCTATGTGCGTGGGTACGCAAAATGTGACTTGTAAAAGGAGGGCGCTATCTTGACAACGCTATCATTGACAACACGAAAGGGCACATGAAACGCGTGAGGTAACTCGCAAATAGAGGGCGCTATCACACTCAGAGGCTTCAATCTCGGTAATGTACAGTGACACATCGGCCTGTGTGTGCTAGCCGTTGCAATATTTCCCGCACGTAAACAGCCCAATATATTGTAACATGCCATTTTACGCCATTTTATCCATAAACACATGCTACAAATACCATCGATTGTCACCTTTCCTGGATGAATTGAATTTCGACAACAGAGCCAATTCTTTAGAACCCTACAATTTACCTACATATACCATAATTTATTCTAACATGGGCGTATTTTTCGATATTTTGGACGACGCATGAGGAGTCCCTAATTATTGATGCTTTTGGAAATAGAAACAAAATGGCTGTTACGCAGTTTCTGCTCAAAAACATGCTACAAATTCACAATTGGACCATCGATTACAACACTTTCCTGGATGAATTGAATGTCGAAAAAATACTCCAACAAATGAGAAATCTATACTCCACCTACGTATAGCATTATTTAGTCTAACAAACACCCGTAACTCGATATTTTGCGTTAACCGACCTTGTAGGTGTCTTCTAGAATATTCACAGGACCGACTCGTTACGCATTTTCTCCTAAAAAAGATCGTACAAAATCACAATTGAACCATCGATTACACCACTTTCCTGGATGGTTTGAATCTCGACCAAACTTCGGGATAATTAGACACCTATATTTTACCTATAAATGTAATTATTTATTCTCACAAGTATCTATAACTCTATATTTTGCGCGACGCAGCAACGGGGTGTGTTTCGAAATCGAAACAGAGCTCTACCGTACAACTTCTATGTAAATTTAGCCTTGTCCTCATTTCGCGTCATTGGGCTAAACTATTTGGCTAGAGCAACATCCTTAAAATGGCAAAACGAAACTATATAGTCAGCCTTCGGCGACTCAAATATGGCGAAAGAACATTTAAACTAGTCGATCTGCCGTTGTGTAATGTAGCATTTAGTTAATTCTTGAAAGTAAATACCTCAAAAGCGGTGTTGGTTGAGGAATATCTGCGTAAGAACATCTCATCAAATGCCTCAGCACAACTTTGAAATCCGGATGTTTAAGGGCGTATATCACAAAGTTAAAGGCGCAATTGGAAAACGGCAAGATCTTCATATAGAATAGGACATGAACATAATTTAATGGCCGAATTATCAAAAATGGAAGAAAAACCACGATAAATCCGACGACGATGTAGAAGAGGTTTTTGGTGATCTCGATTTCTTGTTTCGAGATTTGTTTCCTTCTTCGATCTGCTACAACGGTGTTGGGATCACGCGCGCCCTCTTCGATAACAAGTTCCGATGTGGAGTTTCCACTAGAACTCGTTGGAATGGCACTCGTTCCCTCTTCTGTTACTATAACAAGTTCCGATCTGGAGTTTCCACTAGAACTCGCTAGAATGGCAGCAGAGTTAAAGGATTGCTTCTGTTTCCGAAAGTGGTTTCTAAGAAAAATGTAGATCCATGTGTAACTGATCACTATTGCTGGGAGTGGAAATAAAAGCGCAATTGTCAATAAACCAATTTCGAATACATCATTATTATCGGGGTAACCAGCGATAACGCAATCTGAAGCAGACTTGTCATACTCAAATGTAATATCTTCTTTGGCAATTATTACATACATAGATGCAATCGGTATGATCCATGGTATGGCCACAAGAAATCCAAGCTTCCAAGATGTGAATATCTTCTTATACAAGATAGGTTTCACGATATAGAGGAGTCGATTTATTGCAATAACGCCTAATGTCCATATGCTGGGTCCAAAACTGGCGAAGATCATTTTTTTTCTTTTTATTTTTTTCTTTCCACAGTGCATATAGCACTCGTGCTTTTATTTTAATTAACTCTTGTCATTTATACATAGTAACATATTAATAATAATCATATTATGTATTTCATATAATTAAAACAATATATTCTTACTATCTTAAAGATTTTTAGTTACATATTACTTATTGTTTTGAAAATCATATACATGTATATAGTGGTAGCATAATAATCAATATCAAATATTCATTGCATACGTACAGTATTGGCTTCACAGATTTTCACAAATACGCTGTAGCAACACAGACTTTTGGTCTTTGATATGTTTTGCTATTTCAGTATAGAGTCTCACATCTTTTTTGAATATGATGTAGAGGTTCTTTCTGACTTTTAGAAATGTGCTCTTGTCGTTTCTGAATTTACACCACGTTTTGAAAATTGTGTATTTTCCCAAAGTAAGTAGAGTATTAACGACATGTATATTATCGTTATCTCGTACTCTCTTTATCTCGAAACCCAGAATGAGTGTTTCGAAGTTTACATTAATGTTTCGATTGAACGTTTTATAGATTAATTCGGCTATATCGGTCCAAAAACACGTTAACAGGTGACATGAAGTAAATACATGTTCATAATCATCTTGTACATTGCATACGATACATAGATTTGAATTTGACATATTCCATTTATGTAGGTGGGTTCCACATGGTAAAATATTGTGTAGCAGTTTGAAATTAAATTCCACCAACTTAAAATGCTTTGTTAGGTTAATTGTTTGGTTTGGCCAGATATCATTCCATTCAATCTTACGCTGGAAACGTCGATTCCAAAAAGTTTCGCAAGTTGCTTGAGTAGCCTTATTATCTATTATAATCGAATAAACCATTTTGCTTGTTATTTTATTCAGATTATATTGAGTGTAATGTTCTCCATTCCATTGAAATGAATTTCCATCTTTTTTACAATTACCATTGTCGTCATGGTCTTGACTCTTTAAAATGGTTCGCCATGGTTTTGGTAAGCTATCAAGTATAATCTTATAATCATGAAGATACGTCACAGAACCCAGTTTATTTTTTATTGATTGAACTGACATGAAACTGGTTTTTGTACATATATCTCCAATGTAAACTATATTACTGTCTATCCATTTTTTCATAAATAAGGCTTCGTTGTTGCATAGAATATATCTATTCCCCCATATAACTTCATTTTTAACATCAGCTATAGTATTTGGTGAGTTATACAACACGTTTGAATCATGCCAGCTCTTTGCAATTTGTCTATAGAAATCTGGTAAAATATGAGTCTTTAATGGTGGAAAGAGATGTTCGCTATCGAAATTCATTTTGAAGATTAACAGATCTTTTCCAAACTTTTCAAGATAAGATATGGGTATAAGCTTCCATTTGGCAAAGCTTGTGTCACATAGCCTTTTAACCCATGTTGTCCTCAAGGCAACTATTTTGGTTTTTACATCAATAAATTTAATTCCACCGTTCGAATAATCATTTATCATACATAGACGTTTAATTTTATCTCTTTTTCCTTTCCATAAAAAATCATATATTAATGTTTCTATTTCTTTTACGATGCATCCCGGTATAACTAGCACATTCATTATATATATAAGTTGGGACAAGGCAATAGCTTTAACTATAACAGTACGACCATATATTGTTAAATCTCTTTTCCTCCATACTGATAGAAGTCTTTTAAGCTTATCAAGTTTACTTTCCCAGTTCAGTTTTTGAATTTCGACCAAATTAAGACCAAAATATATCCCAAGTGACTTCACTGGGCCGATTGACCATTTTATATCGATACTGTTCGCTGGAATTTGTTTATTATTATTAAGCCATATGCCTTCAGATTTAAGCATATTTAAATTCAATCCAGAAACTTTACTAAAGCATTCAATAGTCTTAATAACTTCAAAAGTTGACTGTTGATCTCGCGTAAATACTGTCGTATCATCGGCTACCTGGCTTATCTTAATTTCGGTTTCTTGTGAGCGCCAATTGAACGGTATTTTGTTATCTGGTATGGTAAAGCCTTTAATATTACGATTATTTCTGATATTACATGCTAGTATTTCTACTGAGATGACAAAGAGTAAAGCTGATAGTGAGCATCCTTGCCGAATGCCTCTGGATAGACTGAAATATCTAGACTTCCACCCTTTATTTATTATACAACTAGAGCATTTACTATAAATGGATTTAATATAGGTTATAAAATTGGATCCAAATTTAAATTTCTTTAAAGCTTCGAAAATGAAGTTCCATTCCAGACTGTCAAATGCCTTTTCGAAGTCTAAAAAGATAATAGAGCCTGAAGAGTTATTTTCCGTAGAATATTCAATAATATCGTTAATAAGTCTGATGTTCTCACCAATAAAACGACCTTTGATGTAAGCGGTTTGATCATTATTGATTATTTTTGGCAGAATTTGTTGCAGTCTTTTCGAGAAGGCAGTTGTTAGGATCTTATAGTCGGTATTCAACAGGCTTATGGGTCTCCAATTTTTTAGTAATTTTCTATCTCCTTTTTTGTAAATGAGTCTTATAATCGCTCTTGACTGGGAAGTTGAAAGCTCACCCTTTGATAAAGCTTCTTCACATGATTGAAAAACAAACTTGGAGATCTTATTCCAAAAATGAATATAAAATTCAATGGGTAGTCCATCAGGACCAGGAGCCTTGTTACTTTTCATAGATTTAGCTGCTGAAAATAGTTCGTCCTTTGTAATCGATTTATCGCACATGGCTGCATCGTCTTCAGATAGTGTACAGTCAATCTTTGCATTAGCAAAATATTCTATTATGGCATTATTACAAACATTCATTGACGAGTAAAGCGATTCATAAAATTTTACACATTCATCTAATACCTCCCTATTAGTATATAACTCTCTATCATCATTTGTGAGACAGTCTATAGAGTTGTTTTCCCCATGACTTTTTTCTAAACCTAAAAAGTATTTTGTCGATTTTTCACCTTTTTCAA
The DNA here is from genome assembly GCA_035610835.1 of Ophiura sarsii. Classification (NCBI taxonomy): domain Eukaryota; kingdom Metazoa; phylum Echinodermata; class Ophiuroidea; order Amphilepidida; family Ophiuridae; genus Ophiura; species Ophiura sarsii. Next base: position 49,646,549 of record CM069457.1, on the reverse strand, counting down.
TCCAATTTGCTCTAGATCTTATTTGTGCACCCTTTGCAGCATATTCATAATATTTTTCTAGAGCCTTTGATACTTCGTCTCGCTTAAGTATAAGATCGGAAAAATCACTATTTTGGTCCAACTTCATGTCAATTTCTTGCAATTGATCTTGCAGCTTGCTTTCTTCAAGTTTTCGTTGCTTGGCACATGTAATTGAAAACCCAATTGAAAATTCTTTGAACTTAATTTTCATCAGGTCCCATAGAAGTCTTTTATCAATGTGGGAACCAGTGAATTCATTATCGAAGTTATCAATTATGTCAGTGATACCTTTTTGGTAATTTTCATTATATAAGTAGGATGTATTTAGTCTCCATGACCCTTTACCATTCGTTAGTGTTCTCATTTGTAGAGACATCTTGACAGCTCTGTGATCAGACTTTATAGATGGTAATATGTCACATGAATCTATATCTTTAACAATTACTTTTGATATTAACCAGAAGTCTATTCTCGTGAGAATCAACGGATTAGCCAGTTTATGCGTATAGGACATTTTATCTGGATTTTTGTATCTCCATATATCAACAAGATCAAAAGTTTTGCATAAACATTTCTTTAAAGATTTCCCAGACTTTATTTCTGCGATACGTCCTCCTTTTTTTATCTAGTTTGGCATCCATTATTGTGTTAAAATCACCGCCCATGATAACTGTATGCAACTCAATGTCTTGCATCCACGTTTTAACATCATTGAAAAAAGATATTCTTTCTGTTGTTGTATTTGGAGCATAAATTGTAATCAATGACAATTTTGAGTTATTAATTTCACAATTTACAAGTAATTTTCTACCATCATCACTTACTTTCTTTTCATAACACTTGAATGGTACTTTTCTTTTAACAAACAAAGATACGCCTTTACTTGCTCCGTTTGAGTGAGGAATGCCAAACGAGTGAAAATTTGGACCATCCCAATCCTTATTAACATCGTTAACGATGTCCTTGGTTATAAATGTTTCTGATAGGAGGAATATTCCAGCTTTTTGCTTTTTCAAATATTCAAAAACACATCGTCTTTTGGTTTTATCTCTTAAACCTCTTACATTTAAGATCATATTACTTGTAAACTGACATAACCAAATGGTTCCTGCACAGAAAAACAACATGGAGTAACACGACACCAATTAAAATATGTTCACTAATTATTTACTCAATAACGAGCAAAAGATGAGTTTTGATGTAACTCCTTGCCAGAATAACATATACGGCCGAGTGCACCAATGACGGGTAACTTAATAGGGAGGTAAGCTACCTCCCTAGTAGTTATGCTCTAACTGTAGCATAACTTACTAACGATGTAATACTTAGAGCATAATTGGCGAGTAACACCAGAATAGCAACTAGCGAGGTAAATATCCACATTAATCAGCATCGTCCCCTTACCAAATTAATTGGCGCATATGCTAGGTGTTAACCTATAGTTTACTGTAAAATTCTGGCGTGAATGGTCCTCCGTAATATTAAAACGTGTCGTCACTCGCTAGGTCATAGGTGAGTGTAAATCAAGAATCACGTGGAGTCGGCCTGCGATCCGGGAAAAAAATATGCCATTTTATGGCCAAAAAATTCGAAGTTTGTTTACCGCTTTTTCAAAAATAAGGACTATCATGACATTACAAACATATTTTGGGCGAGGGGCACATACAAACATTGCACCAAAAAGCACAATTTTAATGACAAACACAAGCACCCGATGGAAACAATTATATACAATTATAACACATCTCTTAACACAAATACTTCCGTGGCGTGGACACCTTGTCCTTCGCTTGATAACCGCGGAACCCCGGTTCGATTCCCAGACCACGCACGGCACGATATCCTTTTTTATTTCATTCATCTAGTTCTACCCTTCCACTCACAATAATGTTGAAACTTGGTTTATCAGTTTTTAATTAATAAAAACAATAATAAGTTTATGTATTTAGTCATTATTTAAGATCCTTGGACAATTAGTACATGTTGGTCAAAATATGACCCAAAGTCGGTGCGATTAGTGTTTGAATGGGCAAAAGGAATTGATCTAAATTTTGACTAAAAAAATCACCAAATTGCATGAATGGATTTTCAAAAATTTAAAAATCTTTCAGCTTATGAGGGTCACATTCCACTTCAAATAGACACCCCCTGGGTATGTCAGCGCAATTGGTCCTTCAGCATCAGCGAATCATCCCCTCCAATGTTCACAATAAATTTACGCTACTGCTAGAATCGACTGACTTATGGCATAAAACGTTATGCCCCAACTTACTCTTGGGTCCGGTCAGGTATAACATTTAGCGTAAATTACCCGCCAGTTACTAGCCTAGTAGCTTACCCCGCATTGGCGCTCTCAAAATGTTGGGTTACGCCTCAGTTACTAGCGAGGTAGCGCTATTCTTCAGCTACCCGTCATTGGTGCACTTGGCCGTTAGTCAATTTAAATGCCATTAGAACAACATTTAAACTATAAACAGAGTAACATTTCATCTATAGCGCTGGTTCTATTCAACACGTGACAAAAATGATTTTCGTTTTCTGCGTGACAAAGTATACACTCTTATCTTGGCGAGATCGAAATGGGTTAAACAACCTTAAACAACCTTAAACTCTGGTAGTTTCGTTATTCCTCCCTTCTAATTATTGGTTAACGACCGTTAATTTTCGGTCAGTTTAACTCTTAATCAATTATTGTTTTAAACTTTTTAACCAATTAATGTTTAAAACGCTCTAACCAACTAAAAGTTTAACAGTTAACTAACTTGGTTGCTTAACACGTTTAACCAATAACTGTATAGGATTTAGTATAACGCTTTATACTGTTGTTTATGGAATCAACAGTTATTAACCAGTAACTGTATAGGCTTTATACTGTTATTGTTTATGGAATCAACGTAGTAGTCCAGGCTTATTGGCAAGTTGGAACCTATATCATCAGAGCTGACAGCGATATTCGAAGGCAAGATTACAATACACGTCTCGCAATCACACAAATCAACCGCCAGACAGGCCTAAATGATGTTTGAGTCTCGCATGCATTATAAGCTTATTAAAAATTTACCGAAAATCCCCGGCGAAAATCGCTCAGAAAACATCATTTAGGCCCACTTGGCAGTTGATTTGTGCAACCGCAAAACGCACATTACAATCCCACCTTCAAATATCGCTGTCAGCTCTGATGACAGGTTCCAACTTGCCAATTGATATTTCCGAATGCATTCGTCCGCCATGATGTCACGTTGACCAGATGCACGTGGATAAGTTACCTAAACTGATTTAGTTTATGAGTGATGCAGTTTACGGTTATGAGTGATACAGTTACGTGTGAAACCAGTCGCGGTTCTTAAACCGATCTAACGCGGCCCTAATTTCCCTAAAACGTTCTTAAAGTTTAATACCTCATAAAACCGAGAAAAATTAATGAATATTGAACAATTTAGTTTAACGCCACCGCACGCCGGTATAAACCAGAAAGGTTTAATGGAAGTAATCAGTCGTGTAGAAAAACCTTAAACTTTTCCTCTTAAACAGCATCATTCTTATTCCAGGACTTAAGAGTGTAGGCCTGTAAAGTCAGATTGCATAATGCGCAGTGGGGTCTAAACTCCACTATGCTTAGAAGGCGTTTATAACAAATAATTTAACCATAGGGCTGTGTGCTTTAATTCTGCTCGCCCTGAATTGTAAATTAAACATTAATTACATTTAACAGTCATTCTGGAAGACCAAACATATTATAAAGAACATTCATCTCACCATCGTCGTCTACGTAACGGTATAGTAAAATGACGCATACAGATTTTTTGTTGATATAACATTTTGAGAAACACTTGAGCAACAATTTATTCAACAAAAACTGAGTAAAATATCACTCCAATAAAGAGCAAACTTCTTAATGAGAGTAAAAATACTCGATGTTAAAAGAGTAAACTTTATATGGCGTAAATAGGTGACTCATCAGTATTAAATCAACAATATATTGAGTAAAACGTTACTCCGTTTAAAGCGCAAATGTCTTAATCCAAAGTTGAGTAAACCGACATTGAGTAGAAATTACTCAAAAATCGATTAGTTACCAACTATAGTAATGAGTAAAATGTTACTCAACATTGAGCATTTATTTGTTACAGTACAGTGTGGTATCGGACAGTCACCCTTACCAAGAACAGTGACATTGTACGTGTACCAGATAATCGTAAAAGCTGTCAGCAGATCGGCGATGCTCAAACTTATCACAAATGCGTTGGTCGATGTCTGCAGTTTTTTCGAGAAAGAAACGGCGGCGATTATCATAGCATTTCCGACAAGTCCACCGATGGCTATCAACCCGATAATTATCGCCAGGAGAATCTTCTCCCAATATTCTACTGGTGGTTCCGAAGTCGCAGCAGTGGCATTGCTTGTAGCCATTTTGTCTAGCGTAATAAAAGGCGAACTACCACTCTTGGTTTCTAGCCACATCCAGTGCTCTTGAGAAAACAAGGGTACAATTTATCTTTGTTAACTCTGTATAATCTGTCATCAATTGTAGGACGGTGTATGACCAGTTTGTCAGTGGCGAACTACCAAAGTGGTAGGCCAGCTTTAAAACCATGGTATTGAATGTTGAAGTTGAGGGTAAGTGACTTGTGTAGACGGAAGTACATAATGCTAAAATGAATCGACTCGGTACTTATTACAATCTGCGCACATACGCCTATAGTGTCCATACAAAAGATTAAAAATCTAGTTTCACAATCCCATGCAATATACACAAGGAATGAAATAAGAACTACTACATCTTAATTGATTGTTTTAGATACTATGTGAACCAAAATATGATGAATTTTATGTCAATATATTGGACAGTAGTGATGAACATTTACGGTGCCCCTCGTCAATACACTAATCGTAGACTTCCTCAAAAGCTCAGACAGTTACATTATTATTAAATACAGTATTGAGAAATCAATCTTGTTCCTTGAAACACTGTTTTTTAGCGTCTCCAGACCCGACCCACTTGGTGAGCGTTTCAACAACTCCGTCGCCTGCCATGATGTCGCAAAGAGAAAAAGGACCAGCCTCGGTTTGATGTCGCAGCAATACTTCATAGCAATACAATATAATAGAGCTACTGCCCAATGCATATCATAAAAATAATTAACCAACAAATGGTTATGATTTTAACCAGCCCCATATTAAATATGAAGCAAATGTAACCAACAAATAGTTAGGTTTTAACCAACCCCAAGTTAAATGTCAAGCAGAATTAACAAATGGTTAAATTTAGCAGAATTAACCAACAACAAATGATTAACATTTTAACCAACAACACGTTAAAGTTTAGCAAAAAATAAATAAAAATGTAACCAACATTTGTTAATCTACCACTGTAGGGTTGTCACTGGGTTATTTTCCTTGTGATCAATTTGGCTCAATTTATCTAGTAGTCTATTCATTCAATTTGACAATGCAAAATTGTTGTATAATATCCGTAACATAATATAGATTTATTTGTAACAAGTCTCCTCTCTCCTCTATCTGTCTTTCTTTCTCTCTGTTTCCTCCTTATGACAATGTTACAAATCTTACTTAATATATTAAAAAAATAGGATCCTTTTACTGGCCGGCAATATTGACACAAAGTTGGATATTGTGATTGTCGCTCGGTTAATTATAGATATCTAGATGTATAAGTATTAAGATAATTGGAAGTCTGGTACGTACCTCAAAATACGACTTTTAATAAGGTATTTATTATGTTTTACCAGATAATCGGCATCAACTGCATGTCCATCTTATTCTATAATATTTAATCTCAGTTCTTAACATTAATTCCGTGGTATAGAGTTCTGTTCTGGTTCTAGAACTTGGTTGTTTATCTTCACGAATTGTTGATAGATACGTCTGTCCGAAGGATCCATCCCTTCCCAAAGTAAATTGTAACGCAAAGGATAGGTGTAGTACCGGAAAAGCTTGGTACGGAACCAAAAAAGGTGGCACTATAATAAATAGAAAGATTACCAAAATACGTTGTGATAATCTTTCCTCATGTGCAAATGATTAATTTTTAAAGCATTCTTGCTTGGATGAATACATAAATAATAAGTTTCGTGGTAAACTTATGATATTTCAAAATTATATACATTCGTCATGCTCATCCTTTTTATAATATCAATGTAGAAACTATTTGGGATCTACTATTTGAAAACTCAGGTAACGTAGTTTGTGAAATTATGCTTGCCTACATTCTGTAGCTTGCGCTTAATTGTTCCTTCTAATCATCAAATATTGTTGCTTGTACGGAACAATTGTTTTGGATTATAAATGAAAGTATCTTAATTTCTCAAGTCATACAAATTACACATTTCATATATAAATTATTACAAACTTAATAATACAAAACAGTACTTACATGGTCCGCAAAATTATAAGGCACGTTCAAAAACAAATCTCCAAAAGGTGAGGTCTGCACACTGAAGACATCAGAAGCGTTGGTCCGTTTCTCCCAACAACAAGTATGGTCGACGTTACTGTACCCCCAAGTACAATGTCAAGACTGAATACATTATGTCCTTGCTAGCACAACAAAATCACATTTACTTTCTGTGCACAGCATCCCGGCTTATACAAGTTATTATTCTTGCGCCATGTATATCAAGTCAAACCGTGATGTCTGCAGAAACCTAAAACCCTGATTCGGAGTACATGCTATATATACATGTCTACTCAATGATGGTAAAGTGAGGAATGATTCAACTATCCCAGCCCTACTTCCAAGAGAGGAATTATACAATTCAACAGGTGATTCAATTCTACACCTGGTTTTGAAATGATATAATTATATACTGTTGATACATCCACTAAAAGTTGTTATGACTCTCTAGTCAATAGTCAATCTTAAACTATCCCGAATTTACATATCAATATACCCTCTATAGTTCATCACAATCCATCCTATTGTGTCCACAATTATCCATCTCTGATCCCACTCTGAGTTAACGCCCGGATGAATATCGATGTCTTACATAAAATGTTAAGGGTGCGGTCATATTTTATGAGAGTATATTAAGGGCACGGTCAAGATTATAACACATAGGGTTTGAAATGATCATAAATCATTATTTAATATCAGAATGATTTATAAAATAGGTTCTAATGTGACAAGGGTAAAACATATTAACCAACAAATGATTAAATGTTTAACCAACCACATGCTAAAGTTTAACCAACAGGCTGTTTTAATCAACCAGTTTTGTAGTTCACCTGGTAATCCACCTGGTGATTGAACTTGTAACCAACAAGTTTAAAGATGTTAACCTATGTGTTTAGAGTGTATAACTTTAATGACAAAAGGGCCAGTAGAATAGAGTCTCAAAAACAACCCTAAATTATGTATATTTCGCGACTAAAATGTGATGCGACCTGTGGAAACCCGTAGGATGTCGCAAAATATGAACTAGGGATTATGGGTAAAATGTTTTTAAAAAAAGTAAATAAAAAATGTCCAATACTTTGTGTCATCATCTTTTATGAAATTTCACCTTCAAAAACTTACTTAAATCACTGTTCTTATTAATCTTATAGTGTTATTCTATTGAACTATGTCTATTTTTGGCCTGTTTTCATGATTTCCTGTTTTGTAGCTTTTTATGACATCACAATCATCATTCACTCATACCTTTTTTGTAGTAGTGATTGTAGAAAAATGATCGAAACAGTTTTGTAATCAGCACAGTTTCATCTTCCTTATGATATGAATATTTCCAATATGAAAAATCCCACCATGTGGTGGGTTTTTACAGATCGCATCACAAATTGCAAAACAAGTTGGCGCTGTGCTTCGTAATGTGTTTCCAAGTTCTACCCTAAACAAGTAAAGTAGACCCACAATGTCAAGAAGTATAACAGGGGCGTAACCCTGGCCAGAAGGATTGCTCCCACACTCCCGCTGATGCCCCCAAATGAAATGACAAACTCTATTATATTAACGAAAAAAATGGTCGGTTATTCCCCCCACCCACCCCCTTGATCATAGGCTCCTTCATGCCAACACCCTCACCTAAAACTATTGATCCTAGTTAACGCTACTGAGGGGTTTAAAAAAAGTTCGAAGGCAATGCTTCATTTTCACAAAGTTACTTCATAAATTCCATTAGTTTCGGCAACCTCCTTTTACAGGTACAAAACATGCATTAAGGGTCATACTAGTTTTATTATAATCCTAATAAAATTCCCTAGGAGGCGTATTTTTTTTGTATTCTTATCTTATTTAATTTTTTTAATTATAGACCAAAAAGTGCCAAAAACCTGTTTTTTTACCTGCAAAATCGTAGAATTTCTAAAAAATCACATTCTTTTTGCACTTTTTGGTCTTTAATTAAAAAAACAAATAAGATAATAATTTAAAAAAAATTCTCCTCATAGGGAATTTTATTAGGATTATAATAAAACTACAATCCTGGAAAAAAGTCTTGGAACACCTGCGTGTGATTAACGGAAAAGTGTCACCCCCACTCCCCCGTACAATGTTGACCAAGCCAGTGGCTCCTGCAGCTTGCCAAAGTGTCCCAACATTGATCGATGGGGGGTGGGGAAGGAAAAATCTCATTTGAACAATTTCCATTTATAACAGAAGACACTAAAGTATCAATACATGCACACAATACCCAGCACGGACGTGTGCTCAGCTCAGCGTTCGCGTTCCAAGGACTTTTTTCCAAGATTGTAGTATGACACAATTTGACAAAATATATGTTGAGTTATCTTGCACGAACCTAAAATGGGTCAAAAAACATGTTTTTTATATTTTTTTCCAAAATGGTCAATTTCATGTTCATGGTTGGATTCATTGAACCCTTTCCTTCAAGAAAATGTATACTTTCATATAGAATATATCTTGGTTAAGATCTACCCATAAATATTGTGAAGACTATTGCGGAGTACCGAAACGCACTAAATGGAAGTGGACAGCTCTTTCCACCATTGAAAAATCATATTTTACCAGATTTATATAGACAAATTGCAAAGAGATGGCATGAGTCAAACGTGTTGTATAACTCACCAAATACTATAGCTGATGTTCGAAATGAAGTTATTTTGGGAAATAGATATGGTCTATGTAACAGCGAAGCCTTTTTTATGAACAAATGGATAAACAGTAATACAGTTTACATTTGGGTTGCAAAACCAATTCCATGCCAGTTCGATCAATAAAAAATAAAGTGGGTATCAAGTATAATTTTATAATCATGAAGATAACTAACGTATCTTCATGATTATAAAATTATACTTGATACCTTACCAAAACCACGGCGAATCCTTTCAAAGAGCCAAGACCTTGAAGCCAATGGTAATTGTAAAAATGAATGGAGGACATTTAGCACAGGATTTTTCTGTTTTATTTTATTAATGCAAATGTATAGTTGTCAATGAATATTCTTTCATGAATAAAATAATTATGTACCATTCTTGGTAATTTTTAAGTTGTGGTAAACAATGAAACATCTATGTAGTACACAGTACCAATTGACCAATTACTCAAGTTAACATAAAAAGGCAACAAAGTATCAGTTTCAATCAATTCCTTTCTAATGTTTGCCAATAATGTTAATAAACTGTGAAAAAGAGGAGCAAAACCAGATATAACAATAGGCCTATCAAGAGACACAACTGAAAGAAACGGTACAAAAGTATATGAAATACTTGTTTTACTATTTGTTTCAAAGTCCAGAAATAAAACACAACAATGGATGACCCAGAAAAACCCATTGCTCACACCATAGCAGGGTAATTAATTAAGATCCTACTGAAGAATTTCATATTTATTCTGATCGAGTAACGTATTGAGAAATTAAAGTAATTTTGAAGAAAAACAATCTAAGAATACAGCTAAAGAATACATTTCCCACGGCTCTCAACGCCTTCCTTCCTCCGTCCGATCCACGCTCAAAAACAACTTAAGTTGAACAAGGCTTTTAATAAAAATATATATATACTAGGATTTTCATTATTTCTATAGTATTTGTAATTACATTCAAAAGTACAAACATGCATCAGAATGATCAACTTTCATTCGCAAGTGTTTTCTTATCAAAATGAAATTTTAAGAAAATGCTTTGTTAGCTACAAAATTGTGGTGTAGCCCGATGGGGTCATGGGGAAAAGTGCCTATCCCCTGACAAAAAAAAATGAGCGAACAAATCGGAGAGGCAAAGAAAAGGAAAAGCGGATGGACAAAAAAGGAAAAGAATAAAAGAGAAAAAAACGTAAAGGAGGAAAAAGGAAAAGCAAAAGGAAAATACACAAAAAAGAAGTAATAAAATAAAGAAGCATTTGTGAATTGTCACGCCATTTCATGGTGACCACTGGCCTCGCAGACATGCAGTGGCCGAGTCCAAGCCCATCCCCAGTTGCCATAGTGAGGTAGGGATAAAGTCATTGAAATGATTAAAAAAAATGATTTCCCGGGGGAACAAAATGTTTGGCGGTTTCGCCCACTTGGCGGTTTTTTTCCGTTACCATGGTTACAGTGTTGCGATATGCCTATTTAACCTCTAAAACAAAGCGCTACGTTGCATTTACTGTTTTACAGTTTAATTCTAGTAGATTTCTGTCCGGGAAATAGAGTTTGCCAGCATTTACTGGGCCTCAGTAAGATCAAACACACCCCCCTCTAAACAATCGAAAATGTTGACTTTTCTCGTCAAAATTACATCCATATAAGCTTTAAATTAAGTTAATTTCAGGCCATGTTAACATTAAAAGTCAGAATTTTCGCGCGCACTTTTCTTTTGTATATAAAGCGCAAATGATATATAAAGTGCAAAGCGTGAACAGTAGCCCAACAGACATTAACAAGGTTAATGACCAAAGTGATTAAAATCAAACTGGTAACTCTCGAAAGAGAGCTCTGAAAGGCCAATCAATTGGTTCACTGCAACTCAGAAAATATGCATGAAACAAGAAACACAAATGGGCAAAAGAAAGTGACATAAAATAAGATAAAAGCCCAAACATAGAGAACAACATCAAATCATAAATTAAAGAAAAATAATAATATCTGGAGGTCTGATTGGCATCAAGAGAACCTACACAACAAACTTGAGAACTAAATCTACCAGGACCTGCCTGTTTTCACCTGTTGGGGTGGGTGTGGCCGTATCACCAGCCCAGCTGGCTACATGCTTTACAGGATCATCCACCATCTCCCCAACCAAGCATTGACCTACACTTAACCCATGACCACCATGCTATTATATGTTTCAGTCAGATGTTGAAAGGACTTGAATGAAGGGTGTCATGACAGAGTATGAAGGCTAAGACAAGTTAAGACTTGGAGAGAAAATGTCAGTGCACACGGCACTTGAAAGCCTGGATTCCAGCTGCTGAAATGTTGCCAACAATATCGTCTGGAAGACTGTTCCATAAGGGAACAGCAGTGTGAATGAAGCTTCTGTCTAAGCAGCGAGTTGTGGCGGTCGGCAGGGAAATAGCATGGACTGGCATTGATACGCTCAAACGGGTAGCACGGCGTTGAACATATGGTGTGGGAAGTAACCCTGCTAGATCTTGTGAGCAGTTGGTAGTATGCATCTTGTACAAGACCGTAGCTGCTGCTACCAGTCGCCTGTGAAGCAGGCTGTCAATGTTGAGCTGTAACCGAGCAGTAGCTTCATTAACTGCAATGATTATAAGTGCCTTCTTTTGGATGTTGTCAAGCTGGCTTAGGATGGTGGATGAAGCATTCGCCCAGCTTAGTGAAGCATACTCCATAATACTGCGGACTTGCGACTTGTAGACAGTAGATCTACCTTTAGCCTCCAGTTTATTTACAACTTTGCGTAGAGCGCCAAGCGTTTGACCAGCTTTAGTGGCAATGCCTGAGATGTGGTTTGACCAGGTCAGCTTGCTGTCAATGGTGACGCCCAGGATATCCAGTTTTTTTGTAGATGGTAGTTTGCACTCTCTAAAGTAGATATCAAATCCAGATGGGGATATTTTCCTGGAGATTACCATGGTTTTGCATTTGGTAGGCTCAAAGGTCACTTTCCATTTGTCAGCCCATGCTTTTATGTTGCTTATAGATCTCTGTTGAGACTAGCAGCTACTGTGTTGAGATCGGTTGATGACTTACCCACACAATTGTTCTTGCCCACGAGATTTGTTCTTGCCCTCCCAATCAAAAAGGATGCTAGTGCCGCCACTGATGGGTGTTAATCCATTTTACTCTTCAACATTGAAGACAAAAACACATGCTGATACAACCCGAATTGTTTTCCCACAATTACCTAAACCGGGACGACATTTTAATTCTTCCCCTTTGACCTGGAAAGCTGGCTACGCGCCTGTTTTATGAGGACTATTTTCTTTAAATGCCACGGAAACTTGCAATTCCCACCCTTGCCAATCAAATGTAATTTGGCTACATTTTTGACACAGTAATTAATTAATAACATATATAGACTTTAGAAAGACATTTGATACCATCCATCGTGGCAAAATGCTAATAATTCTGCACGCTTATGGCATACCAGGACAGATCGTCGATGCTGTTGGAGACATGTACGAGGGAACCATGGCTAAAGTGATTTCTCCAGATGGAGAAACAGATATCGTTTGTTTCAACATCAACATATTGATGGATAAACAAAGAGTGGAACCATTTTGGGAAATCTTTTAATAATCCACTTTGAATACATCATTTAAGGTATGTGCCCGAAAACCCCTAACCACAGCCCCATGGTAATAAAATTAGTATTGTTCTTGCTAATCTTAATTGTGTGTACCATTACATTCATTTGTTCATTCCAATTTTTGAGTTGGTGAGTGATTTTTTTTTCGTGTGGTAAACTGTTTGTGAGCATTTTATTGAAATGTTTTGCAAAAGGGCTTACATCCAAATAAAGAACATAATCAAAACCAAAAAAAAAAGTGATTGATTAAAAAAAAACATACCGTATTTGATTGGTATACTATGTACCTCTAGAAGTATACACATGCCATTTCAAAGCGTCAATCATAAGTCCAGAACACTTTTATGGTTTTTTTTCTCAAATTCACTAAAACGGATTATTAACAGTCCCTTAATGCCAATAATTATGAAACACAACCTCATTTTCTAAAATACTCCGGCTATTTATATCTTTTCTACATAAAATGGAATCACCAGAATAAATATAACGAAAAATCAATAACGTTATTATTTTGCTCTTTTTGTATGGTACAGCTTTGGCGCATACGAAAAATAATAACCTCGATAGTTACTATTCTCATCTTACTCTCCAGTTTTGCTCTCAAAATTAAACTTACGCTGCAGTTAGGGCATTAGTACTGGAACGGCTTTAAGAAATACCTGAACATGGTTCTTTTCGTCGTATAAGTAAGAAATATTGCTTGCCAAACAAAACGAAAACGAAAACGAAAATGAAATCACCAAAGGATTGACTTCGAAACAAAACGGAAAGTTCATAATACTATTCAAATTCCCTTTTTAATTGTCTGTTAAGCCCGTCTGTCATTGTCGGTTGAGATTGGTAATATCGATTCATTTCACAAGGTTATTGTTTCATTTATCTGTACTGTAATATGCAATGCAGTAGCTTCAGATAAAAAGTATTATTCCATGCGAACTATTTCCGATTACAAACCTCTCAAACACTTAGAGTATTCACGCCACAGAAGTAGGATGGTAAAAGTCGTGTCGTGATTTTATTACAAAAAAAGGTTTTTTTATCAAGAAATATTGCCTTTGAGCATATAAAGTGCAATAATATCATTATTTGTATGTACCTCTCGAACAAAAAATGTTTGTAATGTAATGATGGTCCTTATTTTTCATCTTCAGAGAATGGTAACAAAACAAAACACATTTTCGGTCACAAAATTAATTTAAACTGAATTGCAGACCGGCTCGCCGTGGCTCATTATTTCAATTAACCATATGTGACGTACTGACGACACTTTTTGTTTGTACTGAAAACCATTAACATCCTTTTTTTTCTCTCTGATGGTATGAAACATTTGGCGCATGCGACAAATATTATTTTTAAGTGGGTCGATGCTAATTTATATGGATATTAATAACTTTGATAGATACTACATGTATGCTGATCTTAATTGTCGGTTTAGTTCTCATACTTACATCGCTAGTTAAATGGGTATTTTGAGATACATATGGGAGTGCGCCCTAAATTTTCCTGGAAATTGATTTTTTGGGGCACCAAAGTAATATTTAGGCGCAGTATATCATGTTATATTTCACAATTTGGTAATTTAAATTTATCGCCAATCTCTCCGTGCCCCTTTAACGCTGCATGTTGGTATACGTTTTACCGAGGTAGCTTACTTCTCCAGTAAGTTACGGCAAGTTGGTGCACTAGGCCGAACCTCTCCCATTTTGGAACAGAATCTTTGGGACACGCTGTTGTACATTATTTTATTTTATTTTTTGTCTATCAAATCCGTTCCATAGATATTTGCGTGTGCAATTTATTCATTGTTATGTTGCGTGGGATTTTGAAACAGAATTTGTTTGCTTGTTTGGAAACTAGGAAATTTGCGAAATTTGTAATGAGTGTCATGGGTGCCGACTCAATAATGTGTGACCATTATCTGCTTCCATCTACACCACGAGCCACGTACCACAATTTTAAATCCATGGCTTTAACCCGTTAAACAAAACGGCTACAAACAATGCCACCGCTGTGACCGATGAAATGTCATCAGATAATGCTACACCGATGCTACGTCCCCAGATTACATCATCATGTTATTGACTGTCTTCTATTGGGAGCAAATTATCCTGGCTTTTAGTGTCTGATTGAAAGCCATCGATGGACTTATCGGAAATGCCATGATAATCGCCGCCGTTTCTTTCTCGAAGAAACTGCAGACATCGACCAACGCATTTGTTACAAGTTTGAGTGTTGTCGATCTGCTGACTGCTTTTACGCTAATCTGGTACAGTGTCGGTGTTCTGGGTAAAGGCGAATGACCGATACCAGGAGCCCATTGGCTGTGTAAGTTTACTGGTTTTATGGTCTATGCCACACTTGCAACCAGCATGTGGACATTAGGCATCATTGCCATAACTCGACTCATCTACGTCGTAAAACCAATGTGGTGTAAGAAGATATTCACATCCTGGAAGCTTGGATTTCTTGTGGCCATACCATGGGTTATACCGACAGCATCATTGCTTGTACTTATTGTTAAAAGAAATGTTGCATTAGGGTATAACAAACCTGCTTTAGATTGCCGCGGCGCTGCTGCAGTCACATTAGATAATGATGTGTTTGAACTTGGCCTACTGATAATTGGACTTTTGTTTCCACTCCCAGCAATAGTGATCAGTTACATATGGATCTACCTTTTTATTAGGAATCACTTTCGGAAACAGAAGCAATCTTTTAACTCTGCTGCAACTCCAACGAGTTCTAGTGGGCACTCCACATCAGAACTTGTTATCGAAGAGGGCACAAGTGATCCCAACAGCGCTGTAGCAGTTCGAAGAAAGAAACGAATCTCAAAACAAGAAATCGAGATCGCCAAAAACCTCTTCTTCGTCGTTGTCGGATTCATCGTATTTTTTCTTCCATATTTGATCGCACGGCAATTAGAGACTATTCAATATCATTTACATATCCAATTCTATCTGAGGATCTTGCCTTTTTCGCGCCATTAACTTCGTGATATACGCCGCGAAACATCCGGATTTCAAAGTTGTGCTGAGGCATATGATGAGGTGTTCTTACGCGGATATTCCTCAACCAACACCGCTTTTGAGGTATATACTTTCAAGACGAATGAACTAACTATAAACACTACATTATACAACAATATATCGAAGAGAAATGACTCTGTCACCAAATTAGCCTGTAGCCTTTGGCTCCAAACATATTATAGCTAAGGAAACTTTTGGTCCTAGGCCTTCGCCTTCTCACTTAATCGGAATACATATCCGGATGTCGACTCATCATGTATATATATGTAATTCACGTTTTCGTGGACTTTTTGAAGATGAACTCTCAATTTTAACTCAAGCCTGTTCGAACACTTATGAATCGTAATGCTTGGTTCAAACCAAAATGTTGTTCATGATAGTTTTAACTTCCATGTCTATTTACAAGAACCGTATACTTCATGCAAATGGTAATTTACATGATTGTTTTCGATTTCCGTGTCTTTTCATGAACCGTGATGCTTCGTTCAAATTGTAATATTGTACATAATAGTTTTCAACCTTCAACGTCTATGTTGTTTTATAAACGGTATTGCATCGTTTGATAACTGAAATTATGTTTATGATAGTTTTCAACTTCAATGTCTTTTCATGAACCGTGATGCTTCGTTCAAATTGTTATTTTGTACATAATAGTTTTCAACTTTCAACTTCCATGTATTTTTATAAACGGTAATACTTCGTTTGAAAACTGAAATGATGTTTGTGATAGCTTTCAGCTTCAACGTCATTTGATGAACCGTGATGCTTAGTTAAAATTGTAAATTTGTACGTGATATAAAATTGAGATTATGTTGAACACATCCAAGATGTTATCTCAAATTTTAGACGGTTTCGTCAACCAGGTCGACTGATTACTGAGGAAGTCAGCCGACCTGGTTGACGAAACCGTCTAAAATATGAGTAAACATTTTAGATTTGTTCAACATAATATCACTGTTAAACTATTGTAACTTGCATGTCATTATTTTGTTAACCTTACTTCTCTCAAATTGTAAATGTGTACATGATAGTTTGTTGAACTTCCATGTCTTTTTATGAACCTTATTGCTTCTTTCAAACGGTAAATTTGTACATGATAGTTTTCAACTTCCATGTGTTTGATGAACCGTAATGCTTGGTTTGAGTATATACAGTATGTTAGTTTTCTACTTCAATTGTTTATATTTTATGAACCGTAATGCTTCGTTCACATTGTAATTTTGTACATGATAGGTTTCAACTTCACGTGTTTGATGAACCGTGATGCTTTGCTCAAATTGTATGTGTACATGATATACTGAGTTTTCAACTTCCATATGTTTGATGAACCGTACTGCTTCGTTCAAATTGTAATTTTGTGCAACGTCCTTGGTTTTTTTATGATGCTTTGTTCAAGTTGTAAATGTGTTTACAGGGTGTATCAAAAAAAATAGGACTCTCTTTCAGCATGGATTTAATCCTTATTAAACCGC
Source organism: Ophiura sarsii (assembly GCA_035610835.1). Lineage (NCBI taxonomy): Eukaryota > Metazoa > Echinodermata > Ophiuroidea > Amphilepidida > Ophiuridae > Ophiura > Ophiura sarsii. The sequence goes on along the minus strand of CM069457.1, from coordinate 49,629,353 downwards.
TGAACCATTACCCATTTGATTTCATTGTAAAGTACAACTAATAAAGTTAAAATCCTGAAAAGATGAGATCAATCCATTGTCGATTAAAGAAAGTGTGACCAACTAGGCAAATCAGCCTATGTTGCAGTATGTACAATGGTAATTCACACAATAAAGGTATAGTATGACAGTGTAAGATTGCATACTTTTTAGGCTTAAAGGGAAATTATTTGTATTCTTATCATGCCAACTTATTTGTATTCTTATCATGCGTATGGCAGAAATTAAAGTTGACTTACAAGTCTAATCTCTTTCTCTGTCAATGATTGCAATATGGTCAACTCTCATGAAAATAGTGCAAATGAGATTTCAGAAGTTGAAGAAAAATAAATTGTCTCCAATATTATTCATTACGCTATTTTTTAATAGTAGACATGTACTGGATACTAAATTAACATTTTTGTGAACAACACTCATTGCATTTTTGTACAATATAACGTTGAATTCAAATTATAATATCACTTTTTTGCAGATTTTGTTCCATGTTTATTACGTTATCTACTGGCTATCAGCTCTAATTCAAAACGAGTTTACAAACTGTGATGCCAAAAACACAAAATTGTAGTTACGAAATCATACTTCTATCAATTACAGCGAACAAAATGCAATGTAATTTTGTAAATTGCAAGTATTATGAATAGTTTTTGGTCTTCATTTTACTGTATGAATCTCAGTTTTAAATCTAAAAAATGCACGGTTTTCCAAAATGAATATATTGTGCAAAGTATAAAATATATCTTTAATCGTATCTTTTTCCAATCGTTATAATGTTTTTTTAAAAGTTAGCTCAAAAACAATAATATTATACTTTACTAATTAACGCTGGCATTGGTACTCTGACTTTATGGGCTGGGCAACGTAATAAACATATACAAACACATGTAAACAATTATATTCAACATCGACCAAGGCAGTTTATTTTGTACACAAACACATCTTGTCGCCATACATTGAAGCCCATTTGACAATATGAAGCAGTAAAAAGCAGTATATACACTTGTAAATTACACCATAATGCAATTTCAACGACGAGGATGGATAACGTAATACACATAGTCGCAAAACTGTTTGGTGCATAATTTTCAAACGCTTAGTTTTACATCACAACACATTAAGCTTATATTCAATCTTCGTTTACCAACGGAAAAACAAACAAAAAGTAATAATGCTTACTATATATATATAATCTCACTAAAACTTGTTTTAAATGACACAAGCACATCTTATATACCTCAAATTCTAAACATCCACAACGATAATATACAGAACTAAGTACTATCAAATGAAATATAAATTTCTATGTATTAAGCGCCATCAGTGTATTCAGCAATGGTATTTTAGTAAGTTAAGGTGCCCAAAGTCCACCGAAAGACAGTTCTATATATTGTCGACTTGCTCTTTTGATGTAGGGTAAATATGGTGAATAACGTAATAAACATGGTCACTAAATCGACAGATGTAACATGGCACTTTACAGGTATGTTGTTAGACCATGACATCATTTACCTTTATGTAAATTATAATAGCACTAAATATTGAATAGCTTTTTATCTCTTAAAATTAGTAAGATATTGATTTGTTTTATCTTAAATGATGGTAGTAGATTTGTAATAAGACTGCACTCTGATGACCTTTTTTGTCTCCACTATTGCATTTGTTTCTGCCGGTATATGACTTCAGATATCATTCAGCTTAATATTCATATTACTTACAAGATAAAAATAAGGAATTCTTACCATTCGTCGTGTTTTGTTCGCACTGCACTTTCAACGAGACGAGTTTTGTTCGCACTGTACTTTCAACGAGTATTCTCCATGTATGCCTTCGATAAGGGCCTGCCACATGTCTTTGCTTAATACAGTCGTAGAGTGTGGCTGTATCTTTATCGATTTATTCGATAACGTAATAAACGATAACGTAGTAAACGTTTTTCGTACACATAAGACCATGTAGACAATCTGGAAAGAGCCAGCGAGTGCTCCAAGTAACCACAGAGTCTATGTATATGTATCAAATAGGTTTTTTTTTTAAAAAGTGTGTTTTGATACATAGTTCGGGAGAAATCTGAATAACGTAATAAACATCCTTAACAAGGTCGCAAGCTTTGCAGCATTTTGATTTTTTCTCAAGGTCAGACATGCTGCTAACAAAATTTGAAAATATTATTTTCCAATACCAATGTTCTTTTAGATACAGAATATGTACATTTAAATGTTTAAATGGTAATTTTGAACAACTTTGATATTCTATATATCGCAGGTAACGTAATAAACATCAATATCTCGGACAGAATATATTCAATTGATACAGGTTAACATCGTAACAAATGTGCATTTTTTTCTAACCATGGAATATCGCTATATGTTCCCTACAAATTAGGACACGTGTTGTAGAAAGTGTTGTACTTTTCGTATTGTAATTAATAAAGGCAACATGAGAGTTAACCATATACGCACTTTTGACATGATTGGTGCTTTCCGCCACAACTTTCCTACATGCTGAGGCTTTCTCATGAGAACACTGAGCAACATCAAAGGAGCAACATTGAACATTGCAATGAGGGCGATAGCACACAGAATCTCGGGAATGACAAGTCTGCGAATAGTGCCACGGGCCTGATTCCATCCAATCCGGGGTGGCACAGCGTATTTCGCCGCACAATCACGCAGGAGAAGCTCATTATAAGCCGCATTACAGAAGTGCGCGTTATGGGGAAAAGGCCAATAGTTACCACGCACCGCGCGAGGGTGGTCTCGCTACTAACTAAATGTAAGCTCAGCCTACCCGATGTATATTGTCTCGGACAGTGTTGTCGACGTCTCTGAGAACCAATGGAAATGGCTTAACATTTTTCAGCTACTTAAAAATACCTCTTAGATGCCTTTTAGTGGTGAAAAACAAACGTAATTGCATGATCCGCACAAATATGGAAATAGTCTGGAAAGGGCATTGCACTTTCAGCATCGGATGCATATAACACCCTGGAGGAGCGGAAGGCCGATGGGCCTAATCCTATATTATCCAAACAATCGCCCCAAAAATGTAAAGTCACTATACCTATAGCATTGTTGCCGATACAACGATCACGATATCCTATGCTCGTCTGAAAAACATTATAAGTTGTTCAGGACAACTAACAGCGTTTGCGATGCAAACCAGAATTCGCTCAAGCATTGGAATTAAAATTGACCGTTGCGTTCGACAATACCCAATTTTCAGCTAAAACCGACGGTTGTAGATGTATACATACTGCCTCTGATTCCGTAGAGGATAGCCAGAGGATACATGAATACAAATTAAAAAGGTTGGCGATATATAAGCTCAACAAACAAATTAGGACAATGACAAAAAGGGTCTATTTTGGCAATGAGTGGGCGGATACCCAAGCTCGGTAACCGGATGACAATGACAATTGAACCCGGAGGTTCGGCCAAACCAGTTAAGAACATTACAACTCCAATTCCTATCACCTGATAAGACACTAGCATAATTCAAAAGTGTTAACTGTCGTTACGCACACACTAGCTGCTCACTCATCCTACTATGAGAGGCTCACATAAACATTACCAACTCATCCTACTATGAGAGGCTCACATAAACATTACCAAAATGTTCACTGGAGAGTAACATCACTGTATGCCCAGATAGATGCTTATCTCTAATAATCTCTGCGGACGGACAGTTAAATTGCAGTTATAATATCTTGATTTTGAGCTTACAGGCATTGCCCTCCTCACTCAAGTGCAGCCGATCATGAATATAAAGGTAGGTGGACTTGTAAGAAAATTGTGGATGCGGGATATAAAAACCACCGACCTGATTGACTAGTTTTCGGGCCCGGCGGTTGCAATCCCGGCAACATCTGTCGATGGCTTTATAACACAAAGCCCCCCGGTATTCCGCCCGGGGGAGGATACCCGACAAAGCCACGGTTTAAATGCGGGCAAATGGCTTTCAACAGTTGCAGGGTGCGATTGCACTGTTGATTGCCATTGCGTAAACTCGCCAAGTCATTCCCCCGAGGTGAATTACGATCATGGATGGAGGGGCCTCGGATGCAAGTAGTGACGTTACCTTTGCATAAAAGTGGCACCAATGCATGCCACCGTCCCCGGACCACCTGACCGTTCCAACATAATTAATTTTGCAGGTATGTGCTCAGCACGTAACAGTACATTTACATTGTAAACATTTGAGAACCAAGAAACGCAATAGCGCCATTATGCGTGGGCATTTTGCAGTCTGTTTATTAATTACTTGAACAACGCCTTGGTTATATCGCAATGCAAGATTATTTTCTTCACCCCATATTGATAATGCTACGCATATAGGAAACAACTCTAAGAAAACAATATGATGTCCTTTACGTTCACTGAGAAAGTGTGAATCCCAGGAGCCTTGAGCCCATCTGCCACTGAAAAAGGCCGCAACACCCACACTACCACTTGCATCGGTATATATGTTAGAACTAAAGGTCCATTCTCGATCTAATAATGAAGACACACCATTATATTTATAGTTGTCGAGAAATGTTAGCCACATCTTGAGGTCACCTTTCAACCCATTTGATAGACGTTTGAAATGATATGGTTTGTTCACACCGCATGTTAAGTCAATCAGTTGCCTCCTTAACACTTTCCACGCGGCAGGCAGCTGCAGACGACATTCCAACATTTCACAAAATGTTTCACATATTTCAAAATTATTGAATTTCATTACCATATTTGGAATCACTATGAGAAATACATTGAAATAAGTACAAACATGCCTATAATTGGTACAGCAAACTTTAAGATAGACCTTGAAAGTTGGGAAAGGTTTCTGACACATCTGTTTTGTATATGGTAAAACCAATTGATTTCTATTATATTATATATGGAAATATACATGTTTTACCAATATGCCAACTTTCAAATAAATTTATAGGATAAGCTTCCGCATTAAACAGAATATAAATTAGTCAATTTGCCCAGAGGTTCTGGTCGAGTATAATTCCTGTTATTGCTGGTCGGTATGATCAGCCTATAATCGCAACCGCGACATTGATTCGGTGCTGATGTGCAATTTTTGGTCAATTTAAAATTGTTGACGGACGTTTTCTTGTACACTTTCCGCTATATGAAAAATACTCAATTTTTCGTACTTGGAAGTGTATGGCGTAGTAATGTTTTGAGAAATTGTTTTCTTATTGATCAATAGGTGGGGCCACAAATTGTATGGTCTCATATGAAAAGCCGCTCATGCAAATTCAAACTACGCTGGATTATGTAAGGCTGTGTACTTTTTACTTTACCGCCATTCCAATGGGATTTATACATTGTAGACATCACAGTGATAACCCATTTACTGAGATGGTTGAGTGACTTTTAATAACTGCTGCTGTATGCATTCAACCTGGTACTCTTTTATACTGTATGATTCCCATTGGAAAATTTTAAAAACACATGGCCTTGTATAATTCATTGTATCTTAAATTTATTTGTGTGGATTTTCATAACATTTGCAGCATTTAGAAGTATAAGGATGGTTATCCACTAAGAATATAGGTTTGAGACAATTCTGAATATCTGCTTGCAAAACTTTTTGGGTCACCTTGTCTGTATTTTTATTTAGAGATTGGTTGCTGAATTGAGGCACCACCCATCTATGTAAGCCTGTAAACGTGACACGCAAAAAAAGGTGCCAATACACGCATGACCTGTGACTTTGTGTAGCAATTGCGTGTACACCTACCTGTTCATAAATTATTATCTTTTTTCTTCTCACAAAGCCAAAATTTTCATTGAATGTACAATACATGTCGTCTCTCTCAGGCCACATGATAATGATATCTACCTTTAAAGCCCCACATTTGTAATTGAAGTTGAATTATATAGATAACTAAAATATATGATTGATGATTTTGATGTAGACAGTAATTGCTCTTTTGAAAAGAGTAAAAGGTGCATCATTTCTCTAACGCGTAGTTTGTTTGTGTCAACATTGTTTGCATATGGGCGATCATTCATGCAAAGACAAGCCACTATCTGTGACGGTGCTTGTTGCTAGGGCGTAGTCTGCTAGGGTGCTAGCATGATGCTGACACGGGACTTAAATCGTTAAAGGAATGGTAGCTATTTTAACTATATTTTTATGAATTATTGTGCATTGTCAAATTATTGCAGCCAAGAGTCTTCAATTGAAAATTTGTTTTTAAGATTTCATATCGATATTAACTAATGTTCTTGCTAGCAAATGAAGGTTGCATTATTGACAATAAAATATCAATAACTATATGAGTTGAAGTTTTGAATTACTGATTACTAGTTCTTATAACATATCGCCCAATATTGGACCAATATTTATATAATATTGGATGGCTTTGAGGGTGATACAAGAATATATTGCACGAGCTATAAAGACGGAGTCGGAGACAAGTGCAATATTTTTATAGCGAGTGCAATATATTCTTGTACCACCCGAAAATAAGACATCCAATATTATTATTACTATATGATATGAAAGCTTTACCTGTATTTAGTTTTGGCGTGCAATATTAACTGTTATTGCACGCATCGGACTCGTAAGCGTTCGATATTACAAATACGCGGTATAGATAAAAGCTATATTATATAGTAATGCCCAATATCGCCCAATGACATACACCTAGCACATAAAGTCCCTGCTCAGGTGATTTGAGGTTGACTAATTCAAAATATATAATCGGTACCAAAAATCTGAGATATACATTAAATGAGCAAATTTCTTCTCCGCAGTTTGATACCTCATTCAATAAAATCGAATGGATACTTTTAAAGTTATGTCGATTTCAATGACCGCGGATGCAACAGAAAAGTGGCACTAGGTATAGGAAATCATTGATTTGTGTGTGATTTACCATAGACGGTAAAAATCAATGTTTTACCCGTCTATGGATTTACGCACTGAAAAACTCACAGCTTATCAGCTAATAAGACTTGTATTCTTCACAGCCAGATACACCCTTTGTCCCGCACATTGCGGTTATCACTAAAGACCCATTCATCTGTCACGTTCAGATAGCACACAGTTATCACACACAAATCAATGATTCCTATTATAATATAGTATAATACCTAGTGCCACTTTTCTGTTGCATCCGCGGTCATTGAAATCGACATAACTTTAAAAGTATCCATTCGATTTTGTTGAATGAGGTATCAAACTGCGGAGAAGAAATTTGCTCATTTAATGTATATCTCAGATTCTTGGTACCGATTATATATTTTGAATTAGTCAACCTCAAAGCACCTGAGCAGGGACTTTATGTGCTAGGTGTATTTCTCCAATATTGGCCCGATATTGGCGAGTGCCAATATTGAGCCAAGCTTGGGCCAATGAGCAAATAATATTGCGCCAATATTGCAAGCCAATATTGGGCCAATGGAAAAATCAATATTGGGCCAATATTGGCCAGTGCCAATATTGGCCAGTGCCAATATTGGCCAATGCCAATATTGAGCCAAGCTTGGGCCAATGAGCAAATAATATTGCGCCAATATTGCAAGCCAATATATTGGGTCAATGGACAAAATCAATATTGGGGCAATATTGGCCAATGCCATATGTCTCCAATATTGGCCCAGTATTGGCCCAATATTGGCACTCATTGGCGAGTTCCAATATTGGCCCAGTATTGGCCCAGTATTGGCCCAATATTGGCACTCATTGGCGAATGCCAATATTGGCCAAATATTGGCACTCATTGGCGAGTGCCAATATTGGGCCAAGCTTGGGCCAATGGCCAAATAATATTGGGCCAATATTGTAAGCCAATATTGGGCCAATGAAAAATCAATATTGGGCCAATATTGTTATGTTATCTGGGTAGCCGCGTGGAAAGTGTTAAAACAACCAATTTGTGTTACTAAAATCAAACAAACTACGCTGAACATTAATTCATCAAACACATTAATGTCACACTCATTCGGTTCGGTATTCTACGTTCGATATGTTCAACTTAATGTATTATTGTGTACTATAACTATACCAAAGTTGTACACCCACGTGACAAAGCCCACGTGATAAACGCACCATTTTGCAAATCTGACCTAAACTAATTCCTAATGTAGCCAAAATAAATTAAGATTATTCAGTATAACTTGAACTAAACGAAAACACTCCAATAGCTTGTCAACATGTTCACTATTTCAATAGCTCATTATGACTTCAAGTTGAAGTGAATTCAGTATAGTCATTTAGTAACCGTACCAATGGGAAATTCAACTTAAGTTGTCCGCGATACAAACAGATCTTCAACAAAAACAGATGGTTATCAGGTTTGTTCGTAAAGCTAGGCATGACCTAAGCATGCCCTTACCAGATATTATGCCAAAAGTCAAATGAAATTCACTATTATAATTGTGAAACTGTATTTTATAAAAAGTTAACAAATAATAATACCATTCAACTTGTGTACAGCGTACAGAAACAATATGTGAGATGTATGACATGATTCGAGCTATTTGAATAAAACATTCAAAGTAATATAATTAATTATGACATTAGGTACATCCGAGAATTAGTAACTGTCTGTTCTAAACTGATAAAGCCTAGTACATCCGAGAATTATTTACTGTCTGCCCTAAACTGATAAAGCCTAGTATATACATCCGAGAATTATTTACTGTCTGTCCTAGTATTATCTACTTCCGTCTACACCAGCCACTTACCCACAATGTCAGTTCCATTAATGTCAAGCTGGCTTACCACTTTGGTAGTTCGCCACAGACGAACTGGGCATACACCTGTTCACTTGCTGACCGAATGTATAGAGTTAACAAGGAGAAAGTGTAACCTTGTTAAATTCCCAAGAGCTGAGGATATGGCTAGAAACCCAGAGTGGCAGTTGGAAACAAAATGGCTACAAACAATGCCACCGCTGTGACCGATGGAATGTCATGAGATTACCTTGATTACACAAACAATTGTCAAATTCCATAAAATGGGATAATACAGGGTGACCCAGAAAATGATGAACCCAAAAATCATAAACTTAAAAATAAAAAATAAAATAAAAAAAATAAAAAATATGGCATTTTGTTTTCAACAGTTATGTAAACAATTTATTCAGCTTTCTGGAGAACTTTAGATCATGTAAATTGGCCTTACCAAACTAAAGATACACTTGATTGTGTGACAGGGGGTGTTTTCGCCCTTTTGTGAAAGTGAAAAAATTGTAACTTGGTTCAGATATGAAACTTAATTCTGTTCTAAGTACGGTGAGTTAAGCAATCTTTTCTTTTTATCTGTATTTATCAAATTATCATTTTCAAATGAAGTCAAGGGGACTTCAGTTTTTGTTTTCAAAGTCTCTTATATCATAATAATATTGATTTACTTAATAAATGAAAATTGATATTGATACTGTGCAGAATAATTTATAAAGTTCATTGTACGGTTTCAAGCAGGCACTTGTTTTGCTCATGTAGCATGAAACAATTGTTTTGCACTTCACTTACACTACAAAACAACACTTCTTACAAAATTACACGTATTTTAAGTTTCGTGTGGCCTATTTTTATGATCTAAAATGTTTCAGAAAGTTAAATGTATGGTCACATAGCTGGTGAGCGAGTTATGCAATATTTCGTTATTTTAATGGTAAAACAAAATATTGAATTTTGTGATTTTTGGGTTCAACATTTTCTGGGTCACCCTGTATTAACCCAAATGTATGATGAAAATATAGTTTTAACGACGGGATGTATATAAGATCACTAGTAACTCATATCCAATATAATTATTGCCATTGTAATAACATACTTTAAATCCAAGATGGCCGCCAAATGGTCATGTAAAAATAGTCTACATGAGTGTATAATAATCCAAAATAGATCATGTAAGAGTGTATATTGCATCACATTCCCCAAATAGTAGTGTTCTAAACTGCTAAGCTATTGTTTTCAGATATAAGGCCAACCTCTGTGACAATTTTGATTCTGTATCACATTCCAAAATGGCTTCCAGAATGGTTAAGTTGATGTTAAATGGCCTATTTTGTTGATTTGTATTGTAAATGACCATACTATGTAATACCAATAAACCCCCAAATCTCATGGGACAGCATTCATTATATTTCTATGATAAAGCATAGGGAATAATGATAAAAGTGTTAACTTGACAATTACAGTCGTTTTATAAGCGAGAAAATCGACGTTTAGTAGGTAAAAGTATTGGTAACATATTTAGTGGCATGAAATCACAACAAACTTCCCCTATATTACCTCAGTGAATGACGTCCTATACTCATAGGCCAATCAAACAAGTGTCTCCTTATCACGACGAAAATAAATGAAACTCTGTTCTACGATCGCCCATTATTTAGAAAACGAGGGGAATTTGGTTGGAATACATTTTGTTACTATGAGGTATTAAATATATAAAACCCTAAAAAAAAGACTTGACAAAAAAAAGAAGACTGATGTGTTTATCTTTCAGGGATACCGATATAGCAATCACGTGTTCCAGTGCATCGTCACTTGCTCGAGAATATAAGGAGAGTTATCAATCTGAATGTGACAAAATTGCCACTACAGGGTGTCCAAGAATGATTCATACCGTGTTTGAAAAAAATATCAAAAATATCAACAAAAATCCAAATCGCTTATCTGCAATATAATGTGGAACATATTTCCTACTAGCTCTGTCTGTGTCATCAATATATCGGTATACGTTTCGATATGGCATAACATATAGTGAAATTGGTATACAAGTAAACATGTTATCGCTTTAAGGGTATTCCTATTGATAGAACTCATACCAAACTCATACCAATCACTCAAGCTGAAATATTTCCTCACATCGTTCAAATATTACTTCATAACACATCACAAACATAGAAGGAAACAACGTGTTTATCAAAACCAAATAAATTATACTCACATATCAATATTTTATCCTCATACATCGGAGGATTCCATCAGAATGGCAATGGTCCACTTTGGCGGGAAGAAACGTGATCTTCAGAGTTGCCAGCGTTGCGTTGCTACATTTAGTTGTTGGCATCACGTCGGTCTATGTATGTTGTTCCCTTGTCAAACCCCGAACACAGACTGAGCAAAGAGGAGGCTCTCTTTATAGGGCGATTGCAGGGGGTCATTCAGGTAATCCTTTAAGGCCCTGTCACACCATAGCGTATGGCCTGAACGTGGCCTGAACGTATGCCGACGTATTCAAAAAATAGCTCGAAAATTGTCAGAGTCCAAGAACGTCCAAGAACGTCCAACTTCCCAACGAATTGCGTAGGAAAAGTCGACATCGGTGATGGAATGGACGTATCCATAGCGTATTCATAGCGTATTAAACGTATACAATAGTGTATGACTAACGTATTGATAGCGTATCACTAACTTATAACAAACTTATGACAGCGTAACACAGCGTATGCAATCGGCAAGCGTATGACCGACGTATGCTTAACGTATTCGAAGCGTATGTCTGCCGTGTTCGACGTATCCTCAGCGTATCCTCGGCGTACAACGAACACGTGACTTATGCCGCTGCAGAAATTTAGTTTCGTACACGGCGGGACAAGTGTTGCCAGTTCAAGTAAACGCAGCCTAGATGATAACTATTAAAATATTTAGAAGGATAAATCTATAGGTCCAACCTATAACTTACGACGAGTAACGTACCTCTAACGTATGTCTACGCTACGTTTAGCATACGTTAAGCATACGCTCGCATACGCTGTGATACGCTGTCATAAGTATGTTATAAGTTAGTGATACGCTATCAATACGTTAGTCATACGCTATGTATACGTTCAATACGCTATGGATACGCTATGGATACGTGACAGGGCCATACACGATCGCCCGGCATAAGGTGAATACGTGAGAATACGTCGAAACTCGTTGGAAATACGTCAGGCATACGTTATACATACGGCACATATACGTTATCAACTCGTTATCACTACGTTGGCTGTACGTTTCCCCGTCAGCCTACGTTCATCAACGTATACCAACTTACGAGTAACGTACGAGTAACGTACCACTGACGTATGTCAGCGTATATTCAACGTACCACAAACTTACCGGGAACTTATGCAGCACGTATTAAGCACACGTTGAGTACGTCGAGACATTTTGAGCATGCTCAATATTTTTTCGCGGGCTCGACGTGTTCCAAATTGTCACAGAGTATCACAGCGTGCTCTTAACGTAAACGACGTATCCCCAACGTACCCCTAACTTATATCAGCGTACACCAACGTATTTGTCGATATTTCGCATACGTTGGCATACGTTGAGGCGATACGTTATGGTGTGACAGGGCCTTTAGACGAATACTTGCATTGTATTCGTCCAATCGCTTTATACTCTTTACACACACGCAAAAAAAGAACGTTGTGCAAACGTATTGAGAACGTACTAGTAACGCGGCCAGCGGCTTGGAGGCACGAAGAACGTTTACGGCGTTGCAGAAGTGCAGTGAGAGCCCGTGATACTTTAAAGTAGAAACACAATAGGTCGTAGTAAGAGCGCCGTGAAAATGTGATAAGCGGGATAGGAGCGTACTATATGAGCTACCTAGTTTTAAAAATGTGACAATTTTTAGTCGTTTTACTTTTTTTTTAATGCGTGTTACATGGGGCCCTCTCCCGATCTAGCCAGTGTCCACTGTGTCCCTAATCGGTTCTAATGAACTATAATGCGTTTGCTTGGCGCTTTGATACTTTTCGAGGCAACGCAAGCTCCAGGCCTGATCGCTGACAGGTGTGACAGCCCTATAACCCTATAACATTGTGTTCTTGCTGTGTATTTCATTAAATGTATTGATGTGCGTGTTTGAACAGGTTTAGAAAATCGGTGAAATTGGAACCTGAATATTTTGACACACCATGTATTCTGGGGAGGCGTATCACATGAAAACTAATCATTTCAGCTTGCTTTTTGCTAGCCCGGGGG
>CM069457.1:49548762-49616282 GCA_035610835.1 Ophiura sarsii | reverse complement strand
AGATAGAGCAAACTATCCTAATATTCACAATCCTAATGTTAGCATGAGCAAATTGAGATGATGTTCATGAAAACCAGGGCGTTAAATCAAAATCGACCTATGTGGTGACCTTTGACCGTTTTGCTTATAACTCGAGAAAGGTTTATCAGAGATAGGTCAAACAATACTTTTTCTGACTCACCCCATACAATGTCATATAAAGAATACATTGGTTGTGTTTTTCACTAAGATGTTTTATAACAATTAGGCTGAAGAGCCAGGACAAACCCAATAGTGACTTAAGCACTAAATTAAAGGGATGCCCGATGTGTGTGTGTACAGATACAGACCCGGGATGATCCCCTACTCTTTACGAAGGAGTCTGTGACCATTTTAACGTGCTCGGTTATTGCTCTTCCGATGCACGAGACCACCATATATACGTGACTTCTGAACCACGAGACAATAGAGACTAAGTACCTTGCCCAAGGATACAAACATGTTGGCCGTAGCGGGGCTCGAACTCACAATCTTTGCATCGTGAGACCGGCGTCTTATACACTAGACCACACACGCTCCAACATTTGAATCGTCCTAGAATTTGAACCCTATTGTAACGTTGTGACCTCCTCGCAGCTTCCGCCTACACTCTCGCGACGGACACCATCGCTTAACACTTGAATACAACCTTTTTTGTATCGATCAATCCGGGTTCGAACCGGGTCCGACCCGGGTTGAAGAAAAAGCTATAGTGCGAAGTCGGGAGCTCCAATAGTAATATCGAATGGGGAGGGGGAGATTCAAATGAGCCGCCGCGGTAAATTAGTGTTTGTTTTCATTCCGTAAATACGTCCTCATGAATGGCACCGTTCGGATTAGGAATCTGAGTGCATAGCGCACAGTCAGCATTCATTGAACCGCTCACTATATAACTACGATACTGTAATATCAGGTTACGAACAGATCACCGGGGACATGCCATGTCTATAGCCTGCCCTATGTAGCCTTGCGATTAGAATATTGTAGGCAAGCTACATGTAGTTGGTGAATTACGGAAAAGCCAGATAGCGAGGGAAGTGGGGGGGGGGGGGGGGGGGGGGGGGGGGGGGGGGGTGTAAATATAATGGTGTACGCTAAAATGTTGCGTGTTTAACGAGTTGACAGAATGTTGAAAACGATTGATTACGAACCCCTTAATGCGTAACGCGTACAACGCGACTGATCTAAAAATGCGTTCTTAAAGGGGCATTGAGAGAAACGTATGGGAGTGTGCCCTCAATTATCCTTGCAATCAGTTTTGTTTGCATTTAAGTAATACTTAGGCATAATATACTAACTATCATCTGAAACAGTTTACCAACATTCGCCGTTTATCATATAAAATGTCATGATTTTCTTATGATCACGTCGAAACTAGGTATTGAATCGGAAGTTATGCTATCGTTTTACTGGCGGACAAATCTCAAACCGGACGTGCCGTTATTTGCTTATTCGGCATGAAGGCGATGTCGGAATTGTATGACATTTTGTATTTGGGATATGTTGATTATTATCTTTACGTTCATGCTCATTTAGTATATCGATACATCTCTAAATGCCCCTTTAAGTGTGTTTTCTTTGGGTGCTTAGAGTAATACCGCCCCCCCCCCCCCCCCCCGGGCTAGCAAAAATCAAGCTGAAATGATTAGCTTTCATGTGATACGCCTCTACAGAATACATGGTGTGTCAAAATATTCAGGTTCCAATTTCACCGATTTTCTAAACCTACTCCCACCTAGCAAGTCTAGAATCTAGACAAGCACAAATAAAAGCCGTCATAGACGGATCTTCCAAAATTCCCGAATCACTAGATACCAACCGTCACCTGCCTACATTAGGAGGTGACTTCTCCTTCTCAGTTATAGCCCAGATAGAGGTTCAAAAGGCTGATATTGCCAACAACAGCAAGGTCTTATCCATCCTATTGAATGATCTTGCCACCAACGTGATTCCCACGTGTAAAGCCGAATGCAACCAGGCTGAACAAGAGGCGAGAAGAAGAGTAAAAATGGAGTGCCCACCACAAGAGCTGGAGCTGGCGAAGGAGATTTTAGAAAGAGAGATCATCAAGAATACGGCATCAAGGGCGAAGGCTTACAACGAAAGGGCGACATCAAGAACACGCAAAGCACCATACCAGGCAGTACCAAAGAACCAACGCCCATCACCGAGACAATCTACAAGCCATAGGAGACAAGACACACGACGGCACTGATACTTCGCTATTGCAGCACAAACGGCTCTTTTCAGAGCCACCCTACCTTCCAAAAAGAGTTTAAATGAACAAATTAATGTTCTAAACAAATATGCATCTTCCCATAATTTACTCATAAATAAATAATATTCTATACACTTCCAAGAAGGCTCTTTTCAGAGCCACCAAACTTCAAAAACAAACATATTTTGTTGTTATATATCCCCCCCCCCCATACATTTAATACTCTATAGCACTCTTCCCTTATGCTCCTACCATATACTCCCCAATCATATAGAATACAAAATGTATCTTTAACTTGTAAACATAATATAAACCCATTATGATAAAACCCATCTATCCTAACTATTTTACAATTTATATTAAGAGTACTTCCAATAATTCAAAACCCACATCATTATCTATAAAAAAAAAAACCTCCAATAATTCCCTCCATAAGATAGCATACAACTCCGTGTATCTTCTTATCACCACGTAGTAAGAAATAAAGGCTACTATACTTATTATCATTCCAGGAATTCTAGATATTATATTTCAGGTTGCGTATCATCCCCGTCACCCCACTTTTTAAGTTCAAACACGCACATGAATACATTTAATGAAATACAAAGCAAGAACATAATGTTATAGGGTTATAGGGCTGTCACACCTCTCAGCGATCAGGTCTGGAGCTTGCGTTGCCTTGAACACTATCAAAACGCCAAACAAACGCATTATAGTTCATTAGAACCGATTAGGGAACCGATTGGGGACACAGTGGACACTGACTAGAGCGGGAGAGGGCCCCACGTAACACGCATGAAGAGCGCGGAAAAAGACTCAAAATGGTCAAATTTTTAAAACAAGGTAGCTCTAATAGTACGCTCCTATCCCGATTACCACATTTTTACCGGGCTCTTACTACGACCAATTGTGTTTCTACTTTAAAGTATCACGGGCTCTCAATGCGCTTTTATAACGCTGTAAACGTTCTTAGTGCCTCCAAGCCGCTGTGCGTTACTACTACGTTCTCAATACGTTTGCACAACGTTCTTTTCTTTGCGTGTGAGTACAAAGCGATTTGACAAAGGTTATTTGATTCTCCCCCCCCCCCCCCCCCCCCCCCCCCCCCCCCCCAAGTACAATGCACGTCTTCGTCTAAAGGATTACCTGAACTAACGACCCCGTGCAATCGCCCTATAAAGACAGCCTCCTGTCTGTTCAGTCTATGTTCGGGTTTGACAAGGGAACAACATACATAGACCGACATGATGCCAACAAGTAAATGTAGCAACGCAACGCTGGCAACTCTGAAGATCACGTTTCTTCCCGCCAAAGTGGATCATTACCATTCTGATGGGATCATCCGAAATATTGATAAATGTGAGTATTTATTTATTTGGTTTGGATAAACACATTGTTTACTTCTATGTTTGTGATGTGTTATGTAATATTGAACGATGTGAGGGAAATGTTCAGCTTGAGTGATTGGTATGAGTTTGGTATGAGTTCTATCAATAGGAATTATACCCTTAAGCGAAAAACAGGTTTACTTGTATACCAATTTCACTATATGTTATGCCATATCGAAACGTATACCGATCGATATCTTGATGACACAGACAGAGCTAGTAGGAAATATGTTCCACATTATATTGCAGATAAGCGATTTGGATTGTTTTTTTTATATTTTCGATATTTTTTTCAAACACGGTATGAATCATTCTTGGACACCCTGTAGTGGTAATTTTGTCACATTCAGATTGATAACTCTCCTTATATTCTCGAGCAAGTGACGATGCACTGGAACACGTGATTGCTATCCCTGAAAGATAAACACATCAGTCTTCAATTGATATACAATATACTATGAACATAATATAACCATGAATTACACAAATATATAAATTTAGACGATTGAGAAAAATTCTGATTTTGTAGGGTTTTATATATTTAATACCTCATAATAGAAATGTATTCCAACCAAATTCGATTATTAACCGTTTGTGATAAATCTGAACAAGTTTTTGGGGTCAATATTTATATTCACAGGAACATTTCCCCTCGTTTTCTAAATAATGGGCGCCCGTAGAACAGAGTTTCATTTATTTTCGTTGTGATAAGGAGACACTTGTTTGATTGGCCTATGAATAGGACGTCATTCACTCAGGTAATATAGAGGAAGTTTGTTGTGATTTCATGCCACTAAATAGGTTACGGTCACATTTTTAATCTGGGCTACATTTGTGTTACATTGGTCATTTTCATGAAATATACATCATTTTTCGCTTTTGGTAGACTATATCAAAATGTTTACATCTAAAGGGTTCGAAACCATATTTGGAAAGCTCATAATATAAGGAATGTAAATTTGGAAACTAGAAATCAAATATACAGGGTGACCTGAACATTATACAGGGTGTAACAATTAAAATGTTATACAAAATGATGATTTACTTTTTTTCTTCCACAGTCTAAATGCAGGACCTACATGAAGCCTGTACATGTTTTTGTTGTATTTGAGTAAATTACCCATCCAGCGAATACAATATTAATTAGTCATCTTATTAGGCAGTATATATACGGGGTGGTCAAAATACCCAATGTTAAATACTGAAGAAAAAAAATGTAAACAAGTTATGAAATATATGATAATTCAGAACAACTTTGAGTGACTATCGTTAAGTTTAACCATCACTATGTGATAATAAAGCATGGTTTCACACAGCAATTTAATATACAGGGTGTTTAAACTGCCATGTACAGTACATGAATATTATGTTGTCATCTCATCCACAACAGTTATTGATAACATAACTCAACCTGCAATAGTGGGCATTGTAAAGTATCATAATAATATGTGTTGCATATAAAGTAATGAATTGGCTAGTAGTACCAGTTGTGGTCATAGGTCTTAAAGACATTCCTGAGGCAGGAGTCCAGTAATACATTCTAATGAAGGTCAAAAGAAACCATCTTGAGATAATAGTGTCCCCCATCCATTCATGCAAATAGGACAATAAGATTTAATCAGTTGTTGATTACTGTGTGTGGTAGAGCATGACATTGTATTCAATGGAATCATTTGCATACTTGGGACTTCTATACCACACCGCTACCATTTGTCTGTTAGGACATTATGAGTTTTAACACGAGTCCACAGGATATGTGTTCCAATCTAGTTCGAAGCCAGTGACCAAACGGAACGTTGTAGGGCTATAACATGTTTTGCAGCCCCGTTACAGGTAAACGTGATGGCGAAAGGATATTTTCCTAGTCGAGATGCCGTTGTATAATGGAGTGTTTAGTTATTTCTAGAAAGTATATATGAAGAGCTTTGTTGGAAAAGAGCTATGGTGCATTTTATTCAAAAATGAGTTTGATATAGAAATGTATAGGGAAAAATCATATGTTTCAAGGAAACAAAGTCATTTTTTTCAAAAAAGACCTACATCTCATTGTAAACAGCCATTGAAATTGTTGTTTTGTTGCAAAAGGGCCTGCATCCAGAATTAAATTGGGATACAGGCCCTTTTGCAGCTCGGCCTGCATTGTAAGTAGAACGTTATATTAAATTTACTATAGAGAGTAATTTTTGATTCAACACAAACTGAGTTTAAAAATAATCACTCCAATAAAGAGCAAACTTCTTAATCAAAAATTGAGTACAAAGGTTACTCAATGTTAAAAGAGTAACATTTACATCGTATTGGAGTAAATAGGTGACTAATCAATATTGAGAAAGATATAATCAACTAGATATTTAGTATAACGTTACTCCACTTAAAGCGCAAATTTCTTAATCCAAAGTTGAGTATCAACCAACATTGAGTAAAAATATCGATGAGTCAGCTACTCGTAATGAGTAAAATGTTACTCAACATTGAGCATATATTTCTTATCGGCCATTCACCCTTACCAAGAACAGTGAGATTGCACTCGGACCAGATAATTGTAAAAGCTGTCAGCAGATCGGCGACGATCAAACTTATCACATATACGTTGGTCAATGTCTGCAGTTTCTTCGAGAAAGAAACAGCGGCGATTATCATGGAATTTCCGATAAGACTAGCAATGGCTATCAACACGACAATGATCGCCCGGAAAATGTACTCCCAGTATTCTACTGGTAGTGATATTTCATACCGATAGAAGATGACATTTCATCAGTCGTAGAAGTGGCATTGCTTAAGATGTAATCAAGGTAATCTGATGACATTCCATCGGTCACAGCGGTGGCATTGTTTGTAGCCATTTTGTTTCGAACTGCCACTCTGGGTTTATAGCCACATCCAGAGCTCTTGGGAATTTAACAAGGTCACAATTTCTCCTTAACTCTATAGATGAGGTGACATTTGTTGACATTTAGGACGCCCTCTGTTGGTTTGAGACAAAACACACCGGGCAAGAGTTCCTATAGTTTACATAGGCCAGATCAGGTTTCTAACTATATAGATTGTCGTGTCACAGCAAATTATTATCAAAACTGTCTTTAAACTTGCTTAGGAATGCTATAAGCTATCGCATTTCACAAAAAAACTAAAACTAAATGAGTTTTACAATTCATTAGAAAGAAATTTCATGTTGTCTTCATTAACTTTACTGTATATTCTGCCTGGAGGGAAACAACAGAGAGTGTCCCATTTGTAAATACATGACATCATAGGTCACCTCATTTATGGTCACGCGTTATGAACTCGCCTCCCAATAGGGTGGTGCCGTTACATTTTTTAGTTTCATGCTGTAATTTTCCTCAAATATTTTTAAAACCACAAAAGCTATCTCAACAAATTTGGTATCATTTTAAAGCCCTAATAACAAGCTATCTGCCTGCAAAATGGCATTGGTATAGCTAATACAGAATGGGAGATACAGCTGTTTGATGTTTGGGGACCAGGGGTGGTGCTGGAAGGGGTGTTTCTGGAAGGGGTGTCGCCTGTACAAACTCAATGGGGATAATCCCATGTTTTGTTCTTTTTACAATAACTAGTCATCTCCTAATGTTACAAACACCATTCTGGTCCCATTTTAAAGGATAATTAGTAGTCTTTAAGTATGTGGTTCAACAGACTTGTCAACTATTTGTAACAACTAATTAATTATGGATAAGACAATGAACATCAGCTTTCTTCCTATTCGCTACACAGTAAACATGAATAATCAGCCTCAATTTACCGGATTTATAAAAATGACAATAACAGAAAAAGTTTTCAACCTATGATAGCAAAAGTATACATTTTTGGAAAGCTTGTAACTAGGGGAATTCAGAAATGCAGTTTATATCAGGGAAGGGTTCATCCTTAAACAAATATTTTTGAAAATTCTAAAAATATATAAAATAAAAATTGGAGATATTCACTAGCCGGTATAATTACCATACCGACGTATTAACTTTCACAATTATATATCATCTAATGGGTAATTTCATGAGGAATTCAAATATGTAAAGTAAATAATGATAGGGGTAGGTATAAAAAATATATGGATCTCGAATTAAAAATTAAAAACTCTGATATTTTCCCGAACATTTCCGATTATACCATTTTAGTTCTTAGTCGTACTATAATTTTAATGGCATATCTGGTTTCCTCATGAAATTTCCCTTCAGAAAATATATACTTTTACTACCTCAGGGGGGTATACAAGCAAATATAAATGTGTAAAGTTAAAATCATGTCGTGAAAGCCAAAATCCGTGTGTAACGCGAAAGGAGGCGAGCTTAAAACACATGACCCTATACAATCGGTCAGCAAGAGAACAGGTGTATGGTATGACCAGTTCGTCTGTGGCGAATTACCAAAGTGGTAGGCCAGCTTTACAGCAATGGAACTGACGTTGTGGGTAAGTGGCTGTTGTAGACGGAAGTAGATAATACTAAAAAAGAATCGAATTGGCACGCATGACAATCATTACAACCTGCGCAATAGCTAGTTTCCAAACAAAAGACAAATTGTAGTTTCGAAATCCCACGCAAAATAATTGTCGGAAGCAATGAATGCATATTTGCACACGCAAATATCAATAGAACGATTAACAACAGCGTGTCCCAAAGAATATATACCAAAATGGGAGAGATTCGGCCGAGTGCACAAAATTGGCGTAACTTACTAGAGAAGTAAACTACCTCGCTAGTTCTTATACCCAAAATTCAGCGTTAACTAGCGTTGTTATTTTGAGAGCAAAACGGGAAAGTAAGATCGGAATAGTAATTATGGTAATAGCGAAGTTAATATTTATATAAATTAATATATGCCGAGTTAAAAAAATATTTGTGGCTTGCGCCAAATGTTACCATCACAGAGAAAATAACTACGGTAATGGTTTTCCGTGAAATAGAAACATATGTCGTTAATAGCTACGTCACTCCCGGGTTCATATGCTAACATGGTTCATTTAAATGAGCCACGGCGAGCTGGTTTGCGATTCAGCTAAAATGAAGAAATGTTGGGTCCGATATCTTTCTTTTCTTTGAATACGAAAAGTAAGGACCATCAGTACATTACAAACATTTTGTGTTCGAGAGGCACATACAAATATTGCACTTAAAAGCCAAAAGTTCATGATAAAAAAAAAAAATCTTTGTAATAAAATAGTTTTAAACAATAGTTTACCGTCCAATTTCTGTGGCGTAAAATGTGTTCGAGAGGTCTATAATCGGAAATAGTTCGCATGGAATAATAGTAATACTTCTTATATGATGCTACTGCATTGCATATTACAGTACAGATAAATGAAACATTGAACCTTGTGAAATGAACCGACAGTACTTATCACAACCGACAATGACAGACGGGCTTTTAATACCCCCTTTACTTTTTCGTTTTGTTTTGAAAGCAAGATTTGGTGCTTACGCGCGTTTACAAAAAAGAAACATGTTCTGCGGGCCCGGCCGACCCATTTTGTTTTCGAATTTCATTTTTTTTTTTAAATACAAAATGGAATTGTGTTGGTGGTTTTTTTTATTCACGACCCAACAAACAGGCCGCCCCTACATGAGAGGGTCGTTTGCCCGTACCCGTAGAAAAGGTGAGTCTTTCTTCGACACCTTAGGCCTACTATCATTATTTCCCTTTTCTTTTCGGTTTCGTTTGGAAGGCAACGATCTGCCGCTTTAATATTTTCTTCTTTTCCGTTTCCTTTGGAAGGCAAATTTTTGATGCTTGTTATATTTTCTGATAATATTTAACCAACAAATAATAATGGATTTACATGTATATGATAATCGTATCGTTTATATTATGATTTAAGCAACATTAAACACATACAAAATATCTGAATGGGTAGAGGCTCCGTTGGCATAATCTTCAAAGTTAGTCTTATATAAAGACGCTTGAAGCAAATTAACTTCGGTAGAGAAAATTACAAAGATTACTGGCGACTGACTTTTGAATTTGAGGTCTAAAAATATATTTTTCAGGAGGGTCAAGTTTTGCACTATCACCAATGTGAGCGCAAGAAAGACCTAAGTCCATATTGAGATGCAGGCGGCATTTAAAGTATTTAAATTATTGTAGACAATTACCAACAGGTTCTATTGTAATAAACAATTGACGGTATTATAGGTTATAGTCCTAGCATTCACATGATATATGATTTGTTGACAACAAATGTTGCATTAAGCAATTATTGATCAATGTATTGATGTGGACTTAGGTCTTTCTTGCGCTCAGTTTGGTGCCATAGGTTTTATACAGGGTTTCATTAAAATTACCAATTATTACAAAATTGTGTAAGATTGTTTTATGATTACATCATTACATGCATGTCAATAAACAATTATGTTGCTAACATCATTAAGATCATTGTTAAATTGCGTTATAATTGATTTGAAAATAATTCTCAACCAACTAGCCACTTAAAGCAGACACTGATTTTGGAGAGCTCATAGAAAAAATGGGACCTTGGATCTCTCGTTATATCTTCTCAGGTAAGATGTGAAAAAGAAACCCAAACATTATTAATATAATGTTGAAAAAGGTCGTGCACAATTAACAAATGTCCATTTTTAGGTAAACTCAAATCTAATTTATAAACAAACGAAGGCATATCGTAATTTAGTTATGTTCTTTATATTGAGGGGAAGTATCAATTCATTAACTCTCCTAGACATATTTTAAATTAAATAATGTAGTTCAGTGGTTTCATACAGCTCGTAAAATCTACTATTGAAATTTTAGAGCATATACTGTTCAGAAATCACCAGTCTCATTTCTTCTAAACACACCTATAAAAACGGGTGTTTTTTTCAGTGAGCGATGCATATCACGAATGGGCATGTCCTTTCCATATGATAGCCCTGACTTTCAGCTAATTCGTTATATCATGTACTATTCAAAATTTATTTCTATAACTCTAGAAAGGATCCACGGATTTTGCTCAAATACCTCATTCTGGGGCCAAATACCATATTTTGGGGCACATTTTAAAAAGCGTACATGTAGATACTCTATATTGTACTACACATTGCATGGAATATATTGGTTAATAGGATTTTAAAAATAATGCAGTGCATCACACAAGTATCCCGATATGTATACATATTTGATACAAATTAATGGTTACCAAATTTTCAATTTAAAAGTACATGTAGTGCAATAAATACTTTTGTTAAACACGGTGACACGTATTATGAATGTTGAAATGTAATGATGTCAACAACAAAATGGCGTAAGGTACCTACTTTGCATATTCGAAATTTAAATAATAAATTATCTAATTTGCATATTTGATTATATATTGTACTGATCGTAAGTTTAAAAGACACATCTTATCAGAGGTAACCATCACAAATGTCATAGTTTACTACACCAAATATTTAGTTAGCTCGTTTTAATTGCCACATTGCGGATTGATTGTTTGCAAACATAGTGCATTTTCAGAAACCTGATTAACAAATATTGACTAAATTACACATCTGATTTCCATCAGCTAATAAACATGCGAGGAGTGTGACGAATAATGTGCTTTACTTCATTTTAAGAATACGGTTAATAAAATAAAGAGGTTCAAGGTTGACACAAATCATCAAGTATTATCTCAAAATGGCATTTCGTGACACGTTTTCGACTACATTTTAAGAATTTCAAATGACGACAGCACTAGAACGCATTGATCCTTGATTCTTGCACCAAATTACATCGTTGCTGATATCTTTAAAATGACACCTGTCTTGTTGAATGCCCATGTATTTAAAATGCTAGTGTGCTATACCTACTAATAAGTAAGCTTCTTATATGAACACTCAATTCGGTAACGTGCTACGCTCATTTTTGGGGGTCATTTAATGAAAACAAAAGCGAGCAGTAGTCAAAGTCATAGCTCGGATGTTTTTATGAATATTGTTCTTGGGTTTCTAGCTAATATCTTACGTGAGAAAGTTTCTGCGAGCGATCCAAGGCCCTATTCTTCTAAGAGCTCTCCTCTTCGTCAACTGCCGTGTCTGCCATTTTGCTGAAAGTAGTGATCCCGCAAAGTTTGCACAACAATTGGTCACAGAGAACCCAGCTCTCCTAGAAAATGTTATATCGTGTGACAAATGCCAGGAAAAAATGAACATTTTGTTGGGCAAAACTTCATCGAACAAACTTAGGACCTTCCAATGACAAATAATGTTGTCAATCCTGCCCAACCGTACTGGGCAATGACCCAACCGTCAATGGTTTTAAACAACAATTTAGTAAAGTAAATGTCCAACTATTTTCTGATCAACGAATTTGCAGTGTGAATCTAATCTAACTTAATTCATTTTTGCTTTTGTTCTATGGCAATTATTTTAGGAATCGAATGTGTAGACTCCGTAACATTATCCTTATAACTCAGTCAAAACCTTTGAAACTCATTTTCGGTGAGAAAAATACACAGATTTTACTGGCGACCGTGCGCAGCGCCATCTATTATTACATGGACAGTCTACCTCTAAATGTAGATGGAGGTAGATTGCGTTGTTGCGATACACCAGCCAGCCGGATTTGTATAAGTCTGACATCTGTCGAAAAAATAATATAACATGCAACATGAAAACAGCAAAAAGGAAAACTGTGAATTATTCAACAGCACGGGCGTAACTAGTGTGGAGGGCATTTTCTCCAAGGCTGCCCCCTTCTGATGCCCCCAAATATAAATTAAAAGTAACAAACATTATATTGTGCAACAATAACTAAAATAGCCTGTCCACTCCCCCTCCTCGTGCCCACCCACCCCCCCCCCCCCCCTCCACTCCCCCCAAAAAAGAAGAAACATACATAAATAAATGAAGACCATATATAATTCCGCCACACCTATGATGGATGATACAAATTAGATGGTTTTTTCTCATAGCTTGTATATTGGTAGCCCTTGGGCACTAACAACCAGGGTGACTTTCAAAAAAAATCAAAAAATCCACCTGTTGCCATGATAACAACCAAAAACAATTTGCCCTGAAATTCAGTCAAAATTGTCTTAAGTCAAGAACTCACCATACCAAAACGGAATAATACTGGAATAATACAATACAATCACCTCAAAGGACAACTCTTTCCCTACTGATTGCCGTTTAAACTCTGTAAAAAGTAGCTTGGGCAAATGATATTCGCTTTTATAACAAATATGGATGAAAAGGCGTATTTAGTCAAAATTCTCAGATTTTAAAAAGGCTGTTGTTCCTGGCAACACTTTACTTAGGAATATGATTTTCCCATGTTAGTGTTTACAGATTTGAAAGGGCAGTACAGTGCTCTTGACACCATTCCTACGTAGCTCTTAAAGGACAAGTTGGATATTATTCTACCTGTTCTCACATCTATCATAAACACATCTATTTCAACCGGCATTTTCCCAAACTCCCTTGGTCAATCCATAATATCACCAATTTTGAAAAAACCATCATTGGATCACAACGCCTTAAGCAGTTATCGTCCTGTTTCTAATATCAAATTTGTTGCCAAACTTATCGAAAAAGCTGTTGCCACACAACTGAAACAGCACATGTCTCGGCACGATCTTGAGGAGCTATACCAGTCTGCTTATAAGACACATAACAGTACAGAAACGGCGCTTTTAAAGGTTAAAGACGATGTACTCATGGCGATGGACAAGTCGCATATAGTTTTTCTTGTTTTATTGGATCTGTCTGCAGCCTTTGACACTATCGACCATACTGTTTTACTTAGGAGAATGAACACAGAGCTAGGTGTATCAGGTACTGCCCTACAATGGTTTAAGTCATACCTCTCTGGTAGACAGAGCCGCGTGTCCATTGGCAACAGCTACTCAGATCCTGTGGATCTAAAATATGGTCTACCGCAAGGATCCATTCTTGGTCCTTTAAAGTTTTTAATCTATACGCTCCCTCTCGGAAACATCATTCGCCGCCATGGCTTAGACTTTCACCTTTATGCAGACGACACGCAGTTATACTGTTCCTTTAACCCCAAAATACCTGGTGCTATGCAACACGCAATCAAGAGGCTACAACTGTGTATTTGTGAAATCCAAAATTGGATGACCATTAACATGTTGAAATTAAATGAGAGCAAAACAGAGTTTATTGTGTTTGGATCACCCCATTTTCTCCAGAGCTTGCCACCTGTGTCCCTGGCAATTGGTGATGCACATATTGAACCAACGCTGTCTGTTCGGAACCTGGGTGCAAAATTTGATGCAAATATGACCATGACCAAACAAATATCTAGCCTCTGTCAATCTACACATTACCAGTTAAGAAACATCCGTAGAATAAAGCGATACCTCGATAAAGACACTCTTCATCATGTCGTTAGAGCTTTAGTTATCTCTCGTCTTGACTATGGTAATCTTCTTCTCTTTGGTGCTACGGAACATGAATTGAACAGAGTTCAAAGATTGCAGAACAATGCCGCTCGGTTGATATGTTCCATATCCATGCGTGACCATATTACTCCCACGCTTAAAGAACTCCACTGGCTGCCCATACGGGAAAGGATTCAATTCAAACTCTGTCTTTTTGTCTTCAAAAGCATGAACAATACTGCACCTGGATATTTATGCAATTTACTGTCACCATATGTTCCTCGAAGAGCTCTTCGTTCTGCAAATGACATTACTCGCCTAAATGTTCCTAGGACAAATAAGGTTTTGGGTCAGAAATCTTTCAGTGTAGCTGGTCCACGGGCATGGAACAATCTCCCTCGTACCATAAGAGAAACTGACAATATCTCTCATTTTCGTTGTAGTCTAAAGACTCACCTTTTTCCATGCTAAATGTATTTTGTGTACTGATGTGTTACATGCGCTATGATCTAGATGGAATAGCGCTATATAAATATTAATTGTTATGTTATGTTATGTTAACTAATCACACCAGCAAGGACTATTTCTAGCCTTCATGGAAAGGGGTTTTTAATGGCAATACTTTTCTTCAAAACTGCAAATAGGCAACCTTTAAATACTAAGCATTTACCTTTTGGAGTAAGATATTTACCTTTAAATAATGCAGTCAGTAGAGAGTTGTCCTTTGAGGTGTTTGTATTCTAAGGTTCTAGTATTATTCTGTTTTGGTATGGTGAGTTCTTGACATAATAATACTTTACATTTACTCTATTAATGCCCGTTTTTTATATTAATGTAGCTATATTCTTGGTATTGGTATTTTATATACTTGTTGTATTTTTATAATACTTAAACTGTGTACCATAAATATGTTGATTGTATCTTTTTGATATTTTATAATGTTGTTATTTGTATTGTGTACGGCGATTTTTTTTGTTTTTGGAAAGCGCCTTACAAATGCTCTGTAATAAATAAATAATAAATAAATAATAATTTTGAGTAAATTTCAGGGCAAATTTGGTCTAAAATGGCCAAAGTTGGTTTTTGGTTGTTGTCACGACCCGAGTTAGCTCGGACTTTATAACTAAGCAATTCACTGTAATACCCAGACTTTGTAAACAACAATTTAATATAGGCCTAAATAAAACATAAATCATGAATAAACAACGCAACACATTTCACGCGCTCAGTGGTCACTGATTTGGTTGACTAAGTGCACTTATCGTATAAAATGTTCCACCAGAAGATCAGTTGTCGCGGGCTCAAGTCTTATTGAAGGTCTTCACTATCGGCGGCAAAATACCGAAGTCAATTCTTCAGCAGTAAAGTTCCGTACTGGCCATAGACTACAGAAGTTCGTAGTGTCGTATTTTTATGTTCTCCAATCTCATTTTAAACAGGAATGAGCTAGGCTTATAATTATCGTCCTGCCATAGACAACCGCAGATCCTCGCAGTGCCGTATCTTTCTACGTTCTCCGACCTCATCCAACAGGGGTGAGCTATTATAGTCTAGCCAAAGATACCAGAAGGTTCACGCAGAGCCGTATCTTTCCTTTGAGTTTTCCGGCCTGACCTTCCTGGCCTTCAGGGCATCCGCCCTTCCGTCCCGTTTTCCAGCGTCCTATCTTCTGCCTTTTCTGTTTGTTTTGTTTTGCTTTCTCCCGCGTGGTTCCGTCGCCATGACGCCCGCGTATTGTCGCATTGCGTATAGTGTTGCGTATTGTCGCATTGCGTATAGTATTGCGTATTATAGCCTTAGACCCTGACACTACCCCCCTCTTTTGGCGAATGCTATTTTTAAGATAGCATTTGTCTATCCTAAGCGTATTTTATTCGTCATAAATATACACAATAATATCTCACTGAACTAAAATATTGCGTCAATCGATAATCATTACAACCTCGTTATCGAAACCCTCGTGTTTTAAAATAGTATAGAGTTCATAATCTAAATGGGATATGTCTTTTAATTTTAATTGAGATACCATAGCATTTGGTGGTTAGAATATCATTTTATTACGCCCTGCTTGGCATTTACTAATCACACATGATATAATTATTAACAAACTTTTTT
Organism: Ophiura sarsii; assembly: GCA_035610835.1. Taxonomy (NCBI): domain Eukaryota; kingdom Metazoa; phylum Echinodermata; class Ophiuroidea; order Amphilepidida; family Ophiuridae; genus Ophiura; species Ophiura sarsii. The sequence goes on along the minus strand of CM069457.1, from coordinate 49,600,207 downwards.
CTGCGCCTCCAGTCGCATGGCATGCGCGCGCCAAATCCTAATCGCACCGGATACGCGCCCGAATACTTGTCCCCTTTTCTTCTATTCCAATGAGTCCAACGCCTTAATTTGGACTTCAGCTCGACTCGCCTGACAACCCTGACCTCTGTAACAATGACAGACTTCAACCTTTTACCCACTCTTATCTGTGACCTATCAAGTCCTGAAGGTTTCTTCTCCTCTAGTATCTGACTACCTACCCAATGAACTACATTTCCCACCGCCCTTTCCAACCCATTTCCAGTCCTCACCACACTGTCCCCTACAACTTTGTTACCCCGACATTTCACCACAGGAATTCCCCACAACAACTTGTTTCTAATCTTTTGGCTTTCTTCGACATTCTCTGCCACCACATTACAAGCAACTTCCCTGTCAATATTCACACCTGTTTCTGAACAATGAACCTTCGTACTTTCACCCCCACAATCCACAGCATTTCCAGATTCCTGCCCAGCAACATCTTGACACCCCATGACATTATCCAACTGTGACTCTGGAAAATGCACCTTGACATCCACATCATGCTGTTTCCCACTTGCACCACCATCACCATCAATTATTCCCAAGTCATTCACACAAGTCATTTCCTCCAAAACATTTACCTGTGACCCTCCAATTGTCCCATTAACCAACCGTTCCCGACTTTTCACAGTCACCTGCATATCCATGGCAACATTTTCACTCCCAACCTTTTCCGAACACATACTCTCTGATAAATCACTACCCAAATATTCTTTATTAACAACATCAACAACATCCTTACCATCAAATCTTCCGGTTTTAGGATCTTCTTCATGTACAATCTGTACCTTAAACCCATTACATAAAGTAACATACCTATCATCATCCATCAGCTTTTTATTAGCTTCCCGACCTTTCGTCATTCTATAACAATTCCTGACATTTGCCTTACTATTCACCACAATTTCTCTTGTATCAACATTGAAATCAGCACGACTTGTATTCACGGAAACCCCTGCGTTTGTCATGTTTGTTGTGGAGCGCTTTCCACATTTCCCTGGCCTTCTTTTATTCGGCCGCTGTTTGCCGACATTATTTCTGTCTACCCGAAATCTTTCACACAACGCAATTTTCAGCGCAGAATAACTTGCTTTCTCGTCAGTAATCAACTGAGCATAAATATCAAAAGCCTCACCGTTTAGACATTCCACTAGTTTTGGCAAATACGCTTCTTGTGGCCATTTGCGATACTGCGCTAGGCGTTCAAATCTAATCAGGTATGCCACAATATCATCACGATTATCGTCAAAACTCGGCGTTGTAATAATGCATTCCGATATTTTAAGTTGACGCTTAATATTGGCTAATTCGAACCTAACCGCCTCGATAGCTTTATCCAATTCCACCAAATGCTCAACTGATCTCATCAGTCAATGCTCAACTGATCTCGAGTCTTATTGAAGGTCTTCACTATCGGCGGCAAAATACCGAAGTCAATTCTTCAGCAGTAAAGTTCCGTACTGGCCATAGACTACAGAAGTTCGTAGTGTCGTATTTTTATGTTCTCCAATCTCATTTTAAACAGGAATGAGCTAGACTTATAATTATCGTCCTGCCATAGACAACCGCAGATCCTCGCAGTGCCGTATCTTTCTACGTTCTCCGACCTCATCCAACAGGGGTGAGCTATTATAGTCTAGCCAAAGATACCAGAAGGTTCACGCAGAGCCGTATCTTTCTTTAGAGTTTTCCGGCCTGACCTTCCTGGCCTTCAGGGCATCCGCCCTTCCGTCCTGTTTTCCAGCGTCCTATCTTCTGCCTTTTCTGTTTGTTTTGTTTTGCTTTCTCCCTCGTGGTTCCGTCGCCACGACGCCCGCGTATTGTCGCATTGCGTATATTGTTGCGTATTGTCGCATTGCGTATAGTATTGCGTATTATAGCCTAAATTGGACCCTGACAGTTGTTACCGTTACTACAGGTCAAATTTGTATTACAGATTACCCTTTGCAATCGACCACAATAATAAAACAGAGCTATTTGGTCAAAATCGCCCTTTTTCATAACTGAAAATAGGCAACCTTTAAATACTTAGCATTTACCGTTAGAAGTAAGATATTTACCTTTAAATGGTGCAGTCAGTGGGTGTAAGAGTTGTCCTTTGAGGTGATTGTATTGTTAGATTCCAGTATTATTTCGTTTTGGTATGGTGAGTTCTTGAATTTTGAGTAATTTTGAGTACATTTCAGGGCAAATATGGTCTAAATTGGTTTTTGGTTGTTACCGTGGCAACAGGTCGATTTTTTTAAAATTTTTGAAAGTCACCCTGGCTGTTAGTGCCCAAGGGCCTACTAATACTCAATCTATGAGAAAAATCAATTTTTCGAAGAATAGAATCAATACTAAAAAATTACACAAACTGACTCTTAATTGTCCATACATACAAAATGAATGGTCAAAAAACTCTTTACGTAAGACGAGGGTGATCTGCAAACGAGGACTGCCCGTCTTTTCTCCCTGCTTACGGAGCTGTGACCTACCTTAATAATCCTACATAAATAGGCTTTACACTCAGCTTTACCCCCCACCCCCCATGTAAGATGAGAGTTTTGCATTCCCCAATATTTTAACTCAACCCACCCCCATCGACCATCGATCACCAACATCGCACTGGGTTGAGTTTTATGTGACATAAATACAATCCCACCTGAGATATCCATCCGTCCACAGGACAGGGTTTATTTTTGGTCGGCATATCTCAACTTTTCACATCACTTGTATAACTATATATTATTTGCATAATTTTGGGGGTGAAATTTGGAGATAAATTTTGATTTTTAATCCGTAAAAAAACCAGGATATTACCAATTAGTTGAGGTGAAATCAAAACTAATTGCATTTGCCAACGGCAATAAGTTGCCAGTTGTTAATTCCTGGTTCGCGCGAGTTCTCCACTTGGCTAGCTTGCGACAATTGACCGGCTGTTACATTCATCGGAACCCTCCCCGCATGTCTGGGTTCGGTCGCGTCCGCCTTTCGTGTGTCACAATCCTCCGAGATTTCCTACGATGAGGTAGATTCTCTATTCTGTCTCTGATCCAAATTTTTCACACCCACCACGCCCATTTGGTGGAATTCTCGTTGCATGTTTTCAGGTTTGCTTTTATTTTTGGCATTGTTCTTTTTCGTTTCTAAAAATGTTGACCAAATTATTAGTCAGTACATGTGATACTGAATTGCGTCATGCGTTTTTTGGATTAAAAATGCTATTTTATTTATAAATACAAAAATATGTACATGTACGGTTCACAGATTACAGGTTTATGTGTCTTGTAATTATATAAATCACGTCATATTATTTCATGTACAGCAATTGCAATATTAAATTGATCAGCTTAAATCAATACATTTTTAGTGATTCCCTCTTTCCGGGCTGGCACTGCCTTTAGAGTAGGGGGCCAGCACTACTCAGCGGAGTATGCGGTCGCCATGTAAGGTCACTTGATTGTTCATGATTCAGCGGAGTCGTGACAATCTGATATGCGATATAATTTGAAGGTGATTGCCTCTGTGGCCGGCTCGCTGCGCCGGAGTAGGGGATTAGCTCTCTCTGCGATCCCCAGTCGAATCTCCCCGCATTCTCTATGCGAACTTTGAGTTCAAATAAATTATACCTTGACAATTGATGACAAATTGAGTTATGTTGTAATCAGATTGATTACTGTTTTACACACAATTATGTTAAATTATTTGCGATTTTTGGTTTCACTGTTGGTGAATAAATCTATGATTTACCTCTCGTATGCTCAGAGGCATTAGCACACACGTCTTCTCCTTGCGTTTCCCTTAACTTATGTGTCCAACGGCAAGTTCTGATTGAGTGGTTTTATATTTCCTTTCTTTGGCGGGAGTTTTGAATATTGCTTATGTGGTGTGGGCTACATTGTTTGGGGGTAGTGGTAGAGAGGATTGAATGAAATTGAAAACACGTTTTCATCGATTTTCGAATCTGTCTTGCCACACGATTAAAAAGAGATACCTCGATGAAATTAGCAAATAATATACATAGGAAACATGTTCAGTGTTTAAATTTAAAACAATAATCTTTTTGGATTTTTTTAAATGTATTTTAGAAACACGGTACATTTCATTATGATGTACCCTGTATAGCAATCAAAATGTATGGTGAACGTATAGTTTTAATAGTGGGTGTATGTATTAGAACATTAGACAATCATATCCAGAACTCTTGCTTTGTTAACGCATCTACAAAATCTCCCGATCCTTGTATGATACAGGGGTGTGTGTGCTGCGCTGTAATTCGCATGCAGCAGGTTGCACCACTGTGTTGAGTCTTAGACTCATCGCGTATCATCTTAAACTCACCAATTGCGTTATAAATCAGAGGTAAATGAGTAAAATGACACATCAATTTATGATGGAAATCGTATATAGCAACTATTTTACTATGTTTGAAATTAGTGTGATGGTCCAAAAATCTTTGACTATCTGTAGATAAACGTAGTATGCGTTTCATTCATTCATTTTACCCGCTCTTGTAATGGAGCAGTCCATCTTTCACCACGTTATATTATTAGTCAGTTACTATTTTATGTCAGATGATATACGCGTATCAGCATAGCTAGCGTCGCTCATATGTCTTGTGTCTACCAACGAAAGAAGTGACTTTCACGCTCTAAGAGCCTGTGTTTCACTAACCGGGGATATCAGGCAAATTCACACTGCAATACGATGTTCTCGCCTTTGTGGCACAACTGAGGCTCCTGGCTCCGCAACCTATCCCGGGAATCTGTCACCTACTCGGACTTTCAAACTCCGCCTGTTATCGATTAAGGTAAGTGATCGTGGCGATAGGGAACGAAACGATAGCGGTCAAGAAAGGACATCTCAATGTAGGTCGGTCGGTCGGGCTTTACCTTCTACAATCCAAAACATTTGGAACTTTAGGGTATTTACACATGTGATATTCTCCAGATCTTTGAAGCCACCTCCTTGAGTGACTGATTGAAAATTCACAGATAGTATGGGCGATATATGAAGATGGGTTTACATCATGTTTAATGTACTTTATATGATTGACAGATATGCAACAGTAAATATATACATGCAGTACAGTCATTTTAAGATGCTAGATGCATATTACACTTGATGGGTGCTATATTGTAGTGTGCTAGGGATTTTGCATAGGTTGTGGTTGAAATGCCCCGTAAAATGGCGCATATTTCTAACTTGGGACATTGGTTGTTTGGATTTGTGATCAATATTATAATTTAAAGAATGCTTCAAATTAAATCATTATCACGGGTATTCATTTGGTAGAGTTATTATTTTATGAATTTGCAAATAACAAAGTACACCTGTCCATTTCTTATTTTATCTAAAGACACTCGTCTACTTGTAGGACCCGACCGAACGCCGTAATATTTGCGAATTCAAAGATACTCGCTGGCTGCAGAAATCTGTGTAATGGCTAAAAACAAAAATGCAATTTTGCCTTTTTTCTGAAATGTATTGGAGTTATTGATTATAAATATAATGACCCAAAAAAATGTATTACGTCACAGGCGTGTTTAAATAATGTTTCATCTCGACAAAGTGCGAAGTCATTAATTGGGGCTAGTGGTCCGAAGGGGTATAGGGGCAACTGGTCCGCCTGCAAAAACTTAATCAAAATTGTAAAATTCATTTTGAAAATGAGTTGTTAGTGTCAATAAAACATGACTCGGTATTGAAATGTGAATAGATTATGAAATAATGCACATTCTTTCTAGTTCTCAGACATTTTGGGGCATTTTGGGTCTAATACCACTATTTCTGCTATTGAAGGATTACAATATGACATGAAATTGCTTTAGAATGGTTTAAAACCTCGGTATTATGAACTACATCTTTATTATATTTTGAATGGTGTCTGTAAAGGTATTTGCAATGACAAAATATCATGATTTATGTATTTTATCCACTGCTTTTTGTGTATTAACCGTTGGGTCATCATTGTCATATTGACTAACTTCCCTGTAACATGAAAAGCTGGCTAAATATCAAGATGGTTTATTACAAGTACTACATGATGATTATATGAAGTAAATAAAATCATTAAAGAAAGGGGTATATATAGACAATTTATGGGGCATCTGAATATCACAACCATGTAAACATTTAACTAGGTTCATACCGTTTTATCTAATAAATGTGCAGTCGAACATTTCGCTTGCTTTGTACACCATTAGTATACTGCTATTTACACGTTAACCACGAAAACTGTATAAAACATGGGTTTCATGAGACATGTATCCTTTTTACATGTTGAATAATATGGAAATGTGTTTGTAAAGAAAATACTGCCTAGTTTCCGTGTTGTCATTCACTGATTTCTGTGTATTATAACCGTTGGAACATATAGGACCAGTTGCCAAGTAAAGTTTTCAGTTAGTGGTAATTGGCCTTTTCTTTAAATATTTTTCAACATTGATTATATGTTATATGTAAACAGTTACATGGGTGATATTTTCATAGCAATTTCATAAATATTTACACGAGCTTTAATCTTTTATATCATGAAATTTGCTTAACCGGACCAGTTGCCCCAACCTCCCCTATATTCACGGGAACATTTCCCCTCGTTTTCTAAATGATGGTCGCCCGTAGAGCAGAGTTTCATTTATTTGCGTCGTGATAAAGGAGACACTTGTTCGATTGGCTTACTAAATAGTTTCGAGAAATAAGGCTCAGATTTTGATGTATCGCTCTCATTTATCACCAATAAATTGAGAAATGGTAGCAGAACATGTACAATCAAAATCACCCAAAAACCTACAAAATTGACAGAAAAGATCTCATCTTGTACTATGGTATCGATATCAGTCCTAAAGTCAGGATTATTTTGAGAGTAGTGTCACGTATAAGCTTAAGATAGGTGATCAGCATGACGCTATACCACACAAGCGCAGAACAATCTAACAACAGCAGAGGTAGGAGGATAAGCCCGGTCGGAAATGTGCCGAAGGAAATTCAAATAAAAAACCCTACCCATTTCTAAGGGTGATTTGTGGAAAAACGGTACCCATTTCTAGTAATTTTGCATCATTTATAGACCCCCGTTCGCAAATTATCTAGAAAATAGACCAAATGTTCGCAATTCGCGAAAATATACCTATTTGTCAAGTTGTTTGTGCGGAAAACTAGACTGAATTTTCGCAATTCGCGAAAATATACCCATTTGTAAGGATTTTAAAATAGACCCATCTGTAACAAGTGGGGCAATATTTTATTTTTAGAGATTTTCCATCACAACATCATACCCCAATATGTTTTTTAGCAAAAAGCGACTAGAGCGGCACTATCCCCGTATACCGCAGTCATAAGCCGAGTACCCCCCCCCCCCCCCCCTTTCCGGAGGAAAGGTAACACAGAATTTATCAATCAAGCTCACGGACACAGACATCAACAAACACAAAAAGTCGGGTATTAAAATAGACTGAAAAGAGAGAGAAAAAAAATGGGAGATATTTGATGTGAACAAAACAAAACACTATTAGAGCCCAGCCGCCCCGAAAATAAGGTCAAATTGTGTTAACGGTTAATATATTCGAGGCCAGGCCCCGGCCGTGTCCGCACCACCGAAATGAAATGACAGTCTCTGACATGACTGTACTGTCGGTTATGACCACCCCCTTGATCACAGGCGCCACATCCAAAAACAAAAAAGAACATAAAGACACATTGATAGTTGTACACGTTTATGTACCTGCCTTTTGGGATGCCTTTTCTCGAAATTTAGTATATTGATGGGTGTTTTGAAATGCCCCCTTAATTCTTTGATGGTATATATAGAAGGTATAATTTTCAATATCCGAGATTCAAACGTTTAAATACACTTTCGAGAACCCAATTTAGGTTAAAATACACTTTCGATAACCCAATTTTGGTTAAATTACACTTACATGTAGGTACGCTTCGTATCCTAGAATTGGCAAATGAATAGCACTTTAGGCGAATTTGTTAGTTTTCATCCGTTTCCGTCACGCTCTGAGGTTCCAGGCTACAATTGTGTTAATAATTCATAGGACTGGCTTATATAATAACAAAGTTATGAGGTAGGAAGTTGAACTTATTGAATGATCCTCGTATAATCAAAATAGAATGCGATCACGCAAGAATGGACAAATGGACAAAATACCAATGGTCCAAACGTTGCTCTCTCTTAAAATGTCTTTTATCTACTTAGTGGTCACGTCGTGAAATCCATTTAAGAAATAGTAGTGGCTAGACCCTCATTTATCTAAATATATGAATTTGTCTGGTTTTTACAGTTGTTTGACATATCAATGAAGATACTACTAGTACTAATTGAAATCAGCACCGTTTTCACTAAAGAAAATCTTGTCAACAATTCGTATAATCAAAATAGAATGCGATCACGCACGAATAGACAAATGGACAAAATACCAATGGTTCCAAATGTTGCTCTCTCTTAAAATGAGTTATGTTTAACACATACACTTATCATTAAAATCCAGGTTGTACCATGATATTATGTTTAATTTACATACCTAAACTGCGGATGACTACCTTTTCAATTTCTAATAATACTGAGTCTGTTTGTGAAATATGTTTATAATCTCTGGCTGCGAATCCCTTGATGTTAGCACAATGTTAGCACAATTAATAATTTCATCCGGATTTAAATCGCAGTGATTATTTCGTGTCCATTATCTTTTGCAAGTCGTCAGTTTTGAAATTCCGTGATTTGTGTCAGTACTTCTTAAGGTTGTTCCTATGGCTATTTTTTTATTTGATATTTTGATAGAGCTGGCTGAGCTTCACAACAATCTGACATTTGAGATTGATCGGAGGTACGGTTTTCTAGATATGACATTTTTATTGACAAACATCCATTTTATGTCATTTTGTTTTTTGGCCAACAGAGGGCAGTCTATTTTGCTTTTTTTTTTTTGCTTTTTTTTTACTCCCTAGGTAGAATTTCTATAACAATTTAGTTTTTGTTTTTGCTCTAATTTTTGAAGAAAAAAAACGCAGCACAGGAAATAAGGAGAGTAGTATAACCAACATATACAGCATTACATTTAGTAAAGGGCATGAACTTGAATTAATTAAGTGTATTAATTAGCCTATTTTTGTTTAATTTTTTCATTTTTAGATAATTAAGTATGATTAATTATGCAGATGTCTTACAGCCTCCTGCAGCATTCTAAAAACTATAATTAACAAGCTCCCAAAATCTCAGCTTTGTAGCATTTATACTTTTCTTGGAAAAAATAATTAAACATTTTTGCATAGATTAATTATTTTGCTAGGGGGTCAAAAAACAATAAGAAACAAAAGAACGCTTCAATTTTGCTTCATTTTTGACAATAAAATTGTCATATCTAGAAAACCGTACCTCCGATCAATCTCAAATTTCAGATTATTGTGGAGCTCAGCAAGCTCTATTGAAATATCAAATACAAAATTAGCCATAGGAACAACCTTAATGACATCATAAAGTTGAGGAATCTTCAATAAATGTTAATGTTTAGTTAGTCATTCCTGCCTTTCAGCCTTTAATTAAACTACTTGATGTTGGTATTTCGCTCTTAACGCTACATAGTATAATATAGCCATGATGAGTTTCAGGAATGTTTGGAAAGGTTTTTACTCGTTACTTTTACTAAACATTACAAGATGGCAAATAAAAAAAATATTGTGGCCTCCTCCTGCGTTGTGATAAATCTTCTAAGTTCACCAGTTTCGATCGTTTTCAGCTTTGTGTTTTTATTCATATGCCGAAATCACAGGTGACGATTTCAAAGCCTTTTGATTTCGAATAATGCGCAAATGGTGCGATATTTGGCTCTCCTTGAATGGTACACTAAACATAGCTGCTACGTGCATGCGTGTGATGAGAATAATATGCATTGGAGCAGTATTGTGTATATTATTGCATAATGCAGCTTAATTGTTTCAATTCACATTATAGACATCCGACAACTAGCGAATATACGCCAGAAGACCGTACATCTTATTTTTGCTCATCACCCCTGGCCATCCAAGCACCAAAGATCGCTCTTCGATGAATTCACTATAGCTTGGGATCTCAGCTAAAGATTCAAATTAAATAGGTCCGAGTATGGTTGTTGTTTTCTGGAGATGTAGTGAAAACCAAACATCCATTTAGTGTGACTAAATTAAACGGATGCAAAACAGCAAAATCTCCTCAGTGTTATTTGTTTGGCCGATTCTAAGAGACGAAACGTACCTATAGGTCAATTACCCGTAGACATCGGAAATTGATATACACATTGGGAGGCACAAGTAGGATAAGAGTATCTCAGCTCCAAACCAAGAAGATTTAACCACACAATGGTATACTGAATGTGTTACACAAATTATCAAGGGCATTGGTACCATTATACTACATTGATTAATATTCAATTATTCAGATTTGGTCGTAGAACAACTACCGTAAAATAACTACTATGTTTTCAACCGACAATGGAAAGGTCCGAGTAAAAAGAACTTAAACTTCAGAGAGTAGCCCATGAAGAACTCCAATTTTAAAGATGGTCATATTGAAATATAAGATAATTCAATCTGGAGGGTTTGGTCAGACAGCCAGCTAGCAACCCTACCGACGATAATTATAGCCTATCAGGTGACAATTTCATTTTTTTTCTTTAGAATGGTAGATAACAAATTGATATTCAATTTGTAAATGCAACTTTTTGAAAGCCTCTGTGGCATAAATGAGATTGGATCAAGACTATTCTTTTCTCAAGTCTGAAGGCTGACAGCAAAATTGTTAACTTTATTTGTTGGGGTGGCTGTTTTTAATATTAATTCAACCAGCATGCTTATATATGCTTTTTAAGCCTGGCCCGAGCAATTTGCTTGAGTCTGGTCCCTTCAGGACCCAAGCGTGTGTCTGTACGGACCGACCGTGTAAACAAACAAACAAATTAATATAAGAAAATCCAATCTAGAGAGTTGGGGCAGACAACCAACAGCCCTACCACCGATAATAGCTATCAAGTGATAATTTCAAATAATTGATCGTCTGAAGGTTAAATAATTAATTGACGAGAAGAAACCAGTTGGCCTAATTAACAGAGTACCAAGTATACAATGAAGTAATACTTTTCTCTCCACTTAATGATAAACTAAATCACTTTCATTTACCATTGATAAGTATTTCTGATATTAAACAGTCAATAATTTGGATCTATATCCCCGAATCTTCAAATTGTCCTCTAAACAAGTTGACAATGGGGAAACTTGCCTATTCCCCCATTCCCCTTGTTTTTAAAGGGAGGAGAACTAATCCATATTTCACACATTCGTCGTGGGCATGAATTACTAATTAGCATCCGAAGCTGGAGTGTAATGCCACTTCATGTGAGCCTACGCTTACCCACTAAATAATTGTATGATTCATAATAAACTCCTCACAAAAAGTATCGAAACACTTTAAAATGATCCAATATATAACGGATCGAACGGGTATGCATTAATCGAAGCTAATAACCAAGTGAAAGAGAAGGTTTCTATCATTTGTATGAAATACTTTATACTTTTGTCAAAACACTCTAATTGCCAGAAAAAGAATCTGCGAAGCTTGGGACCAAAACATTCTAACCCACCGTGCTAATTGTCACGTTTTAAATCTTCCGTTTATATTTGAGTATATTGTAAATCGTCATCAAGGAAATACTCTAGACGATGTTACCGTTTCCAACTTGGGATTTTGGATCAACCTTCATGACTTTGATGATCAGAGTTTCTTTACAAATACTACATGCTTCATGAACTGCCACGTATATAGTCAGCGCAATAAGTAAATGACCAGGTAATAACAGTGCTGATAACTCTAAAGGTACTCCTACATAAACATATTAAATGAAAAAGTCGTTGATAAATTTTCGAACTTGGAATGGAATAGGGGGAAAAAAAGAATGGGAAATAAATGCGAGGCAGAGAGAGATATAATTTAGACTTTAATATCATCAATAAAAAAATACCAACAATAAAATGTTGACGATTATTCTTTACAAAATAGGATGAAGATGCACAGTAGAGAGGTCACAAACACAAAGTAAGATGGACAATTGTAAGCATTCTGATACCGCTATTTTCTATCGTGTTTCATTTGATATAGGTAGCTCGTGATATCTATTTATAAAGGTAATTCATTGTTCGACATCTTCAACGTTATATGAAATACTGAAACGGTTATCTCCCTTCATCATTGTGTGATTTTTAAATGGAAAGGAATGATAAGGTTCTTATTGTTAAAAAACCGCATCGGAAGATTACGAAATTGTGTTATATAGAAATATAGAATCGGTCATAAAAAAAAGGAAAATGAAAAGAAAAGAAAAGAAAGTAAACAAAAATACCATTGATGGTAAGTCACGCGCTTTCATTTAAAGCGGATACCCACAATATCTCCCGCGGATGTGTATTGGTACTTTGAATATACTGAACCCTTGATACGTGTTTGCGCAGCCAGAAACCTAGCGAAGATTGTTGAGAAAATAAAAAGGGATTCATTAACTTGGCAAATCACGCCCTTAACAAGAATACTATTGAAACGGTTCAAATACACTAAAAAAAACCTATGTTATACCGGCAAACAAACTACTCAGGTAGGGTCGATCGGCCGGGCTTCCTTGATTTTTGTTTTTGCATTCTATTTTGGTTAATTTTCAGGACATTTTCGAAATATTTTACAAATTTAAAACAATTACAAACATTTCTAAAAATATATAAAATGGAAAATTCCAAAAATAAAGAGGTCGATCGGACACGTACAACAGGTTTTTTCTTCTTCGTGGCCTTGGGCCAGCAAGGACTCGCACGAAGTGTGCTCTTGGATGCGTTTACAAAAGACCTTTAAAGGATGTGGGTACATTTTCCGCGTAATTGTGATATTTCTACAATTTTGTAGAATATTTGTTTTCTAATCCAAAACCGTTGTTGGAGTTGGCTTACCAACTCCTTACCTTTTCTACTGTGTGCTGAAGTACTTGCGACGATGGCAAGAAACAACCATGATATGAAGGGCATTGTTATTGATAACAAGGAGTTTAAAATCACACAATACGCCGATGATACCACATTTATTCTTGACGGTAGTGAGAGGTCGCTTGTAGAAACTTTAAATGTCCTTGATCAATTTGCGGTCATGTCTGGGTTACGTATAAATAGCAATAAAACAAATGTTGTTTGGATAGGCTCTAAGCGGAAGGAGCTGCCTTTAAGTACTTGTAGTCATCTAAACTGGGTTAGGAATAGATTCTCCATGCTCGGTGTTGATTTCAGTCTTGATCTGCATGAGATGCCAGCATTAAACTACTCTAGTATTGTTGAAGATATTCGCAAATCGATTAAACAATGGTCGAAGAGATACTTGACAGTTCTGGGAAGAATAGCAGTGGTTAAGTCCCTCTTTATCTCGAGATTCAGTCATCTGGTTCCGGCCATTCCCAATCCAGATTGCAACTTGATACATGAGCTTAACAATATTGTTTTCAATTTTATATGGAAAGGCAAGACGGATAGGATTGGCAGGGACTAGATGTGTGGCGATTATGACGAAGGGGGTACAAAAATGATCAAAGTTGGTATATTTTTCAACGCTCTGAAAATATCATGGATTAGACGTCTTCTAAGGGCTGGTAGTTCCAATAAAGCTGCTATCATGTTTCTGTATTTCTCACAGCTGAAGGACATGGGTAACTTTATCTGCGGCACCTGTAGGTGGACCAATTATATTAACAAGATGAGCAATATTTTCTGGAAGGAAGTTCTTCTTGCCTGGAATTCGTTTCAGCAACACATGAAGCTAAACGATTGCAGCGAAGTTCTACGGTCATGTATCTGGAACAATCCTCAGATTAATATTGGTGGAAATATTGTTTTCTATTCCAGTTGGGTTCAAAATGGCATTCTCTATATTAATGATCTCATGGACCCAGAGGGAGGATTTTACTCTTTGGAGACACTCAGAGGAGAAAATATGTTAATCTTAGAACCAACTTTCTTGAGTACCATGGGCTCAGACGTACTATTATTGAGAGTTTTAGAAATGTGTCATTGTTTACTAATGCTAAGCCGGTTGCTAAACCATTTATTCCTATAAACATTGATATTCTATTGAAAGACAAAAAGGGCTGTAGGCGTATCTAAAAAATCCTTATACCCAATTCCAATAATATAGCCAAGCTAAAATGGTCGCAACCACTTCAGTACTTCGACGATAACAAATGGAAAACTATCTGCAACGCGCCATTTAAATGTACTGGGGATATCAAGCTAAGATGGTTTCAGTTTCGAATAACCCAGCGTATCCTGAGCACAAACTACTTCCTTAAGATGATAAAGGTTTCCAGCGATGATCGATGTTCTTTTTGCTATCAGGTCCAGGAAACAATTTATCATATATTCTGTATGTGCCCTATTACTAATACCATCTGGAGAAAACTCGAGGAATGGATACTAGGCAAATGTAAAATTAAGGTTTCGCTGTGCGATAATGACATTCTCTTTGGCAAATTCCCCATTAGTAAACATACTGGTCTCAATAACATCTTGTTGATTGCGAAATTTGCTGTATACAGAAATAGGTGCAATGGTTCAAAACCGTCATTTCAAAATATCCAACATGATATCATTAAAGGTAGATGTTCCGATTTTCAACTTGAAGTTTTCTATTCGACATGAAAGGTCATCCTCAAAAAAGTCGTATTCCAAAGTTTGAGTTGCATAACTCTAATGGTTCTTATATTAGACGCACGGGATGCCGTGAAAGGTGCCCATTGAGTTGTACACAATTATTGGTGGTTACCACTTTTCGCGGTAATTCGATGTTATTTCACCGATTTCTTCGTAATCCTACTGATTTGGACCGTCAAATTTCAGTATGTTAATCAGAAAAATATGATCTTTCATATGATATGAAAATCTCCATATTATGTTTGAGAAAAATCTGTGTTATGAAAATGTGATCGGGTCATCTACCTTTAAGTACCATAACACTGAAAAACACGTGTGGAAAAAATATCTTAAGAATACTCGCTACCTAAAAATAAAGGACGTTTTCCACATGCTTTTTGTATAATTGAATTATATTATATTTTGTAATTTAGTGTATGTTTTAGTACGTCATCCTGTATTTGTGCATAATAACCATATTATTGCGATATACAGTCTACTTATCGATGTTACTCTAACAGTTATCCACATACATTGTGTATTCTAATTGATTTGTAATCATATATTTATTGTATATTTGATTTGTCATAGCAGATGAAAAAAATAAAAAGAGAAGAAAAAAAAACTCGACCGCGCGGCAACCGCTGGTTCCGCCCGGTCGCATATCATTGTTTAGAACAATAGAAACCGGCTGCAACCGCACGGAACCCCACGGAACCGGCGGTTGCCGGGCGGTCGGGTTTTGATGTGCTCCCTAAAAATGTGTATATATATATATCTTGCGCAAACGCCTAGCTTTCATACGAATTTTAATTTTGGAAATTAGACATTTCAGATGGCGAATACAGACTTTCTGATAAAGCTGTAAATCTGTGAAATTACTATCCATCCATCCATAGGACAGGATTTATTTTTGGTCACCATATCTCAACTTTTCACGTCACTTGTAATTAAATTGTATAACTATTTATTATTTGCATACTATTGTGGGTGAAATTTGGAGAAAACTTTTGATTTGTTCTGCTTGAGTGGTTTTAACTTTCCTTTCTTTGGCGGGAGTTTTGAATAATGATTATGTGGTGTGGGCTACATTGTTTGGAATGTTGGGGTAAGTGGTAGAGAGAATTGATTGAAATTGAAAAAACGTTTTTCATCGATTTTCAATTATGTCTTGCCACACGAGAACAAAAAGTGATATCTCAATGAAATTACCATTATAATAATTATAGGAAACATGTTTACCTTTATATTGCAGGTATTTAAATTTAAAACAATAACCATTTTTTATTTTGTTATGTATTTTAGAAACACGGTATCGTTCATTATGATACACACTGTAGTCGTCAACTCGCGATCAATTAAGGTCATGAAATGTATTATTTATTAATTTTCTTCTAATCATCTGGCTTACAAAGGCAACTTTGCTCTTTTAATTTGTATCCGATCAAGGTTTTAGTTCTCGTTGAAAATGTCTTTCCCTCTTTGGATATGACCGTTAATTTATAAATTAGCGGTCCTTAAACAAATTGTTTATATCATGATTTCTTCCATAAAGTTTTGCAAACAAATGTAATGTTGCATGCTATGTTATGCGATGTGGATAAATTGCAGTCATCATTTATGTGTTTTCAATCAATTACTTTCAAATTCGCATGGTGCCAAATAGCTGCCATTATACCAGATCTCAACTTAAAACTTTAAACAAATGATAGCCAAGACATACAGCGGCCATAAACCTTCCGAAAAGACAAGTCTAGTGATTATACACCTATCAGTTACAAGTCTAGTGCTTAGGCCATAGTTTAAACATAGATAATCGACACAGGGATGGTTAAGTCCCGGATTATCGCTATTGAAATGTTGTGCGGAGCTTATCTACACCTAGCAACAAAAGTCCCTGACCAGGTGCTTTGAGGTTGGCTAATTCAAAATAGATAATCGGTACCAAAAATCTGAGATATACATTAAATGGGCAAATTTCTTCTCCGGAGTTTTATACCTCATTCAACAAAATCGAATGGATACTTTTTAAGTTATGGCGGTTTCAATGACTGCGCATATCAACAGAAAAGTTGCACTAGGTATAGGAAATCATTGATGTGTGTATGATTTACGCACTGAAAATGTGTTAGCCTAGGACATGTAACCAAAAAAAGGGGTGTACCTAGACAAAATTGCAACATTGACCATTTTTGATGTAATTGTTTTAAAATGCTCTTCCGAACATTATATTAAAAATCGATAAAATCTGAAGTTGGGGAAAAAATGCTAATTTGCATAACAATATATTTGTATAATTTGCCCATTAGTCGGGTATATACAGGGGTTACCGTGCAACCCCACCACCCAGGACTCCCTCAAACCAACTTTCTTGACTCTTTTCATGGTCCTAAAACATATTCAGGATGTTAACAAAAACAATTTCGTGTTATTCAAGATGGCGTCCAAAATGGCCGCCATAACTGGTCAAATTTCATAAAATGACATATAACAATCAAAATGCGTGGTGAAAGAAAAGTTTTAATAGTGGGATGTATGTATTAAACCCCTATGACAATGATACCCTGTATTTTTGCTTTGTTAACATACCTAAATCCAAGATGGCCACCAAAATGATGGTCAAAATTCCATAAAATTGCACAATATCAACCAAAATGTATGATAAAAATATAGTTGTAACAATGGGATGTAAGTATTAGACCACTAGTAACTCATGTCAAATATGTTTGCTTTGTTTACATACTTAACATAAAAAATGGCTGCCAGAACGGGGCCCATAATGGGTCCCAAAATGGCTGCAAAAATGTCAAATTCCATAAAATGGAATAATATCAACCAAAACGTACGATGAAAGTATAGTTTTAACAGTGGGGTGTACGTTTCAGACCACCAGTAACTCATATCCAGTATTTTCGCTTTGTAATGACATACCTTTAAATCAAGATGGCTGCCAAATTGGCCGATGTAAATATACTCTATAAGAGTATTATAATAATAATAATAATAATCAGTATTTATATAGCGCATTTTCCAAAGGGCTGAAAGCGCTGTAATTTTGCAGCACATTCACCAAACAGTATGTTATAAACTGCTAAGCTATTGCTTTTAGATAGGAGACCCATCTCTGTGACAATTTTGATTATGTATGACTTTTCAAAATGGCTGCCAGATGGTTAAGTTGATGTTAAATTTTGTTTTTAAATATTGTAAATGCCTATACTAATATGACTATGTAATACTAATACCCCTTAATTTATGGGACAGCATTCGCTATATTTCTATGATAAAGCCTAGGGGCTGTATATTTAAGTATTTAAAAATATCCAATTGGTTGCAAAAGGTTAAAATAACTAGAAATGACCAAATTATTATATATATATATATATATATATCTTTTAATCCGTCAAGTAAACGTATTTGTACATGACACGATGTGATTGAATGAATTTTGACAATGTAATGTTATTAAGATGGCCATCATAATGACAATATAATTAAAATTACCTCAAATGGACAATAAAACTACCTCCAAATGGTCAAAACAACTACCAAGGTGGCAACTACTGATCTTAATTATGGTCAGAAATAGCTGATTCGACATCATCCAGTACTATAAACTAAATACCTGTATCTAACTTTCCCAGCAGATCGGTCAGTGATGTTATGGTGTTAATTATTGACTTGAAAAACCTACCTTAGTAATTGAAATATCCATCCAATAGGATCAACAAGCAGTTAAATTTGGCCAAACCAGTATTTATGGCCAACCATATATCGCGAGTTGTATGAATTTATCAATGAACATAATAATCAGAGATATATAGTATCCAATATCCTTTACTTACTGATAATATCTGCAATTAACCGGCTATTTCTGACCACATTTTGATCAATTGGTGGCCACCTTGGTAAATATTTTGACCATTTGAAGCGGGAATTTTATTGACCAATTGGAGGTAATTTTAATGGTCATTATGATGGCCATCTTAATAACATTACATTGTAAAAATGGAGTCTATACCATTCAATCATACCTTGTCATATGCTTAAAGAGTATGCAAATACGTTTAATGAGTAGATTAAAAGCTATAGATATAATAAATTATTAATAATGTAACACTTAAACAATGAACTAGTACTGCTCTTAAGTTATTTTAACCTTTTGCAGCAATCCGGATATTTTATAAATACTCAAACTAGATAAACAGCCCAAGACTTTATCATATATAATAGTGGATGTTGTCCCATTATATTTGGGGTATTGGTGTTATACAGTATGGTCATTTACAATACAAAACAATTGATTTATATAGGTCATTTAGCATCAACTTCAACCATCTGGAAGCCATTTTGGAAAGTGAGAGGGGGGTCTTATACAACTAAAAGCAATAGCTTAGCAGTTGAGAACATAATACTAAATTGTATTTGGGGAATGCGATGCAATAGTATACACTCTTATAGACTATTTTTACATTGACAACGGCCATTATGGCAGCCATTTTGGACTTAAAGTATGTGCTTACAAAACAACAAATCTGGATATGAATTACTAGTGGTCTAATACATACATTTTGGTTGATATCATCCCATTTTATGGATTTTCACAATATTTAGAGCCATTTTGGGGCCATGTTGGCGGCCATTTTGGATTTCAAGTATGTTAACAAAGCCAACATATTGGATATTAGTTTCTAGTGGTCTAACATACATTCCATTGTTAAAACTATACTCTGATCATTCATGTTGGTTGATATATGCAATTTTATGTAATTTTACAATATTTGGCGGCCATCTTGGATTTTGGTATGTTAACAAAGCAAAACTACTGGATATGAGTCTCTAGTTGTCTAATACATACATCCCACTATTACAACTTTACTTTCACCACGCATTTTGATTGCTATATGTCAGTTTATGAAATTTGACCAGTTTTGGCGGCCATTTTGGACGCCATCTTGAATACCACGATTTTTTTCCCCGGTAACATCCTGACTATGTGTTGGACCATGAAAAGAGTCTTGAAAGATGGTTTGGGGGAGTCCTGGGTGGTGGGGGTGCACGGTAACCCCTGTATATACCCGACTAATATGGCTAAATGTACCCATATATTGTTATGCAAATTAGCATTTTTTCCCCAACTTCAGATTTTATCGATTTTCAATATAATGTTTGGAACGGCATTTTGAAACAATTACAACAAAAAACATTTATGTTGCAATTTTGTCTAGGTCAAACCGTACATGTCCTAGGCTATGTGTGTAAAGTTAGCAAAGACTTTCATTCTTCACAACTAAACACACCCTTTGTCCCGCAAATTGCAGTTATCACTCCAGACCCATTCATCCAGATACCTAGGTGGCTCGTTCAATTCAGATAGCACAGAGTTATGACATGCAGTAATCACACACAAATCAATGATTTCCTATACCTAGTGCCAGCGTTCGAAATAAGAAAAATAAATTGGTCATCCACCGGATAACCTAGGTTGGGATTTTGGTCATCCGTCAATATTTTTTGTTATCCGCATTTTTTTTTCAGAGGCAAGCTCCAAAATCACATGTTAAGCGAGTCTTCATATATACACATACATATATAAATTATATTTTGTTTTATATATATTATACACATGACGACATTAACTCCACGTTAACCTCTATGCAACTTTCTCTTTATTTTACAATCTCCTCTCTTTTAACTACTATTTTTCTTCAGTCACTTATTTGTTCTAGTCGGCACGTTCTTTCAGTACGTTCTATCAATAGGACGACCACCTGTAAGCCCTGAAATGCATTATAATGGTCCTCTCCCTCACTCGTATCTCCCGACTCCATTGGATCTGTATCCAGGTCATCCTCATCTGACTCAGCATCAAGTTTCACAACTGCAGGGTCGGTGTCGTCCGTTGTGTCAGTGTCATCCTCATTTACAGCTTCTAATGCATCCTGATCCGGATGATACTCTTCTTCACTCTTATATCCTGACTCCATTGGATCTGTATCCAGGTCATCCTTATCTGACTCAACCTCACGTTCCACAACTGCAGCTGCAGGGTCGGTGTCGTCAGCTCTGCCAGTGTCATCCTCATTTGCAGCTTCTAGGGTTGGTTCATTCGCGACCATGACTTGTTCTTTCAGTACGTCTCTCAATAGGACGGTCAGGTCTATAGCCTCTAATGCATCCTGGTGATCCTCTTCTTTTCTTTCATCTCCCATCATTTTGGTCATCCGCCGGATGATCGGCCAAGAAAAACTGGTCATCCGCCGGTAGATTTGGTCATTTCGGATGACCGGATGGCCGCTATTTCGAACGCTGCCTAGTGCCATAACTTTAAAAGTATCCATTCGATTTTGTTGAATGAGGTATCAAACTGCAGAGAAGAAATTTGCCCATTTAAAGTATATCTCAGATTGCTGGTACCTATTATCTATTTTGAATTAGCCAACCTCAAAGCACCTGGTCAGGGACTTTGACTTGCATTTTTGAAAAGCCAGGTAAACAGAACAGGTAGTGATAGTCTATTGCGGCAACTACAGTAACTAGTACTAGCTAACGGGATACATAAAATTAGTTTGATAAAAAAGCAACGGTGAAAGTTTAGATACTTCTAATATTTGAAACATAACTATATAATACAAGCATTCACCGATGCGATAGATGTAACGATATTTGTGAAGTTTATAGACACTTATTTCACCCAGTTTTCTATTACACGTACATGAGCGTGATGGACAATAGCTGCACTTCTTTTGAAATCGTTTCTGGGAACGAGAGTGGCGTATTATTTATGGATGTTAAGAAGTTATTTCATGACAGGGCGAAAGGCTACATCGGCTTTTGTGTTGAGCGACCTTGGTCCGAAACACACATAGCTTCAAACAAAACACCCACTTAACCATCCCAGTGTCGATTATCTATGGTTTAAATTAGTCATACAGCACAAGTTTCATGATTTTAATATATATGAGGTAAAGGTCTGGCAATATAAAAACTTGAAAATTAGACACAAATATCAATATGTATACAATGTAGGAAATACATGAAAATTAGAAAAACACATAAAAAACATGATGTTACCTATACTTTTGCCTAATTCATATGTTTCTTTTATCTGTAACGTGTTTTAGGTAATTAGGCAATTGCAATTGAAAGCTAAAACTTCAGAGGAAAGTTTTGTATTGATTAGAATTCAATGAATTGTTCGGTTATGCCGAAATCTAGAAATCTCATTTTGGGGGCAAAATCAACAAAATGGCCGCCAAGGTCAAATGGCACATATTTACTCTTTTTGTTATATCTAAAGACCGAACAAGGTATTAACCTTCTGATTAATATAACGTTTTCCTTGATGTGTCAGCTTTCAAATGCAATTACCTATTTACCTTTTCAATTACAGATAAAAGTAACATAGGCATTTAAGCAAAGTAACTAAACTAGATAACTTTTCAAAAAAGTGCTCAATCAGAATTATCGGCCATATCCATCATAGACACTATTTGAAATCAGTGAACTTTTATCTTCCATGGTTACAAAAGTATAGGTAAAATCATGTTTTTATGTTTTTTCACTAATTTTCTATACATATTGATATGTTTGTCTAATTTTATAGTGCCAGACCTTTACTTCATGTAATATTAAAATTTAAAATCTATGAGACTTGTGCTATATGACTAATTTAAACTATGTCCTTTAAATTATATCCTGTTGCACTGTAGCTCTAACAGGATCTCTACTTTGCAGAGCGATGTATGATTTGCTGTATGTTGCATTACTCTCCAACAAGTATTGCGTTTTTGTTTATATACACCCTGTGGTAAAATTCATGCTGAAAATCAGTTGTTATTATCAAATGAAACTTTATTATTTTATTATTTTTAAAATTTGACAAAATATATTTTGAGTTATCTTTGCAGAACCTAAAATGGGTAAAAAAAACGTGTTTTTTTATAATTTTCTCCAAAAGGTCAATTTCATGATATTGGTTGGATACATTGAACCCTTTCCTGCAAAATTTATACTTTTATCTAGATTAAATGAATAATGAAGAAGTTATGGCAGTTTTACGGAGGCTATACCGAAGGTGCACCGCCCCCTTAAAGGAGGGTCATTCAATAAGTTCTACCTCCTACCAACTCATAACCTTGATATTATATAAGCCAATCTTAGGAATGTTGCACACTTGTAGCTTGGGATCTAAGCTAAAGGTTCAAGGTAAATAGGTCCGAGTATGGTTGTAGCTTTCTGGAGATACAGTGAAAACCAAACATCCATTTAGTGTGACTGAATTAAACGGATGCAAAACAGCAAAATACCCGTAGACATCGGAAATTGATAAACACATTGGGAGACAAAAGTAGGATAAGAGTATATCTCAGCTCCAAACCAGGAAGATTTAATCACAAAATGTTACACTGGATGTGTTACACAAGTTATCAAGGGCATTGACACCTTAATATATACTACATTGATACATTAATATTCAATTATTCAGATTTGATCGTAGACCTACTACAGTAAAAAACTACTATGTTATCAACCGACACTGGAAAGGTCCGAGTAATTAGACCTAAGAACTTAAACTTCAGAGAGTAGCTCATGAAGAACTCCAATTTTAAAGATGGTCATATTGAAATATAAGATAATCCAATCTGGAGGGTTAGGTCAGACAGCCAGCCAGCAACCCTACCGACGATAATAGCCTATCAGGTGACAATTTCAATTTGTAAATGCACCAATTTGAAATATAAGATAATCTAATCTGGAGAGTTGGGGCAGACAACCATCAGCCCTACCACCGATAAAAGCCTATCAAGTGATAGTTTCAAATAATTGATTGTCTGAAGGTTGAATAATTAGTTAACGAGAAGAAACCAGTTGGCCTAATTAACAGATACAATAAATATATGATTACAAATCAATTAGAATACACAATGTATGTGGATAACTGTTAGAGTAACATCGATAAGTAGACTGTATATCGCAATGATATGGTTATTATGCACAAATACAGGATGACGTACTAAAACATACACTAAATTACAAAATATAATATAATTCAATTATACAAAAAGCATGTGGAAAACGTCCCATTTTTTTAGGTAGAGAGTATTCTTAAGATATTTTTTCCACATGTGTTTTTCAGTGTTATGGTACTTAAAGGTAGATGACCCGATCACATTTTCATAACACAGATTTTTCTCAAACATAATATGGAGATTTTCATATCATATGAAAGATCATATTTTTCTGATTAACATACTGAAATTTGACGGTCCAAATCAGTAGGATTACGAAGAAATCGGTGAAATAACATCGAATATCTTCAACAATACTAGAGTAGTTTAATGCTGGCATCTCATGCAGATCAAGACTGAAATCAACACCGAGCATGGAGAATCTATTCCTAACCCAGTTTAGATGACTACAAATACTTAAAGGCAGCTCCTTCCGCTTAGAGCCTATCCAAACAACATTTGTTTTATTGCTATTTATACGTAACCCAGACATGACTGCAAATTGATCAAGGACATTTAAAGTTTCTACAAGCGACCTCTCACTACCGTCAACAATAAATGTGGTATCATCGGCGTATTGTGTGATTTTAAACTCCTTGTTATCAATAACAATGCCCTTCATATCATGGTTGTTTCTTGCCATCGTCGCAAGTACTTCAGCACACAGTAGAAAAAGGTAAGGAGTTGGCTAGGAGTTGGTAAGCCAACTCCAACAACGGTTTTGGATTAGAAAACAAATATTCTACAAAATTGTAGAAATATCACAATTACGCGGAAAATGTACCCATATCCTTTAAAGGGCTGCTTAAAAACCTGGCATATATCAACTTGAGTGGTACACATGTGTAGGATTTTATGGTTTTATAATTGGCTAAGTTGGCTAACGTAAATATTTGAGGACAAAATAAGGTCAAAACTTGTAAACACATACTTGCTACTGCATGCACACTGACTATGCAGACAACCTTGTGGTTGTCAACACTCATCAATGCGTTGTAGTCCCAGCAACTTGCCTGAAGCATAGTTGTCCAGGCCTACCATGCGGCCCTTTAAAGACCTTTTGTAAACGCATCCAGGAGCACACTTCGTGCGAGTCCTTGCTGGCCCAAGGCCACGAAGAAGAAAAAAACCTGTTGTACGTGTCCGATCGACCTCTTTATTTTTGGAATTTTCTATTTTATATATTTTTAGAAATGTTTGTAATTGTTTTAAATGTGTAAAATATTTCGAAAATGTCCTGAAAGTTAACCAAAATAGAATGCAAAAACAAAAATCAAGGAAGCCCGGCCGACCGACCCTACCTGAGTAGTTCGTTTGCCGGTATAAAAGAGGTTTTTTTTAGTGTATTTGAACCGTTTCAATAGTATTCTTGTTAAGGGCGTGATTTGCCAAGTTAAGGAATCCCTTTTTATTTTCTCAACAATCTTCGCTAGGTTTCTGGCTGCGCAAACACGTATCAAGGGTTCAGTATATTCAAAGTACCAATACACATCCGCGGGAGATATTGTGGGTATCCGCTTTAAATGAAAGCGCGTGACTTACCATCAATGGTATTTTTGTTTACTTTCTTTTCTTTTCTTTTCATTTTCCTTTTTTTTATGACCGATTCTATATTTCTATATAACACAATTTCGTAATCTTCCGATGCGGATTTTTAACAATAAGAACCTTACCATTCCGTTCCATTTAAAAATCACACAATGATGAAGGGAGATAACCGTTTCAGTATTCCATATAACGTTGAAGATGTCGAACAATGAATTACCTTTATAAATAGATATCACGAGCTACCTATATCAAATGAAACACGATAGAAAATAGCGGTATCAGAATGCTTACAATTGTCCATCTTACTTTGTGTTTGTGACCTCTCTCTCGCTTACTGTGCATCTTCATCCTATTTTGTAAAGAATAATCGTCAACATTTTATTGTTGGTATTTTTTTATTGATGATATTAAAGTCTAAATTATATCTCTCTCTGCCTCGCATTTATTTCCCATTCTTTATTTTCCCCTATTGTATTCCAAGTTCGAAAATTTATCAACGACTTTTTCATTTAATATGTTTATGTAGGAGTACCTTTAGAATTATCAGCACTGTTATTACCTGATCAGTTACTTATTGCGCTGACTATACGTGGCAGTTCATAAAGCATGTAGTATTTGTAAAGAAACTCTGATCATCAAAGTCATGAAGGTTGATCCAAAATCCCAAGTTGGAAACGGTAACATCGTCTAGAGTATTTCCTTGATTTTTTTTATCTTTTAAGTTTATTAATCGTTCTTTCTTCAGTTACAAATACTTCATGATTACAAATCAATCACATACATGTATATCAAATCAAACATGTTCAGTTTAAATTACAAACTATTACATATTTTTACTATTCCTTGTATCTTCTATGATATGTAGCTTCAAAATATGATATAGTTTCAAGTTACACATCTCATTGTTACGCACAGTCATCTGATCAATGTAAATTGATGCTATTTAAATGTCAATCAATTTTCTGAACCTCAAATCTGATTTGAAAAAAGAAATAACAGATTGGGATGATTCCCATATCTAAATTTACTAATTGACAATTTCGCTATCATAATTATACTAGTAATGAAATCTCTCTGTGTTTTTTCCGTACATTGCTGAAACCCAAAGAGTACATCAAAATGTGTTAGAACTACATGTTTTGATACTTTTAAAGATATAATGTCATTTGCTTCTAACCATATTGGTTGTATCTTCTTACAGAAAAAGAAGAAGTGTTCTACATAATCCTTTTCATTACATATATCACATACATCATTATTTTCTATTTTCATTTTATGCAGAAGAATTTTTGTGGGGTAGATATTACTAGTGATTTTCCAATTAAGTGATATCAATCTGCCCTCTCTTGTTGTAGATGGAATATTATTCCATATTTTATTCCAATTAAAAGAGAAGTTTGGATATTTTCTCTGCCAGAAATGTTGGCATATTGGAATCACAGACACTTTTTTCATCAGTTCTTTTTTAAAGGTTTTTACTGTTGTCTTATCAATGTTAACATCTCTATCAGTACATCTTAAATAAATACACTTATCTTCTGTATGAGGGTGTTTGACACATTTCCAATCTTTAGGAATTGCATTGATAAGAGCTAAATATTCCATCAATAGCCTACCATTGTGTGGTATTTTATTTCTTAACTTTACTACATCTAACATTTTCCCATCTTTACCAAATAATTGATTGATCTTAATGATTCCTGATTTTATCCAGAGCTTAAAGTGAATCGTCTTTCCATTGTTTCTAATGTGTTCATTGTTCCAAATTACTTGGTTGTTATGATTTTCTATACTCTTTATTTGTTTAACCGTATTGCATTTGAACCATATTTGTATCAACATTTTATAAAACGACGGCAGTTTGTTTAAAATATCGATACATTGTTTACTTAAAGTTGTTAGAGAACAATTACAATTGAATATATCCATACCTATATCAAATTTTCCAATGTGAAAGAAAGCATTATTTTTCCAAGCGGATATGTCATTGTTTAGCATTTTTTTTACCCATGACATTTGTAGTGAGTATAAGAATGACTTCAAATCTACCATTCTTAATCCACCTTGGTCATAATTTAACATGAAACAGTGTTTTACGTTTGACTCTTTCTCCTTTCCTCCATACAAATTTGTGAAATATACTGTTTAATTGTGTAATGACATGTTCCGGTAAGACAATGACTGAACTTACATATGTTAATTGAGATGCCATTAAGCATTTAACTATTAATATTTTGCCAACCATTGACAGTTGTCTATATTACCATGCTTCTATAATTAATTTGATAGAATTCACTTTTTTTCCCCAATTTTCATTTATATTGCTAGCACTTGTAGTACTACTGAAAGTAATACCTAAAGTGTTAACATTATTATTTGGATATACATTCCATTTTAATTTACCAAACGTATCTCTTCTTAGGCTATTTGATCCAATCCATATTGCCTCTGTTTTATTTTTATTGAGAGAGAGACCTGATATAGACTTAAACTTGTCCAAGACTGCTATGACCTTATTAATTTGATCTTCATTTCTTAAAAACATTGTTATATCATCAGCATACAGTGATATTTTTGCATCCTTTTTCTGGTAATTTATGAAAGGCAGTTTAATACCTTCAATATTTTCGTCTTGCCGTACTTACCATGCTAATACCTCAACACATAATACAAATAATAATGCAGATAAAGGACATCCTTGCCTTACCCCTTTGTTTATAGGGGAAAATTCAGAAACATGTCCATTATGGGTTATACAGCTACTTATATCATTATACAGAGTTTCTACCCATTTGATGAAACTAGGACCAAAATTTAATAATTTCAGAGTTGCCATCATATACTGCTTATCAATACTATCAAATGCTTTACTAAAATCTAAAAACATAATAACTCCAGGCATGTTTGCTGTTTGTGTATACCTTAAAAAGTCTTCAATTAGTCTAGCATTTTCACCTATAAAACGCCCTTTAATATATCCTGTCTGGTCAGGATCGACAATCTTGGATATGATAGTTTGCATTCTATTTGCCAAAGCCTTCGTAGCTATTTTATAATCGACATTCGTTAATGTAATTGGTCTCCAGTTTGACAGTAAATCACGTGGTTGGTTTTTGCCTTTGTGTATTAATGTTATTCTACCTTTCCTTTGACTTCGACCTAGTTGGCCATTTTTATAACCTTCATTTAATGAGTTCATAACTAAAACACCTACTTCATTCCAAAAGTGTTTATAAAATTCTGTGGTCAATCCATCATAACCCGGACTTTTGTTAGTTTGCATATCGTCAAGTGCTTTTTTACATTCCTCTAAAGTAAGTGCACCTTCGCATACCATTTGATCATTTTCATCCAAAGTATTACAATTTACATTTTTAACAAAGTCTTCAAAATCAACATCGTTTACTTTTTCATCTATGCAATACAATTTCTTATAATAAAGTACTTGTTGTTCCAGTAACTGATCTGGATCTGTTATGACCATACCATCGTCTTTTTGAAGAGAGGTTATTGATTTATTTACAATATTTTTCCGTTCAAGATTTAAGAAATATTTGGTACTCTTTTCACCTTCTTGTAACCATTGTTCTCTTGATGTGATTTTCACACCATCTGTATAGCTTTCCCAAGCAATTTCTGTTTCTGTTTAGCTTTAATATACATCTGTTGGGTTTCAACTGAATTGTTTTTCTCCAGCTGATCAGCTGCCTGCTGCAGACTTTCTTCCAAGCTTGCAATTTTTGGTTTATCTTTATTTTTATTTATACAAAACATAATACTAAAACTTCTGATCTTATTTTTATATAAATCCCACAACATACAATGATTAAGTAAGTCTCCATATTCTGTTTTTACATTTTTGATTAGAAGTATAAGTTCCTCTGTATACTGTTCATCCTTCAAAAGACTGTTGTTAAACTTCCATGTACCTTTACCTTTATCAAGGTTTTTCATTTTAAGTTTAAGTATTACAGCTAAATGATCTGTACGAGGCGCATGTTTTATATAACAGTTCTGAACATCGTTTCTTACTAAAGTGGGAATAAACAAATAGTCTAATGTAGATTTGCATGGTGGATTACTTCTTTGCCATGTAAATCTGTTTTCATTGACATGTTTGACCTTCCATGCGTCTTCGCAATTAAATTTGCTCAGAAGCTGGTTAAACTTCTCTTTAATTTTCAAATTAACGTTTCTATCTAAATCAAAATTGAAGTCTCCGCCCAATATGTTAATACCATTTAAGTTATGTTGTTGAATTTGATTACTCAGTATATCAATGAAATCAGACTTTTCGTTGTCTTTGTTCGGGCCATAAATATTCCAAAGATTATAGATAGCCTCATTAACTGTAGCATTAATATATAAAAATCTACCGTTTATATCTTTTACTAAGTTATTTACTTTAATATTTAAAGATGGTGAAACCAATATCAGCAAACCTTTACTATGATTTGTACCGCAATTTATATACATTTCTCCACCCCATTCTTTTTTCCACTCTTGTAGATCAGTTTCAAGACAATAGGCTTCTTGTATGAAATAAAAATCAGCCTTTTCTTTTTTTAGCCAATGAAAAATGGAAATTCTTTTGGTTTTGTTACGCAAACCACGGACGTTTAAAGTAATAAACATGGTGATAAATTATAGTAGGTACATGTATTTACACTATATACAAAGATTGATTAATGTACATGTTATCATCCTATCTCCCCGCTGTCTGCAGTGTCATAGTCTGACATGTTTGGGTCTACATGTTCGGGTAGAATCGGATTGTCACAGCGCCCTTTCTTACTTATGCTTGCATTTGCTTCTACATAACCAGGAGAAGTTTGCTTCCTTTTGTTTTTTTCTTGCTTTTGGGAGTTTTCCCTTTGGAAGTGACTACTGGTGATGTTCCCGTCAAAGTTTTCTGTACAAGCATTTTTCTAGTTTCTTTGATTTTGCTGCGATCGTTTCCGTTGGAGACACACTATTCCCATCAGCATCAGCATCCGAGGTTTCTTCATGTTCAATGTTTCTGCCATTCTTTGTACCGGATTGTTCTTCTTGTGTTGTTTCATGCTTATGTTCGTTCTGTGAGCTCTGTGGTATGTCTGGAACTCGTGTGATCACCTTATCAGGAACAGCCTGTACTTCGCTACCTATTTTGTTGGGCATTGCTTTGTCCTGTGCTTGGTTTCTCTGTGAGCACCCATGCGAGATATGTCCACGTTTTTTGCAATTGTAGCATGTTGGTCCCAAGTGTGCTGTTGGACATTTAAACCTTATATGTCCAATGTTCATGCACAGGTTGCATTTAAGCGCTGGTTTTTCTGTACATGAGCTGTATTGGTGGTCTAGCCCGTGACAGAAAGAGCAGTTAATTTGTTGGCCCATGTAGAACAGAGTCACTTCTGTTTCCATAAGTTTTTTTGGATCTCGGGGGTCTGGGATCTCCATGTAAGAGAAACGAGGGATTTCTTTGTATATTTTTGACACATAACAAAATCTGTGCCCACTGTATAGATGGTTCCATTTTGTTGATTGCTTGTCGCTATTTCTCACAATATGTTTAAATACATCAGACTCCCGTTTTGCAAAGCTATCCACCCATTGGCCTAAATATTCTTCACTTACCCTTTGCGGAAGCTCATGTATACTAAGTCTGATGTGTTTTCTGTTATTCTTAAGTTTTGCATACTGAGCATAATCATCCAGCTTGTATGATTTGTCTGATTTAGGATTTATTTGTGGTCACCATATCTCAACTTTTCACGTCACTTGTAATTAAATTGTATAACTATTTATTACTTGCATACTATTGTGGGTGAAATTTGGAGAAAACTTTTGATTTGTTCTGCTTGAGTGGTTTAAACTTTCCTTTCTTTGGCGGGAGTTTTGAATAATGATTTGTCTGATTTAGGATTTATTTGTGGTCACCATATCTCAACTTTTCACGTCACTTGTAATTAAATTGTATAACTATTTATTACTTGCATACTATTGTGGGTGAAATTTGGAGAAAACTTTTGATTTGTTCTGCTTGAGTGGTTTTAACTTTCCTTTCTTTGGCGGGAGTTTTGAATAATGATTATGTGGTGTGGGCTACATTGTTTGGAATGTTGGGGGTAGTGGTAGAGAGAATTCATTGAAATTGAAAACACGTTTTTCATCGATTTTTGATTATGTCTTGCCACA
Source organism: Ophiura sarsii (assembly GCA_035610835.1). Taxonomy (NCBI): domain Eukaryota; kingdom Metazoa; phylum Echinodermata; class Ophiuroidea; order Amphilepidida; family Ophiuridae; genus Ophiura; species Ophiura sarsii. Next base: position 49,568,735 of record CM069457.1, on the reverse strand, counting down.
CGAGAACAAAAAGTGATATCTCAATGAAATTACCATATAAATAGGAAACATGGTCACCTTTATATTGCAGGTGTTTAAATTTAAAGAAATAATCATTTTGTATTTTAGAAACACGGTATCGTTCATTCTGATACACCCTGTAGTCGTCGACTCGCGATCAATTAAGGTCATAAAATGTATTATTGATTAATTTTCTTCTAATCATCTGGCTTACAAATGCAAATATAAAACTTTGCTCTAATAAATTGTATCCGATCAAGGTTTTAGCTCTCGTTGAAAAAAAGTCTTTCCCTCTTTGGATATGACTGTTAATTTATAAATTAGCGGTCCTTAAACAAAGTGTTTATATCATGATTTCTTCCATAAAGTTTTGCAAAAAATGTAATGTTGCATGCTATGTTATGCGATGTGGATAAATTGCAGTCATAATTTATGTGTTTTCAATCAATCACTTTCAAATTCGCATGTTGCCAAATAGCTGCCATTATACCAGATCTCTGTGTGGCGTCTTCTCAACTTAAAACTTTAAACAAATGATAGCCACGACATACATAGCTCTAACAGGATATCTACTTTGCAGAGCGATGTATGATTTGCTGTAAGATTGCATTACTCGCCAACAAGTATTGCGTTTCTGTTTACACCCTGTAGTAAAATTCATGCTGAAAATCAGTTGTTATTATCAAATTAATGAACTTTACTGGGTATTAAAATTGCATATAATGTGAAGAAATCAAATATTGATCTTAGACAATGTTGGGCATAATTTTGCCTTATATCACAATTCCTGTCATTGAATATACGATACATATGAGATCAAATTACTTTAGAATGGTTTAAAACCTGGGTATTATGGATGATATTGTTACTATATTTGTAATGGTCTATACAGATATTTGTAATTTCAAAATAACGTGATTTTAATGTATTTTTAGTCATTGTCTTTTGTGAATATTAACCATTGGGTCATCATGGTCATCGTGCTGTAAGTACTAAATAATGCTTGTGTGAAATAACTAAACATAAAGAAAGTGTCTTAAAGGAGGGTCATTCAATCAGTTCTACCTCCTACCTCATTACTTTTATATTATATAGCAAATATAATCCCCTCCCCCTCTGTTTTAAAGGGAGGAGAAATAATCCATATTTCACACATTCGTCGTGGGCATGAATTACTAATTAGCATACTCCTACACGATAATCCTCCACCGAAGCTGGAGTGAAATGCCACTTCATGTGAGCATACGCTTACCCACTAAATCATATTTTCATAATTCTAAACAAGCAGCAGGGCTAGTAGAAAACATTTATTAATTAAATGGGCACTAAAAAATTTAAAAAAACCCTTCATGGAAAGAGCCCTCTATTTTTTCAGAAGTTGGGTATTTCTACCACCTAAAATTATAGAACTCCATTTGCAGCATTTCATGTGAAATTCATGCTAAAAAGAAATCTTACATGAGAGGGTTTCTATGTATATCATCTATCTAAACAAGGTAACAATGTTGAATTTAAGTTTTTTTTAGAAATCTCTCTGTGCCCTTTTAATTAATTATTTAAACCAAGCAAAAGTTATGCAATCTTCTGGTTCAATTATATAAACCAATCAAACGTTATGCAATAGTCTGGTTCCCTAACAGAATCAATTAATTAATTAATCAAACTCAATGAGATTCATAACTTAACTTCTCACAACTTATAGAAGTTGACTTAATGAGATCCACAATCTTATCATTATAACAGAATTACTCCAAACCGACTTCCATGTGATGAGGAGAAAATATGATAAGATGGTGGATCTCATTAAGATATGATAAGGGAGTAATACTGTTATACCCTTCACAGGGGTATTCACAGTGCATGATTCTGTGAGCGTTTATACCCCGGTATCTACAACTAGATGCAAACAAATTCAGGTGTCATTCATTCACTCAATAGACGTTTTTTATCTTCTCTTATCATCTATTTTTAACTGTCTATTTCTTCATATGATATAGGCAGCTGGGCAATTTCTTAGCACTGGATTCGTGCTGCTCTATTGTCCAAGGTTATATGCTGTAATGAGCTATATTCCAAGCTGTTTACTCTCTTCGGTCACATCTCGCTACGCTCGTTCAGGTTCGCAGATAGCAGCATGGAACTAGCGCTACAATTTTGTTCAAAAGAAGCAATGTGTGAATATAATTTGGCGGCAATCTCTGGCGCAATCCTCGCAATTCCATCACGCCTGCCTTTGAATGATTCATCATAGATGAATTGCATCGCGTTAAAAATAATTATAAATATAAAATAATTGGTGATGGTGTATTGTATGGCATAAGTCACGAGATATTTGGCGTTATAGTAAACTATAAAGGGAGGTTAAGTGTTGGCAACTCTAAATTTGAAGTTGGTTGAGAACAACATCTAAATCATATTTCTAGGTTGAATGTTTAAGATAATGTAAAATGTAACATTGCAATCTGGCGGCCATTTTGGATTTCATGTTTTCATGAACAATAGTCGGATATAAACTGTTGGATTCCTTTACATAAAAGTAGTGAAAAAACCCTTGCATCTCCTCATGTGTTTAAAGGTGTTCCAATCTTCCCAAATTCCAAGCTATAGCCGCTGGTGGCCATCTTGGATTTCACACTAAAGACAACCTCAGAATGATAAAATAACCACTTATTATTTGATTGCTTGGCATAAAATTAGTCAATAAAGACACCTCCCGGATGTCTCTATGTTAATATGTCTGGGAGTTATATCATCACTAAAATTCCAAGATGGTGCATGGTTGGCGGCCATCTTGTATCTCACACTAAAGACAACCTCGGAATGATAAAATAAGCCCTTTATTGAATTCCTTAGCATAAAACTAGTCAAAAAGACACCTAGATGTTGTCTCCAGGTCTATATGTCTGAAAGTTGTGTAATTTTCATAATTCCAAGATTTCTGTCTGCTGTAAATTGCCCAATTTTTTTTGCGACGGGGTATAGTTGCTCATTTTGTTCTAAATACCATAATGTGACAAAAATCCACTCTCAAACTTTCTTTTGCTCTCTGTGGTCACTGAATCAGCATTTATGACCCTACTAAGCCATCTTTTTAATAAGGGATGAAGATTTCATTTGTGGTAGGCGCCGGTTAACCCTAACTCTACCCCCCCCCCCCCCCCCCCCCCACTTTTTCAGAATTATTTTCTCACCTTTATTTGTTGGTAGTGGCTCTTTTTACTTCATTATTTTCTTCCACCTTTTCTTATTATTCACCCAAGCGTGTGTCCGTACGGCCTGACCGACCGTGTAAACAAACAAACAAACAAACGTGGAAAATTTCCCCCGATCCCCCATCCCCCCCGGATTTGAACCACGGACCTCAAGCACCAGCGGCTTGCGATTCCCCACAACACCACGGGTGTCAAGGGTATACTGCGCCAACCCGCCAAGTATATGGGCTGGGTCCATTTTGTCATTGAAAAACTCCCGGCCACGCCGGGTGGTGGTACCAACATGCCCAATCGTGGTAGTTTGTGGTAGGGTTAGGGTTATATAAACCAAACTTAGAAAAAGAATGGTATTTCTCTTAAAATAAGTGGCAGTACCAAATTGAAAATATATTTGGAAATAGAAAACTTGTACTACAATAATACCAAACATGACTCCTTGCTGAAACCCCTGTTGTACATATCGTCGCTATTCTTTCAAAACCTCGTATCTCCAACTTTCCTCGAAATTGATTTGTTGTGTTTATTAGAAATTATGCACATGATGGTAATGTTTTAATTTGCCACAGCCGATCAGAAGGCAGAAAAACTTTGCTTTTTCAGCACCTGTGTTTCAAAACCTCGTATGTATACGAGATTTTGAAACACAGGTGCTGACCATGTGCTGAGGGGAAACTTCCAACATTCTTGATATTTCGCAGCAAATTTGTGGACTATAGGTGAGAGTTAATTGCAAATGGCTTGAATTGATATACGGGCTGGTTAAATGACAGCGATATCGTAATCATTCTTTCAAAACCTCGTATCTCCAACTTTCTTTTTTTCTTTCTCCTGTAAAATTATATTTTTGGAGATACGAGGTTTTGAAAGAATAGCGACGATATGAAACACGCGCTGAATGGTTTGGCCGCGTTACCATTACAATCTTCGATTTGCTGGTCGCACTGTATGAGTCACTGTAATCACCTGAAGCGTGTTCCATTTACGTGGATTTTGTTCAAAAAGGGTTTCACTTATTAAATATTGTGCACACCATTAATAATGTTCATAATAAGGATTAAATAAATTTAAATCATTATAAAGAACCGGTTTTCTCTTCCTTGCCTATTTCCGTTTGTCGCATCCTTGATTTTGTTCAGCTCATTATACTACGCTTTTATATATATAAAGTGCAGTTTTACAGTTCGGGAAACTGTTAGTTTAGTACCAAAATAATTCTACAAGTCGTTTCCATCCAAATGTTTATTTTGTTTATACTGCGATTTTTTTAACCGGGATTATAAGGTTGTAAAAGGGTTTCGAAACTTTTGGGACACCCTGTACTATGATTACATAGTAATGAAGTGGGGCATAGTCATAGGCTCACATGCTTGTTATTTGTTACCATAACTAAGGCATATTGTAGACGTCGGCCTTCCATATTTGTCCAATTGTTTTCACCCGTTATTTAGAAATTATATTCACCCTTTGGTTCATCAAACATGGTATTACTATTACTTTTCAGTGTGGCAACAACATGACGATAATCTGGCAACACTTATATATATGGGGTTTTTTCTGTCACACATAGAGCGTATTTCTATTGAGGCACTGGAAAGTTAACGCTAAGTTGGAATAACGGTATTAACCGTTACATTATTGTAATCACCCCCGTTTCTACTCGCGATAACATCCCGGTAAGTTATACCGGTAATTGTATACACCCGTCCGACCAGTTTTATTCACATTGTAAAAGAAGTTAGAAATTACGCACTTAAAAATAAGGTTCATGAGAACTTATCATTAAGATTTATTGAGTTGATGTTGTTGTTTCTACTGGGCAAGTTGGCGGCAGTTAATGAAAAAAGCGTTACTTAATAGTACATATGCCCTTATGTCACAGAAAGTGCTCTCGTGAAAATGTTGGGTAGATTCTTGCAAACCATTTTTATTCCTCTTAATATGTCATAAAATGATAAAACAATGTGTTTTTCATCGGCCATCTTGGTATATTGGCTGCCATTTTAGACTTATTTCGACCATATCTCAGACTAGAATGTACTTATAGTTGTGATTTAAGGGGCTATAACACCCAGGTTTTGGGGGTCAAGGGATCCATTGGAACAATCACTTGTATTGAGTTGCTGCAATTACAATCCAGCACCATTCTAGCCGGTATGGCAATACAAATTATTATAGAAAATCAAAATCAAATCATTACTCACTTTGAAATAATGGCACAATTGTGTACGGTCCGAAATCGATATTTAAAAATAGTATCTGTAAACCCTTCTTCGTTAGAAGTAAGGAATATGGCTTGATTATGCTATGATATTTTTTTTTAAATATCAAATTGTATACTAAGGCAACGCGTTCTTTTAAGGGAATTTTTAATTTTGTTTAGCTCCAAAATATGTTAAAAGTTGCCAAAAACAAATATGGCTGTTGTAACTTTCAACCAAATGCCTTTCCCATCAATGACAAGAATGGCCATGGCCAACCATATTACGTCCTTAGCTGAAATTGCACTTAATTGGTTCGCATAAAGACCGAGCACTTTTAAGATAAATCAATCACAGTTCGTCTCAGTTTAATATGAATTCAAACCTTTCTCATTCAGAACAATATTTTGTGTCTAAACCTATTTCACATGCAGATTGAAAAATGTAACATGTTAATGATTTTTAAATTATGAAAATGTCCAAATGCCTTTGAAAGGAAAGAGGTTGCTATCATGCATATGACATAATTAATACTTTTGTCAGTATACTCTAATTGCCAGAAAAGGATTCCGCGAAGCTTGGGACTAACACATTCGAACCCACCTTGCTAATTGAATATATTATGGTAAATCGTCATCAACGAAATACTCTAGATGATTTTACCGTTTCCAACTTGGAATTTTGAATCAACATTTATGATCAGAGTGTCTTTACAAAAACTACATGCTTTATGAACTGCCGCGTCTACAGTCAACACAATAAGTAACTGACCATGTAAGTGCTGAAACATCTCTAAACATGTCGAAGGTACTCCTACATAAACATAATTATCAAATGAACTTTTAATTATCAAGTGATAAAGTTGTTGAGAAATCCCACCTGAATTAAATAGGAGAAATTAAAGAGGAGAAATTAAAGAATAGGAATGAAAGAGGAGAAATTAAAGAATGCGAATTAAATAGGAGAAATTAAAGAATGGGAATTGAAGAGGTGAAATTAAAGAATGGGAATTAAAGAGGAGACATTTTTCAACAACTGTGTAATGTAATACGTGTACATAGAATTCACGCCACTAAATGGTTTCCCCACAGGTTGTTACAAAAGCCCGCCTTTAAAGCGACTGGATTTTTCAATTTGACATTTTCCTTAAATTTCATGATATCTTTGATCAATTAATCAAAACAAATATATATCGTATCCCTGAGAGATCCGAGTAATAAGCTCCCAGAGGTGAACAACTGGTGTAGCGCCCTCATTTGTCAGCAAAAGTTGAGAAATGTTACCAGAACATTTACAATCAAAATGCATCAAAAAAACCTACAAAATGCATTGAAAATATTTTATTTTTGCACTGTGGTATAGGTAATAGTCCTATAATCAGGATTAAACCACAACTTTAATCATTTTGGAGCAATAAGCACCATATCTGATTAATTCTGTAATCATTGGGCCTCAGGATGCCCAGCTGACAAAAAAAGTTTGATTGACTTCGGCAAGGACTGAAATTAATTACTGGTGTGGAATCTGTAGGAGTAATACTTTTAGTGCTATCAGCACATTTATTACCTGGTCAGTTACGTATTGTGTTGAATGTATTAACATATCTCACAATCTCGCAGGGAGAGAGAGAGAGATATACTTTGATAGCATCAACAAAAAAATACCGGCAATAACATCGTGAAGATTATTCTTTACAAAAATAGGATAAAGATGCACAGTAAGCGAGAGAGATGTCACAAACAAAAAGTAAGACGGACAATTGTAAGCAATCTGATACCGCTATTTTCTCGTGTTTCATTTGATGTAGGGAGCTCGTGATATCTATTTATAAAGGTAATTCATTGTTCGACATCTGCAACGTTATATTGAAATATTGAAACGGTTATCTCCCTTCATCATTTCGCTATTGTGTGATTTTTTAAATGGAGAGGAATGGTAAGGTTTTTTGAGGTAAACATCTTATTGTCAAAAATCCGCATCGGAAGATTACAAAATTATGTTATATAGAAATATAGAATCGGTCATAAAAAAGATAAGGAGAATGAAAAGAAAAGAAAGTAGACAAAAATATCATCGATGGTAAGTCACATGCTTTCATTTAAAGATCTAGCCACAATAGCTCCCGCGGATGTGTATTGGTACTTTGAATATACTGAGCCCTTGATACGTGTTTGCACAGCCAGACAGCTAGCGAAGATTGTTGAGGAAATAATAAGGGAATCCTTAACTTGGCAAATCACGCCCTTAACAAGAATACTATTAAAACGGTTCAAATACACCCTTAAGATGCGTTCATACTCCCATCGTTGCGCATCGACCGACGTCGATGGATAAAAGTTGACATTGTTTCAACTCGCGCGCCGATGTCCGTCGGGCGATGCGTAACGACAGGAGTATGAACGGACCTTTAGCCGACGAAAAAAACACACCCTGTTGTAACGAACACTCTGATAGGGTCGGTCGGCCGGGTTTCCCCCGAATATTTTGGGAAATGTGCCGCGGAGGGGGTCCGAAATGGAAATTTATGAGATCGACAATATGCTTTTATTCTAGTTTGGTTAATTTTCAGGACATTTTCGAAATATTTTACACATTTTAAGTACCGGTATTGTTATTATCTCCTGGTGATACTGCAAATCGTGAAGTATTCATGAAGTGCATGCATTCCAATATTATATATCTGTACGGGATTACCAGGATTTATTAACGGAGGTCAACTGATTCACATGCCAGTTGTATGACGCACTATACGACCCCCGGGAATGGTGCGTCACTTTACCGAGATGCATCACTTTCTCACGTACCATGACGCACTAGTAGGAGCTATGAGTCTACTAGAAGAAGCCACAGGCTTCAAATTTAGGAGTTGATCCCTGGCCTCCGAACATACTTTCAAATTTACATTTTTATTACAGATATTATCTACAAGCATAAAGAGTCCTGCTCTAAAGGTTGTCTTGCGATATTTTGCTATGGCGATAATCCTATTGCCCATGTATTCACATAGCAGAAATGAAGTAATATAATCTCTCGTAAGGGTTTGAGTAGCATATTGACCATAACACTGAAAGGAAATAAAAAAAACTACATAAAATCATGTTCATGAAATTAAAGAAAGAACTACTTGACACATTATATTAACCTTTTCCATTTTTATGTCATTGATATCGGTCCAAAATATTATGGAACAATTGAGAAATAAGAATTTGTAACCCTTTTCTGACTGTTTCCAATGTTCTATTTAGCTATGTTACGTGTAACATTAACATTATAACTATGAATAACCATGATCGTAACTTGTGAAGCAGTTCTTCCCCATAGATATGATATGATACTTTAACATTTATTTCAACTTTGTATGGCCATTATACTACCCTACCCCTAACAAGAATTGCTTTATGTCATTTTGTCTATGTGAATATATAGGGGGAAACAGGTATGGCCAGTAACATGAATTGGCAAGATAATCATAAGAGCAGGACAATTTATTCTTGTAGACAAGATATGAATCTATCATAAAAGTATTTCTTTTGGAGTATGTTCGGAGGTCAGGAGTCAAACCATTTTAAAGCCCAATCTAGAGCTCTGGGGCTCCTACTATACGGATAGTTTTCTAACTCGCTAATAGTGTTCTTGCTAATGATGTTATTGTATTGCCCTTGAAATATTGCTACAACTGAATATGTAGAATTTGATCGTATTCTCTTTACAGATTGTTCCAGCCCCTAAAAAGCTAAAGACGTGCAGTGCAGTGATTCTCCATTCGATATAATTTCGGAACCGTAAGGGTATAAACTTTCTGGAATTGGAGTGTGGGAGGAGAGAAGTATTTCATCCAAGAGTGACAAAAGATGACTTGAAGATTATAAATACTATACAGATTTGCCCGGAGATATTGTGAACTGGTGCTTTAACATGTAACACTACTTATCAAAACAATTATATAAAAAAAGTGTTTTTGTGTAATTGAAATGTTCTACAGTTTGTCATGTTGTTGAAGAAGTAAATTTCAAATTGAAAAAAGGGTATTATTGACGTTATGTTAAAGGTAGATGTTCCGATTTTAAACTATTCTACATGAAAGGTCATCCTTAAAAAGGTCGTATTCCAAAGTTTGAGTTGCATAACTCTAATAGTTCTTATTTTGGACGCAAAAGATGCCGTGAAATGTACCCATTGAGTTGTACACAAACGATACTGGTGGTTACCACCTTTCGCGGTAATTCGACGTTATTTCATCGATTTCTCCGTAATTATACCGATTTAGGCCGTCAAATTTCAGTATGATGATGAGAAAAATACGAGCTTTCATATGATATGAAAATCTCCGTATGTTTGAAATAATTCTGTGTTACGAGAATGTGATCGGGTCATCTACCTTTAAACATGGCGTACCATCATAAAATGTTAGGTTGGTATATACTTTTGCTAATAATTTGCAACAAACATACAACGTTTGCACTACAGGTGGTAAATCTTTTAAATGAATGCAATAGTCACGTTAATATTACTTATGAACCATCGGTCATCATCACGGATAACATTACAGAATCAAAATATCCCAATATACAAAATTCAATAGTCAATTGCACCATAGCTATTTCCTTGACACAAGGCAATGGAACTTCAGTACAATTGTTGCACTCAAGTTCCAATACTATATATTCTTACGTGTATATTGACATAGCGGACGATACTTCGTCCCATAGTGACCAGTGTCTCAAACGAATCGTTTCAATATCGTTGAATTCAGCACCTTGTACCTTGTTCTTAACCCACACCTCAACGGAATTCAACATACATTACGTCAATACTAGAGTGAATTTTAATATTCTTGGGGTGAATGCTCCCGGTTCAATATGTCCCGATTCTAAAAGTCTTTTGGAATCATCACACTTGTCCTTAACAGGTAATACAACTATTCCTGGATGTAATGTTACTGAGTACGATGCAGTGGAATCACTGTATCGGCCATATACTTGGTCTGCATATGCATATTACAAAGTGAAATGTCCAGATGAATGCGTATGTACTCTTGGGTATAGATCATGGACCACAGTGTGTGATAATGCCACAGACACGGTTGCCCTAATGATTTATGAACCTGATAATACTAGGTTAAAATTACTTAATAACGGTTTGACCAATATTACACCTGGGGCGTTTGCCGGACTTGATGCCCTAACAGAGTTAGATCTGTCTACCAACAAATTACAGCTACTCCCTGCCCGCCTGTTTTTCGGTATGGTTATTTTGAGAAAACTGGCACTTTGCCAAAATCGTCTTACTGATTTACCGGTGGGTGTTTTTGATGGCCTTCTTCATTTGGAGGTACTAGATATTCAACACAATAAACTTACAATTCTGCATAATGGAGTATTTGCCGGTTTGACGAACTTGATAACGTTATACACCTACTATAATCTGCTGACGTCATTTAGTGATAACATATTTAGCGATTTAGGTAACTTGAGTGAATTATGGCTACAATATAACAATCTTACCTTACAAATGAATGTATTTCATGCTTTGAGTAGATTAAAGGAACTCAATCTAGTCCAAACTCATCTTACAACATTGCCTCGAGGAGTATTTAATGGTCTGGTATCGTTAGATGATCTATACCTCGACTATAATATGCTGACGATACTCCACAAGGGTGTATTTGACGGGCTATCACAGCTACAGAAATTAGATCTGTCATATAACCTTCTGGCGTTATTGTCAGATGGTATATTTGATGATCTAGTGAGCTTGAAGAGGCTTTGGATGCTTGCCAATCATCTACTAACATTACCTATTGGTATATTTGATAATCTGACTTTTTTGGAAAATGTAAATATTGGAGACAATAGGCTTATTTCATTACCAGATGGTCTTTTCAAAATTTATTATACACGTGTCTATGACCTAAATATAGGAAATAATTTATTAACAGCGCTCCCGATCGACGTATTCATTGGACTGATTAATGTGATTAATCTTGAACTTCATAATAATCAATTGATCTCAATCCCAAATGACGCGTTTATAAATATGCGGTCATTGTTTCATTGTGATTTAAGCTATAACGCTCTGTCTACATTGCCAGAACATCTATTTGACTCCCTCGTAAATACCGACACTCTCTTTCTAAATGATAATGAGCTAGTCTATCTCCCCGAGGGCCTTTTTGATAACATGACGTCATTGAGTTATCTTGACATAAGCAATAACAACTTAAGCGAAACTCCTACGAAGTTACTGGCGTCAGTAATTGATTTGACAGTTTTTAATATGTCTAATAATAAATTCAGCAGTCTCACAGTACTTGATCGCCCAAGTAATCTACACATTTGTGATTTGAATCAAAACAAATTCAGCATTGTGAGCCCGCATATCTCAATGTATATGCCTAATCTGACTTTCTTATCGTTAGAAAACAATGGAATAAATGAGCTACCAATTGGAATATTTGAAGGGCTGTATAAATTGGAAGTATGTCACTTGAGCCATAACCTGTTGAACGAGATCAAGCCAGGCACCTTTAATAATATGATCAACGTCATAGTACTTACACTAACTAACAATCAGTTGCAAAACATATCCAACGGTTCATTTTCTGGTTTGTCTAATCTGCAACAGCTCGAAATTCAGCAGAACAGAATCTCGACACTACTTTCTGGTGTCTTCGATCATTTGACTAATTTGAAATCAGTTAATTTGTCATACAACTTAATACAACGCATTAATCGTAACACATTCTACATAGCCGGTGTGGAAGTAGTGGATCTTCGAGCAAATGAATTGCGTCTTGTAACCAAGTCATCTTTCAATGGTCTTGACAATTCAACGGTGTTGCTGGTAGATGAAAGTGCAACTTGTTGCTTTACCGGATATGCCAAGTGCATACCTCGATATCCACGATCAGCATATCTCACTTGCGAGAGAATGGTTAATGATTTTCTACCCAGGATATCTATGTGGGCACTGGGTTTATTTGCAATGGTTTGCAACCTGTATGTGTTTTATTTACGTTGCACTAATAAGCAAGACAGTACGGTTCAATCACTGCTCATATTACATCTCTCTCTATCTGATCTTCTAATGGGAATCAGTATGGTCCTGTTGGCATCTTTCGATGCTTATTACGGACCCTTTTTCCCTTCTTATTCTGAGTTCTGGCGTAAAGGTCCCATTTGTCAGTTGGCTGGCACATTATCAATTTTGTCCAGTGAACTATCTGTGTTTCTCATTACATTAATCACTTTTGATAGGTTTCAGGGTGTGAAATACCCTTTTAGCGGATACCGTTTGAGAACTAAGTCTGCAAAGATTTGCTTATTTGCACTTTGGTCTATTGGATTATTTATCAGCGTAATCCCAGTTGCGTTATCTGGTGTGGACTCTGATGTGTTTGAGGTGTCTGAAGTATGCGTAGGAATTCCAATAGTCAGAAGGCCTGTTAGTGTTATAAACATCGGTTCACTTGTCACAGAGTCTAGCCAGGCCGAGTTAGTGTACGACTGGCGATGGGATCCTGTGCTAGGTAGACCTTTTAAGACATACTTAATTTACTTAATTTCAAGTTATCAAACATCACTTTACGCAACATCAGAAATAACCGGCGATACATTAGCAACATATTTTTCTATAACTATTTTCATCGGTGTTAATTTGGCTTGTTTTGTACTCATTGCTTATCTGTACACGCAGATATTCATAACTGCAAGAAATACGTCAAAACGTGCGGGCAGAGAGCAAGATGAAAAGAAAGAAATTCGTATGGCTATTAAAATGTCCGTCATTGTCTTAACTGATTTCTTTACTTGGGTCCCTTTAGTGATAGTATGCATTTTAGTACAATGCCAAATCATCACAGTGAACCCACTTGTCTACGTGTGGACTGTTGCATGTATAATACCAATAAATTCAGCTATTAATCCATTCCTGTACACCTTAATCACGCTCATTGAAGACAGAAAACAAGTAAGGGAAAAACAGGGACAACGAAAGGCTTAGCCCAAGGCTTTTGTATTATGCGCTTTACAAAAGTAATTTATCATTATTATTATTAGCGGACACTTCTCACCACCATGATGATAACATATAAGCCTAGAGGTAGAGGTATGGCAGCACATTCTTTGTACTTTCAGGTTTTTACTCAAACTGAAGTACCCCCTCCTCTATTGAATATACCAATTTTAAATACTACCCTCCTATACCGTGTTCAATTTTTTTCAAAAACGGCTAATTTGCGTCAGAAAAAAATACTAAAGGTGCTCCGTTAAGTCCGATGGTAGATACTTATAAATGTTTCGTGTTTGTTGCAGTTATTAGCAAAAGTATACACTGCTGACCCGGTGGTTTGCATATTTGGAACAAAAAATAAATCCATGAAATGGTTTTCCGGTATAATTATGGTTAATACGTGCATAAATCGAGAGTGTAAGCTAGTACTGCCTAGGTCTGTACAATATTAGGAATGTAAATAATATAAACATGATGAGTACCTTATTATTATGTCCAGAACTGTACATTGTATGTATGGTATTGGGGAAATGTAAGCTGTATAGTATCCGTTATAATTAAGTTATCTAAAGATCTCTGTATATCCTCTGCGGAAAGTTTATTCTTTAAAAAAATTAATATGCGTGTTCTATTGTGTGTCTCTATCAAATGAGCATATTACGGATCCTTCAAGATTTCAATTGAGCTATTCAAGTAGAAATCTACTGGCCTCCTATGAAAGAGCTGACATAAATATTGTAGACAGACAACCTGCAGGTTACACTATTTTAAATTCACACTCCCTGTGGGTATAATTAAGATAATGTATTCCATAGGGGGTGTATTGATTTTAAATGGAATAGCCAATCGCAAATAGCTACTCTCATACTCTGGTATCAGATTTTGGAGCTTTCGTTTTGCACTTGTTTTTGACCACGATTGCAAAATGTTTAATCATAATTTGTGGTGGTATAGCACTTTTAAATAGTTAACTTCGACCGTTGAAATAAAATAACAAGTAGTTCTATATAACTATGTAGGTGTAGAAACCTTTTACATTTACTATTGTTACACCTCCCGTATACCACATATGGTTTTATCCTGATGAAGTGGATATCTGAGCAGAAGGTCTGAATCAGCTATAAACAGTTAGGACAATTGTATCTGTCACTTACATTTAAAAATAAGATCTTGTGGGACAACTCCCCTAAATGTTTACATTATTTTATGTAAATTTTAAAAATCCTTTGTCATTTGTGATTGGTAAACCTTCCTTCAGAGGTGTATACAAAATACAAAATCTGTGTAAAGTTAACTCATTTCCTGAGCGAAAGCAACTATTAATGAGTCTTAATTTTACACATTATTGTGTTTTTTTGCATACTATTTTACATCGTTTTATCTGTGTGAATATGAGGTCTGGAGCTACCACTAGTGCCTATATGTTTGTATATAACTATGTAATGTAATCAGATAATTTAATAATATTATATATATATATATATATATATATATTATATTAATAATATAAATGGCACCAAGGAATAACAAACAATGAGATTAATCATAATGAACGTCAGACATCCAATCTCTGCATGTCCTTTGAGTAACGTCCATTCATTGATTTATAATTACAAACCAAAAAGGAACTCACAGCTATAGTATCGTCACAGAAACACGAATAATTACAATTATGATAATATAATGACAACACGCCCCTGCGGAATAAACCAGTCGGGTGCTCTGAGCTTACAAACATTCCACTCAAAATAAGAATTGCCCAGTTTCTGCGTGTATTTGGAAGAAATAGATTTTGAAATGTTAGAATATCCAGACTATACAGACTATACTTGTGAAATAAGTGCTTCGTATGCTTTCGTTGCGTCCTACATCGCTGAATTTTTTCTAACAAGTAATACACCTATCAGTTGTAAGACGCACCCTATGACCCCCGGGAGTGGTGCGTCACTTTACCGAGGTGCGTCGACTTCTCATGTACCATGACGCACCCTGTGTCAAAAAAACGACGGACCATTGCCTTCCAAATACGCACCCTCCGTCAATTTTTGGACGCACCATTGGTGGATTCTGACGGACCATGACGACGCACCCCGTCGTCAGATATCGTTGACTATAACTGGATAAAACACGATGACTACTGGAAATGAAACTACTTTTAATTCACGGGGGATCTGCCCTTATTCGATGTTGTCAACCCTGGCCCTCGAATAATTATATAGACTCCGGACCGGGACCGGGATGGACCATGGACGGAACCAAGAGGAGAACTTTTATATGCACAATGTTTGTCTGACTGGTCTGGTCTAAAATTCATAAAATATTTAACTGATTATCATAAACGTCAGGATGAGGATGAAACAATTTCGAGAACATTCTGCCCATTCTGCTTTCGACCCGTTCAGTGGCGTAACCAGGAGGTGGGGTGGGGTGGGGGACTTGGGGTGGGGGACTGGGGGTGGGGTGGGCGGCGGGGCATCCTTCATCCCTTTATATTATACATGTAGGCTTGCGCTTATGCAATAAGGTAAGTAGAAAATTGGGTTCTCGAACGGTGTATAACCACAATTGGGTTCTCGAAAGTGTATTTAAACATTTGAACTTCGGATTGGAAATTACACCTTCTATAAACCATCAAAGGATTGAAGGGAGCACTTTAAAAATACCAAAAACATTTCTAATTTAATCATCAATATCACCCATATACTTCGAGAAAAGGCATCTAAAAAGGCGGAACATACACGTACCGCTATTGTGATAAGTCCCCCCGGGGCTCCCCCCTCCCACCGTTATCCCCCCCCCCCCCAAATGAAATTACAAACTCGATGTGAACTTTTGTAAACTAAAACAAATAGTCAGATATGCCCCCCCCCCCCCCCCCCCTGATGATCCACATGCGATGCCCCCTAAATTTGACTAAAATTGCATGGACAACACGGCCACGGGTGATTACGAGTGGTTCCTCCGGTAGAGTAGTCTCAGGCCAAGACCCGGGGGGGGGGGGGGGGGGTTACTCGCCTAAGATGGTATACGGGGGCGTGCCGCTCTATCTAATGGGTAGCTTTTTGGGCACAAAATTCCTAAACATAGAGTATGATTTTGTGCTGGAAATCCCTAATGATGGGGTCACTTTTTACAAGTGGGTCTATTTTCGCAATTGCAAAAATTAGGTCTATTTTCCCGATCATTTGCGAAAATTGGGTCTAAAATGAAGCAAACCCCTAAAAATGGGTACCGTTTTTTCCAAAAACACCCTAAAAGGGTAGGGGTTTTGAATCTCCAGCGGCACCCCCCCCCCCCCCCCGACCAAACCAAATCCGAGTACCGGGGGCTGTGGCCTGTGATCAAGGGAGTGGTCATAACCAGTCATATCGGAGACTGTCATTTCATTTCGGTGATTTCGGTGATGGGGACAACAGTTGCGGGTCCAGGATTAAAATTTACGGGGTGGGGGGGGGGGGGGGGGGGGGGGGCTGACCAAGACTGTTTTGTAATTGGTACCAAATCGTAAAAGGTCCCCAACATGAAAGGTACAGTGGTACACAAAAAAAGGGATATTGTCAAATTTTACGAGGGGCGATACATTCGAGGCCAGGTGTTAAGGGTTGTTAATAACAACCCTTAACACCATTTGGCCTTATTTCCGGGCGGCTGGGCTCTATTAAAAATAGTGTTTTGTTTTGTTCAAATCAAATATCTCCCAGTTTTTTTCTCTCTTTTAATACCCCGACTTTTTGTTGTTTGATGTCTGTGTCCGTGAGCTTGATTGACAAATTATGTGTGACCTTTCTTCGGGGGGGGGGGGGGGGGGGGGGGCGGTGGGAGGGTACTCGCCTAAGCGGTGGTGCTACATGTAGTGCCGCTTAGTCGCTTTTTGCTAAAAAAAAAACCATAATGGGGTATGATTTTGTGATGGAAAATTTCTAAAAATAAAAAAATTGCCCCACTTGCTACAGATGGTTCTATTTTAAAATCCTTACAAATGGGTATATTTTCACGAATTGCGAAGATTGGGTCTAGTTTTCCACAAAGAAAATCATATAAATGGGTGTATTTTCGCGAATGCGAAATGTTGGTCTATTTTCAAGATAATTTGCGAACGGGGTCTATAAATGAAGCAAAATCCTTAGAAATGGGTACCGTTTTTTCAAAAAAATCACCTTTTAGAAATGGGTAGGCCTATGTTTTTTATTTGAATCTCCTGTCGCACACCCCCGACCAAATTCAATTCCGGGGGCCTGTCCTACTACCTCTGTGTTCTTAGATTGTTCTGCGCTTGTGCGGAATAGCGCAATGCTGATCCCCTATCTTATACCATGAAGATGCTGTATACGTGACACTTCTCTTAAAATGAAAGGTTCTCGGTCTACTGCGGTTTCTTGTTTTTTTCGTTGGCCAAACTCTTGTATTGATGATCGAGTGATTTCAGGCATTTTAGAACATGCGGTATAAAATATCGGAGTGATGTTTGCGGTAATTAAAGTTGGAGCCTGGTTGGCGGTATAATAAGGAGTTATGTGGTATAGTAGCCCTATAGCGTATATTTAAAGGTCGTATTTTGTTGTTCGTAAACAGATGTACACTGTGACGCACCCATGTAAAGTGACGGACCTTGACGCACCCTCCGTCATTTTTTTGACCGACCAAAGGCTGCCACTGACGTACCCTCCGTCAACAATTTTTGGTAAACGACGCACCCACGACGCACCTCTCCCGGGGGTCATAGGGTGCGTCTTACAACTGATAGGTGTATAACCCGTTCGCTGGGTCAAGCGATTAATCAATATCGAGCCATATAAGTTACCACTCTTTTTCAAAAGTGGTTACTATGGCTCCTAAATTGCAGTGATTTTAACTCTTTTACGGAGTGATTTAACCTTTTTTCGTTGTGATCTTCACTGTTTTTGGAGTGATCTTCACTCTTCTCACTCTTTAACATTTCGAGAGTAGTTGATTCGAATAACGCTTTAAACTTCTAAAAGCACCTTGTTCTACGAGACCGACCGATACAGATTTATAAAATGGTGGGATTTGTTTTCTTGCAAAAAGGAACTTCGACCTAAATTTCGAAAGGTTATTTTTTACTATCTAAAATGATATCACTTTAACAGATGAAATCCAGCGATAGTGTCTTTTTAAATAAAAACCACACACCACAAATCAATAACACAACACAAAATCCGCCTACAAACTAGTCTACCTGAACAAATGATCAGCAGCAGAGCACCGATCTATTTGATTTTTTTCTTCTCCAAATTAACTCGTCATGTGACTGATCACGACTGGATTGTATTGCACCATTTGGTCATTTCATTTGAAATGCATATAATATAATATCCCCCTGTAGAGTACATTACGTCAATCTTTCACACATTTTAAGTGGGGTTTACCTGCACGGGTGAATCCCTGTGTGGAAGATTAAGGTAGGGTGTTCCATAGGGGTCTAAATATTTTAAATGGAATAGCCTATAGTAGGTGTGTGCTTGAATGTCGGAACATTTCGGTAATCTGTAATGTAATTTTCAATTTCAATATATAGTAGTTGTATGCTTGAATTTCGGAACATTTCGGTAATATGTGATGTAATTTTCACTTTCAATATAATATTAAATAGTAGTTGTATGCTTGAATTTCGGAACATTTCGGTAAACATGTAATGTAATTTTCAATTTCAATATACTATTAAATCGTAGTTGTATGCTTGAATTTCGGAACATATCGGTAATATGTAATGTAATTTTCAATTTCGATATATTATTAAATCGTAGTTGTATGCTTGAATTTGGGAACATTTCGGTAATATGTAATGCAATTTTTAATCTCAATATATCATTAAATAGTGACTGGCTATAAAAGTGATTATGTCTGTTTCGTGTTTCTAGAATTAACTTAAAATTAAGGCGTGTGTCTAGAATAATAGAATGGATTCGTTCTCTAAAAAGGTTGATACAAAATGTTTAAAAATGATCGGTCCCTCACGATGGGGTCACCGACTTATATACTACAGGAGTCAATCAAAAGTTCTTCAAATATTGGTGAATTTATTCCTTATAAAAGGATTCAGAAAAAGTATAGTTTGAGCTATCTCTCTCGAGTTATGTCAAACATATGTCAAATTTGAAATAATGTTCAAATTGTCATGAAAACTTCCTAAAATCATTCATATTTTGCATTACGTTTAGTCATTATAATGTTTCTTAATTTGGTCTGTGTATTTTTATCTTTTAATTCCCATTTGACCTTATTGACTTCGTCTATTTTGCAACATTACCTAAAGGAAATCATGCCAGATAGAGCAAACTATCCTAATATTTACAATCTAATGTTAGCATGAACAAATTGAGATGATGTTCATGAAAACCGGGGCGTTAAATCAAAATCGACCTATGTGGTGACCTTTGACCTTTTTGCTTATAGCTCGAGAGAGGTTCATCAGAAATAGGTCAAACTATACTTTTCTGACTCATTGTCATACAATGTCATATAAAGAATACATTGGTGTGGTGTTCACCCAAATTTGAATAGTTCTGAAATTTGAACCCTATTATAAATGTGT
>CM069457.1:49504289-49548662 GCA_035610835.1 Ophiura sarsii | reverse complement strand
GAATTCTACATTATAACTGTGACGCATTAGAGTCAGTACACTTTGGACCCTGACTTTGGATCAGCCGAGTCATGTGACTCATCCACCGAGTCAACTGACGCAATAAAATATCACGGTGTTTCTGTACACGGAAAAACCAATGACTCATTCTAGTGAGTCAAAGGACTCAAATAAATGCATAACATGACACAATTTGATCCACTTCTGAGTAACTTGACTCATTCAAATGAGTCAGGTGATCAATGCATGTTTCACTTGACTCATTACTAGTGTATCATAATTATGACTCATTTAAAGCATTAGTGAGTCATTTGACTCATTGCTGGTGCATCATATGACTCATTTAAAGCATTACTTTAATTACTTCAATTGACTCATTAGTGTTGAGTTAATTGACTCATTAAAAAGTGTTGAGTCATTTGACTCAGTAAATCGTTGAAGTGTCTCAGTACACGGACAAACATAATACTCATCAAAATAAGTAAATTGACTCAGTTAATATTTTCTGTGATTGCTAAGAGGATTGCATAACATAACAACAGGTAAATCCCGATTTTGTTATTGCATAACTATGATACCTAAGACAATAACTTTAATTCCTGTGTAGATTGAAATATGTAGTATAAGGGGGAAAGTGAGGAGAAGCAGTTAAAATTAGGGATTTTATCCCTTTCCTTCCCTTTTTATCTCCTCTTCTCCCTTTCATTCCCTTCCTTTGCATTCCCGATTTTCCTTTGCCTTCCCGATTTTTCCGGTCAACCCCTTTTTTCAGGGGCACTCTGCCCCCCCCCCCCCCACCCCCTTTCCCTCGCCTGGCTACGCTACTGACCTTTAATAGTGTGCACTGAGTTTTTAAAATCATATTATTTGCATGGGTATGATAAACATAGCTGATATCATCGCCTTCGGTCTAGGCCTATGTCATGCTGCACTAAGATCATGAGAAAAACACCTGGTTCTACTGACCGGCCCGACGACCGACCCATTTTATTTTTGGTTGATATTTGAAAATGTGTATCATGTTGTGAAAATAGCTGAAATTAAACAAAATAAACAGTATTGGAGCTCGATTTTTTTACTCACTTTCGGGACACGTCAACCCCCGCCCCTCAACATTTTCTGCCTCGACAGTTCCCCCCCCCCCCCCCCCCCCCCCCGCTCTAAAATTCTTGATTCGGCGGCTCCCGCAAAAAAAAAGCCTGACCGACCTACCCTACCTGAGAGGTCCGTTTGCCCGTAGAACAGGGGGGGGGGGGGGGGCTTCGTCGCCTAAACTACAAATTGGTGTAGGCATAAGTGTTTCTCTATTATAATTCACATGTAATTTTAGCCGTTTTGTAGAAAATGTGGAACAAATGCTATTTATGTTTGGAATCTAATAAATACATTTCAATTAGCATAATAATTTGTTGTTTTTTATTGTAGTTAAAATTCTAACAATATAGGTGTTTGGCATCTACACATTTAAATGTGTAAATGTTATAGAATTAATAAAAATTATCATAATTAAAACAATTGATATATAATTCAGGTGTAATATCAGTCAATTGTAGAAAATATGGAACAAATGCTATTTTAATTTAAATATAAAAACTTGTTTTCACTCCATTTTTTATTCCTGGTTTCTATTTCGTTTATATATATGGGTATCATATGTGAGATTCTGGCTACCTAGGCTAGACAGTGCAGCTACGAAATAAAGCTATGCCAAATAATCGAGCGTATATAGCCCTTTAATCAGTGATTAGCATAAACAAGAAAGAAATCCAATATATGTTAACCTCCAACCCAACCCCCCTACCCCCTCTACCCCCACCCATCCACACCCTACCACCACCCCCTCCCCTACACCACCCCCTCTCCACTTTGATTTATCCTTTTTCGCAAATACCACTATTCCATGATGTCAAAAATCTTTAAATTATTACTGCAGCTGCTTCAGTAGACCCTAAGGGGCTTAGACTCTCACACATGCTATACATTACTTAAACATATTGGCTTTATTCGGTAAAGGTTTAAATCTGGCAATTCCCCGTAGTCTTAATGGTAAGAGCTGATTTCTCATATTAAGCGAAAGGTACCTGGTTCTATTCCTGATGTGGCACATATGTGTGCAACCAAAACAATCGTACCCGGCGGTACACATAATAATACACATTGTGTACTGCGAAATGTTGTGACCGTGCGAAATGTTGTGACCGTGCTAAATGTTGTGACCGTGCGAATTTTGTTGACCCTACCCCCCCCCCCCCCCCCCCAAGTTGGGTCAAATTCGGTATTTCCGTGAGAGCGAATGTTCTTTTGTCATTGGTGTTAAAAAAAAAGGTTGTATTCAAGT
The DNA here is from genome assembly GCA_035610835.1 of Ophiura sarsii. Classification (NCBI taxonomy): domain Eukaryota; kingdom Metazoa; phylum Echinodermata; class Ophiuroidea; order Amphilepidida; family Ophiuridae; genus Ophiura; species Ophiura sarsii. Next base: position 49,546,324 of record CM069457.1, on the reverse strand, counting down.
GTTAAACGATGGTGTCCGTCGCGAGAGTGTAGGCGGAAGCTGCGAGGAGGTCACAAAGTTATAATAGGGTTCAAATTCTAGAACTATTAAAATGTTGGTGAAAACCACACCAATGTATTCTTTATATGATATTGTATGATATGAGTTAGAAAAGGTATAGTTTGACCTATCTCTGATAAACCTTTCTCGAGTTATAAGCAAAAAGGTCAAAGGTCACCACATAGGTCGATTTTGATTTAACGCCCTGGTTTGCATGAACATCATCTCAATGTGTTCGTGCTAACATTAGGATTGTAAATATTAGGATAGTTTGCTCTATCTGGCATGAGTTCCTTTAGGTAATGTTGCAAAATAGACGAAGTCAATAAGGTTAAATGGGAATTAAAAGATAAAAATACCCTTGACAGACCAAATTAACAAACATTATAATGAAACCTAATGCAAAATATGAATGATTTGAGGAAGTTTTCATGACAATTTAAGCACTATTTCAAATTTGACATATGTGGTGACTGTTTTGTTTATAACTCGAGAGAGAGAAAGCTCAAACTATACCTTTTCTGAATCCTTATACAAGAAATAAATTCACTAATATTTGAAGAACTTTCGATTGACTCCTGTAGTATATTATACAAATATTTAATGCCTGAGCGTGTAATAGTAAAAACTATATCACAAGGTCAAATTTGGATTTTTCCATTGCACGAGGCGAAGCCGAGTGTAATGGAATAATCCAAATTGGAACGAGTGATGTAGTTTTACTATTGCACAAACAAAAGGCATTCAATATTTGTTTTATATCATGATATCACATCATTCTTGTCCAGCCATAATGATAGTAAAAACTATCACATGGTTGAAATTAGGCCTATCATGATATAAAAGTCGGTGACCCCGTCGTGAGGGACAGATCATTTTTTAAATATTGTATCAACCTTTTTAGAGAACGAATCCATTTTATTATTTTAGCCACACGCCTTAATTTTAAGTTAATTCTCATAGAAACACGAAACAGACATAATCACTTTTATAGCCAGTCACTATTTAATGATATATTGAGATTAAAAATTGCAACACATATTACCGAAATGTTCCGAAATTCAAGCATACAACTACTATTTAATAATATATTGAAATTCAAAATTACATTACATATTACCGAAATGATCCGAAATTCAAGCATACAGCTACTATTTAATAATATATTTAAATTGAAAATTACATTACATATTACCGAACTGTTCCGAAATTCAAGCATACAACTACTATTTAATAATATATTGAAAGTAAACATTACATTACATATTACCGATATGTTCCGAAATTCAAGCATACAACTACTATTTAATAATATATTGAAAGTAAACATTACATTACATATTACCGAAATGTTCCGAAATTCAAGCATACAACTACTGTTTAATAATATATTGAAATTGAAAATTACATTACATATAACCGAAATGTTCTGATATTCAAGCACACACCTACTATTCCATTTAAAATATATAGACCCCTATGGAACACCTTACCTTAATCTTCCACACAGGGATTCACCCGTGCAGGTAAACCCCATTTAAAATGTGTAAAAGATTGACGTAATGTACTCTATAGGGGGATATTATATCATATGCATTTCAAATGAAATGACCAAATGGTGCAATACAATCCAGTCGTGATCAGTCACGTGACGAGTTAATTTGGAGGAAAAAAATCAAATAGATAAGGGGAACATTCGCTGCTCTGCTGCTGATCATTTGTTCAGGTAGATTGATTGGTCGGCGGTTTTTGTGTTGTGTTTTTGTTTTGTGGTGTGTGGTTTTTATTTAAAAAGACACTGAATATCTCTAAAATCTGTTAAAGTGATATCATTTTAGATTGTAAAAAATAACCTTTCGAAATTTAGGTCGAGGTTCATTTTTTGAAAGAAAACAAAATCCCCCCATTTTATAAATCTGTGTCGGTCGGTCTCGTAGAACAAGGTGCTTTTAGACGCTTAAAGCGTAATTTGGGTCATAGGTTCGAATCAACTACTCTCGAAGTGTTAAAGAGTGAGAAGAGTGAAGATCACTCCAAAAACAGTGAAGACCACTCCGAAAAAGAGTTAAATCACTCTGAAAAAGAGTTTAAATCACTGCACTATAGGAGCCATGATAGTGACCACTTGAAAAAGAGTGGTTACTTATATGGCTCGATATTGATTAATCTCTTGACCTATCGTACGGGTTATTTGTTAGATAAAATCCAGCGATGATGGACGCATGGAAAGCTTACGAAGCACTTAATTCATAAGTAAAGTCTGTATTGTCTGGATGTCTGTTAAAAAAGATTCCAACATTTCAAAATCTATTTCTTCCAAATACACGCATAAATTGGGTAATTCTTAATTTAAGTGGAATGTTTGTAAGCTCAGAGCATCCTACCGGTTTAGAGGCGTATTGCCATTATAATGATAATTATAATTCGTATTTCTGTGACGATACTATAGCTGTGAGTTCCTTCTTGGTTTGTTATTAAAATCAATGAATGGACGTTACACAATATTGAAGGACATGCAGAAATTGGATGTCTGACGTTCATTAATCTCATTGTTTGTTATTCCTTGGTGCCATTTATAATATTATTAATTCGTCTGATTACATTACATAGTTATATACAAACATATAGGCACTAGTAATAGCTCCAGACCTCATATTCACACAGAGAAAACGATTTCAAATAGTATGCAAAACACAATATTGTGTAAAATTAAGACTCATTAATAGTTGCTTTCGCTCAGGAATTGAGTTATTTTTACACTGATTGTGTAAGGAAGGTTTACCAATCACCAATTATAAAGGATTTTTAAAATGTACCTAAAATATTGTAAACATTTAGGGGAGTTGTCCCACAAGATCTTATATTTAAATATAAGTGACAGATACAATTGTCCTAACTGTGCATAGCTGATTTAGACCTACTGTTCAGATATCCACTCCATCAGGATAAAACCATCCGTGGTATACGGGAGGTGTAACAGAAGTAACTGTTAAAGGTTTATACAACTACATAGTTATAAAGAACTACTTGTTATTTTATTTCAACGGTCGAAGTTAACTATTTAAAAGTGCTATACCACCACAAATTATGATTATAAATATTGCAATCGTAGTCAAAAACAAGTGCAAAACGAAAGCTTCAAAATCTGATACCGGAGTATGAGAGTAGCTATTTGCAATTGGCTATTCCATTCAAAATCAATACACCCCCTATGGAATACATTATCTTAATCTTACCCACAGGGAGTGTGAATTTAAAATAGTGTCACCTGCAGGGTGTCTGTCTAGAATATTTATGTCATCTCTTTCATAGGGGGCCTGTAGATTTAGCTCAATGGAAATCTAGAAGGATCCGTAATATGCTCATTTTTGCTAGAGATACACAATAGAACGCGCAGATTAATACGTTTTAAGATAAACCTTTTGCAGACAATATACAGAGATCTTTAGATAACTTAATTATAACGGATACTATACAGCTTACATTTCCCCAATACCATACATACAATGTACAGTTCTGGATAGTATAATAATAAATACTCATCATGTTTATATTATTTACATTCCTAATATTGTACAGACCTAGGCAGTACTAGCTTACGCTCTCGATTTATGCACGTATTAACCATAATTATACCGGAAACCATTTCATGGATTCATTTTTTGTTCCTAATATTATGTAAACCACCGGGTCAGCAGTGTATACTTTTGCTAACAACTGCATCAAACACGAAACATTCATATGTACCTACCATCGGACTTAACGGACCATATTTAGTAGAAACAAAAAATCAAGACTGTGATTTCTGACGCCAATTAGCCGTTTTTGAAAAAATGATGAACACAGTATAGGAGGGCAGTATTTAAAATTGGTATATTCAATAGAGGAGGGCGTAATTCAGTTTGAGTAAAAACCTGAAAATACAAAGAATGTGCTGCCATACCTCTACCTCTAGGCTTATTATGTTATCATTATGATGGTGAGAAGTGTCCGCTAACAATAATAATGATAAATTACATTTGTAAAGCGCATAATACAAAAGCCTTGGACTAAGCCTTTCGTTGTCCCTGTTTTTCTCGTACCTTTTTTCTGTCTTCGATTAGCGTGATTAAGGTGTACAGGAATGGATTGATAGCTGAATTGATTGGTATTATGCATGCAACAGTCCACACGTAGACAAGTGGGTTCACCGTGATGATTTGGCATTGTACTAAAATGCATGCTATCACTAAAGGGACCCAAGTAAAGAAATCAGTTAAGACAATGACGGACATTTTAATAGCCATACGAATTTCTTTCTTTTCATCTTGTTCTCTTCCCGCACGTTTCGACGTATTTCTTGCAGTTATGAATATCTGCGTGTAAAGATAAGCGATGAGTACAAAACAAGCCAAATTTACACCGATGAAAATAGTTATAGAAAAATATGTCGCCAATGTACTGCCGGTTATTTCTGATGTTGCGTAAAGTGATGTTTGATAACTTGAAATTAAGTAAATTACGTATTTCTTAACAGGTCTACCTATCACAGGATCCCATCGCCAGTCGTGCACTAACTCGGTCTGGCTAGACTCTGTGACAAGTGAACCGATGTTTGTAACACTAACAGGCCTTCTCACTATTGGAATTCCTACGCAAACTTCAGACACCTCAAACACATCAGAGTCCACACCAGATAACACAACTGGGATTACGCTGATAAATAAACCAATAGACCAAAGAGCAAATAAGAAAATATTGGCAGACTTAGTTCTCAAACGGTACCTGCTAAAAGGGTATTTCACACCCTGAAACCTATCAAAAGTGATTAATGTAATAAGAAATACAGATAGTTCACTGGACAAAATTGACAATGTGCCAGCAAACTGACAAATGGGACCTTTACGCCAGTGCTCAGAATATGAAGGGAAAAAATGTCCGTAATAAGCATCGAAAGACGCCAACAGGACCATACTGATTCCCATTAGAAGATCCGATACAGAGAGATGTAATATGAGAAGTGATTGAACCGTACTGTCCTGCTTATTAAAGCAACGTAAACAAAACACATATAGGTTGCACACTATTGCAAATAAACCCAGTGCCCACATTGATATCCTGGGTAGTAAATCCCGCACCATTCTCTCGCAAGTGAGATATGCTGATCGTGGATATCGAGGTATGCACTTGGCATATCCGGTAAAGCAACAAGTTGCACTTTCATCTACCAGAAACACCGTTGAATTGTCAAGACCATTGAAAGATGACTTGGTTACAAGACGCAATTCATTTGCTCGAAGATCCACCACTTCCACCCCGGTTATGTTGAATGTGTTAAGGTTAATGTGTTGTATTAAGTTGTATGACAAATTGACTGATTTCAAATTAGTCAAATGATCGAAGACACCAGAGGGTAGTGTCGAAATTTTGTTCTGCTGAATTTCGAGTTGTCGAAGATTAGACAAACCAGAAAATGAACCGTTGGATATGTTTTGCAATTGATTGTCAGTTAGTGTAAGTACTTTGACGTTGATCATATTATTAAAGGTGCCTGGCTTGATCTCTATCAACAGGTTATGGCTCAAGTAACATACTTCCAATATATACAGACCTTCAAATATTCCAATTGGTAGCTCATGTATTCCATTGTTTTCTAACGATAAGAAAGTCAGATTAGGCATATACATTGAGATTTGCGGGCTTACAGTGCTGAATTTGTTTCGACTCAAATCAAAAATGTGTAGATTACTCGGACGATCAAGTACTGTGAGACTGCTGAATTTATTATTAGACATATTAAAAACTGTCAAATCAATTACTGACACTAGTAAATTCTTAGGGGTTTCGCTTAAGTTGTTATTGCTTATGTCAAGGTAACTTAATGACTTCATGTTATCAAATTGGCCCTCGGAGAGATATACGAGCTCATTATCATTTAGAAATAGAGTGTCGGTATTTACGAGAGAGTCAAATAGATGTTCTGGCAATGTAGACAGAGCGTTATAGCTTAAATCACAATGATACAATGACCGCATGTTTATAAACGCGTCATTTGGGATTGAGAACAATTGATTATTATGAAGTTCAAGATTGACCATATTAATCAGTCCAATGAATACGTCGATCGGAAGCGCTCTTAATAAATTATTTCCTAGATCTAGGTCATAGACACGTGTATGATAAATTCTGAAAAGACCATCAGGTAATGAAATTAGCCTATTGTCTTCAACATTTACATACTCCAAAAAAGTCAGATTATCAAAAACACTAGGAGGTAATGTTAATAGATGATTGGCATTCATCAAAAGCACCTTTAAGTTCACTAGATCATCACATATACCATCGGGCAACAACACCAAAAGGTTGTATGACAGATCTAAATCGTGTAGCTGTGATAGCCCATCAAGTACACCCTTGTGGAGTATTGTCAGCCTATTATACTTGAGGAAAAGGTTTTCTAACGATACCAGACCATTAAATACTCCTTGAGGCAATGTTGAAAGATGATTTTGGGATATATCGAGTACCTTTAATCTACTCAAATCATGAAATCCATCCATTTGTAAGGTAAGCTTGTTATTTCCTAGCCATAAACGAGTCAAGTTACCTAAATCGCTAAAAACACCCACCGGTAAATCAGTAAGACGATTTTCGCTAAGTGCCAGTTTTCTCAACATAACCATACTGATAAACAGATGGGCAGGGAGTATATGTAGTTTGTTGCCAGCCAGATCTAACTCTGTTACGGCATCAAGTCCGGCAAACGCCCCAGGTGTAATATTGGCCAAACCTTTACCATATAATTCTAACCTAGTATTATCAGGTTCATAAATCATTAGGGCAACCGTGTCTGTGGCATTTTCACACACTGTGGTCCATAATCTATACCCAAGAGTACATACGCATTCACCTGGGCATTTCACTTTGTAGTATGCATATGCAGACCAAGTGTACGGCCGATACAATGATTCCACTGCATCGTACTCAGTAAAATTACATCCAGGAATAGTTGTATTACCTGTTAAGGACAAGTGTGAGGATTCCAAAAGGCTTTTAGAATCGGGGCATATTGAACCGGGAGCATTCACCCCAAGAATATTAAAATTCACTCTAGTATTGACGTAATGGATGTTGAATTCCGTTGAGGTGTGGGTTAAGAACAAGGTACAAGGTGCTGACTTCAACGATATTGAAACGATTCGTGTGATACATTGGTCACTCTGGGACGAAGTATCGTCTGCTAATTCAATATACACGTAGGAATATATAGTATTTGAACTTGAGTGCAACAATTGTACTGAAGTTCCATTGCCTTGTGTCAATGAAATACCTATGGTGCAATTGACTATTGAATATTGTAAATTGGGATATTTTGATTCTGTAATGTTATCCGTGATGATGACCGAAGGTTCATAAGTAATATTAACGTGACTATTGCATTCATTTAACAGATTTACCACCTGTCTGTTGCAAATTATTAGCAAAAGTATATACCAAGCTAACATTTTATGATGATACGCCATGTTTAACATAACGTCAATAATACATTTTTTTCATTTGAAATTTACTTCTTCAATAGCACGATGTCATTAGGAAGCCTACACTTTCTACCAAGTGCAGCGTTACATGACAAACTGTAGAACATTTCAACAACACAAAAACACATTATTTTTGATAATTGTTTTGATAGGTAGTTTTACATGTTTAGAACCAGTTCACAATATATATCTCCGGGCAAATCTGTATGGTATTTATAATCTTCAAGTCATCTTTTGTCACTTCTAGATGAAATACTTCTCTCCCACACTCCAATTCCAGAAAGTGTATACCATTACGATTCCGCAATGATATCGAGTGGAGAATCACTGCACTGCACGACTTCTAGCGTTATTGGCTTTTTAGAGGCTGGAACAATCTGTAAAGAGAATACGATCAAATTATACATCTTCATTTTTAGCAATATTTCGAGGGCAATACAATAATGTAAATTAGCAATAGCAAGAACACTATTAGCGAGTTAGAAAAATATCCGTATAGTAGGAGCCCCAGAGCTCTAAATTCGGCTTTAAAATGGTTTGACTCCTGACCTTTGAACATACTCCAAAAGAAATACTTTGATGATAGATTCATATCTTGTCTACAAGAATAAATTGTCCTGCTCTTATTCTTAACTTGCGAATTCATGTTACTGGCCATACCTGTATTCCCCTATATATTCACATAGACAGAATGACAATTCGTGTTAGGGGTAGGGGTAGTATTATGGCCATACAAAGTTGACATAAATGTTAAAGTATCATATCATATCTATGGGGAAGAACTGCTTCACAAGTTGCGATGGTTATATATAGTTATAATGTCAATGTCACACGTAACATAGCTAAATAGAACATTGGAAAAAGTCAGAAAAAGGTTACAAATTCTTATTTTTCAAATGTTCCATAACATTTTGGACCGATATCAATGACATAAAAATGGAAAAGGCTAATATAATGTGTCAGGTAGTTCTTTCTTTAATTTCATGAACATGATTTTATGTAGTTTTTAGATTTCCTTTCAGTGTTATGGTCAATTTACAGTATACTACTCAAACCCTTACGAGAGATTCTATTACTTCATTTCTGCTATGTGAATACATGGGCAATATGATTATCGCCATAGCAACATTTCGCAAGACAATATTTAGAGCAGGACTCTTTATGCTTGTAGATAATATCTGTAATAAAAATGTACATTTAAGAGTATATTCAGGGCTCAACTCCTAAATGTGAGGCAAGGGGCTTCTTCTAGTGGACTTATAGCTCCTACTAGTGCGTCATGGTACATGAGAAAGTAATGCATCTCGGTAAAGTGACGCACCATTCCCGGGGGTCGTATAGTGCGTCATACAACTGGCATGTGCATCAGTTAATCTTCGTTAATAAATCCTCGTAATCCCGTACAGATATAATATAATGGTGGAACGCACCCAGCGGGAACTAAACCATATGTCAACGTTGAATCAACGTTGAAATATGGTTGCGTTGTTAAACAACATGTTTTCAACACCTTTTCAACTACATTATGTGCTTTGTTGTAATGTTGAATATTGACGTTGATTCAACGTTGTTGAATGGACTTGTGTAAAAATCACGTTTCCAAAAATTAGTCTGGAGCTAATTTGCATATTTTACTTGGCCTTATATTAGCCGAGTAAATTGTCCAAATTGCTCATTAGCATAATTGCATTGTACACAAATAGTACCGGTGCTCGTTTGTACCATTTCAATTATGATGATGAGCTAATCTGCACCTTTTATTCATTTAAACCTATTATTTTATTTGAATTAAGTCAATGCATTAATTTAACACCATGGAATGTATATTGATATGCACTTGTTTATGCATATTTTTGCACTGGATTTAAGAAAAGTAATTGTTTACTGAACAAATGCATATACATTGTGCAAGAACATAAAAATCCAAGAGCCCCCCCCCCCCACCATCTCCTGGTTGCCAATCGATACAAAAGCTTCACGAAGTATATTTTAGGAAGAAATTAAAACATTTTCTGTTAATTCAACGTTGAAATATGACGTTGAATTAACGTTGAAATCTATGGTTGATACAAACTTTCAAATCCAACTGTTAATTCAACGATATTTCAACGTTGATACAACGTTGTTACAACGTCATTTTGCCCGCTGGGCATGTACTTCAGGTTTACTATCTGCAGTATCATCATGAGATTGATATATGGTGGAAAACAATACTTAACATTTGTAAAATATTTCGAAAATTTCCTGAAAATTAACCATAATAGAATTAAAGCATATTGTCTACCCCTCCGCTCTAAAAAAAACACCACGGAACGACAACCCCCCCCCCCCTCCTCCCCCCCCCCCCCCCCCCCCCCCCCGACTCTCAAAAAAACAAAATCTGTTTCGGCGGCACATTTCCGAAAATATTCGGGGGAAACCCGGCCGACCGACCCTACCTGAGTGGTTCGTTTGCCCGGGTGGGTTTTTTCGTCGGCTAAAGGTCCGTTCATACTCCTGTCGTTACGCATCGCCCGACGTCGACGGACATCGGCGCGCGAATTGAAGCAATGTCAACTTTTATCCATCGACGTCGCTCGATGCGCAACGATGGGAGTATGAACGCACCTTAAGGGTGTATTTGAACCGTTTTAATAGTATTCTTGTTAAGGGCGTGATTTGCCAAGTTAAGGATTCCCTTTTTATTTTCTCAACAATCTTCGCTAGGTTGCTGGCTGTGCAAACACGTATCAAGGGCTCAGTATATTCAAAGTACCAATACACATCCACGGGAACAATTTGTTGACTGTTGTGCTTTTTGTACTGCGAAATTTGTGGCTAGATCTTTAAATGAAAGCATGTGACTTACCATCGATGGTATTTTGTCTACTTTCTTTTCTTTTCATTTTCCTTATCATTTTTATGACCGATTCTATATTTCTATATACAGTTAGTAAGATCGAATAAAAAAAATGCGAATTTTTAAATTCGTGCGGCGAATTCATGGAGGCCGCCATTTTTAATATTACGTCATTATAGTTGCTGCTAATAACGCCTGTTTTTTACTTTTTCTTGAATGGAGTGTCCAGTTTATCAATAAATAAACTAAATTTGACTTTAACTCAATTCCAGATGATATTTTGTTCGTTCAATTGACCCCGAAAAACAAATGACGTCATTTTTAATGACAAAACCACCTCTTACACGAACGAATTTGTTCAATTTTTTTGTGTTTAAAATCACTTTTTACTCCGTTTTCCGTCGATAGATAGATTTGTCTTGTCGTCGGTGAAAAGTTAGTAAATACATTTAACTATCGGAATCACAAGTTTTAACATACCCCCGAATTATTAGAATTTCCCCGCAACCAAAACACTTTAATTGCTATATACCTAACTGTGTCCATCCGGGATACTAATATACTTTTAAAACAAAATGGCGGCCCCCATAGTCGAACACGAATTTAAAAATTCGCATATTTTAATTCGATCTTACTGACTAATATAACAACATTTCGTAATCTTCCGATGCGGATTTGTTACAATAAGATGTTTACCTAAAAACACCTTACCATTCCTTTCCATTTAAAAATCACACAATAGTAAAATGATGAACCGGAGATAACCGTTTCAATATTTCAATATAACGTTGCAGATGTCGAATAATGAAATGCCTTTATAAATAGATATCACGAGCTCCCTACATCAATTGAAAAACGATAGAAATATGCTTACAATCATGACAATTGTCCGTCTTACTTTGACCTAATTTCTAGACGATTTAACCTAAAGACGTAATGGAGGGGTCTTTTAAACCATTTTTACGCCAAGGAGTCAATTATTATGATGATGCCGTAAGTGTGAAATCCGTGATGGCCACCGGCGGATATAGCTTGGAATTTGAGAAGATTGCATAACTTTTGAACACATGAGGAGATGAAAGTGGTTTTTTTCACTAGTTTTATGCAAAGGAATCCAACAGTTTATATCTGATTATTCTGAGGTTATTTTCAAAATGAAATCCTAGATGGCCGCAAGTTTACCTTTTGCAATGTTACATATTCACATTTTCTTAACCATTCAACCTAGAAATATGATTTAGGTGTTGTTCTCAACCAACTTGAACTATAGAGTTACTTCCCTTTATAGATCACTATAACGCAAAATATCTCGTGACTTACAATACAATACACCATCACCACTTTTTTTTTGATGACTCATTCAAAGGCGTGATGGAATTGCGATGATTGCGCCAGAGATTGCTGCCAAATTATATTCACTCATTGCTTCTTTTGTAGCGCTAGTTCCATGCTGTTATATGCGACTATTAACGAGCGTAAACAGCTTGGAATATAGCTCATGACAGCATATAACCGTTGACAATGGGACAGCACGAATCAAGTGCTATGATATTGCCCAGCTGCCTGTATCATAATTAATATGAAGAACTAGACAGTTAAAAATAGATGATAAGAGAGAAGATAAAAATACGTCTATTTTTGTGGGGCTTTTGTACGCCTGCGGCTTTTGTACGCCTGCGGCTTTTGTACGCCTGCGGCTTTTGTACGCCTGCGGCTTTTGTACGCCTGCGGCTTTTGTACGCCTGCGGCTTTTGTACGCCTGCGGCTTTTGTTCTGCATAGGCAGCACTGAAATCACGTATTTTCGATGGAAATCGTGATTCAAGCAAATTAATTATAAGCGGCTCAGTTTAGCAGACATTGTTGACAATTTAAAACTTAATCCAAAGGCAGACATCGACAATCCGATAGGAAATTCTCCTCTACATGAATATCGCCGTGAAATTCCTCGAAATGTGTTAAGACGACCTGGAACTAGCAACTTTTGGAGTCATTTTACGAACGATTATGTACTTCCGGTTGATAATTTTGCGCTAATAACCATGATGAATTTAAGAAAACGAAGGATTAATGTGGATAGATACCTAGAATATTACATTCTCTGAACCCTTTACATTCGCCATTTTGTCATCTGATATCGGTGGGGCTTGTCAATAACTGATAATCAATAATTATGTTCGGGTAGTGCTAGTCAGAAAAGTCAGTCGCCCAAATCTCGTCCGGCAAAACTGAAATCTCGCCCAAAACGTGAGCTTGTAACATCTGAATGCGAGCTCATTAACGCAGCGACTACGGTCTGCCTGCGGTAAACGACCGCGGCATGACCTTTTCACCAATTTGGCTTATTATTTTTAGCGAAACGTAACGAAACGAAGATATTTGGTGAAAATGCAGCAGACGCGTGGCTTCATTTGAAAAGGGGGAGTCGCCACTCTAGAGAATATATAACCTCGCTGAATTAGATTCTTTCAATGCACTCAGAGTGTATGAATACCTAACAATCTTGTAAATATTTAGCATGCTGTATATTCTTTTCTCTATACATGTACCCCAACCTTAATGTTGTTCTAAGGCCTTATCTCAATGCCTCAAATGTCACTTTAATTTAGACGATACGGGCGTCGTTAATCAAGCCTACGGTGGTAAGGCATAGCATTAGGCTACAAGGCCCGCTTAGCAGCGCTATAAATTCATGTAAATTGGTGCCCTAAAAACCGTCACTAAATTTAAATATTCGCCTTCCATCAAAGCTGGTTGCTATATGACATAAATCTCGTGTGCAACCAACCGGCAACAACATAATGGAAACTCACCCATGCAGTTAGCAAGTAGTACCGCTCGTACACGCCCCGAATTTAAATATGATTGCCTGGTTGTACATCCTCTCGTAGTAATTGATAACAATAGGTTTACCAGACCGAATTAATAGCGCTCCTAATTTATGTCATGAAATGTATACAATATCAACTGCAAATGCTAAATAGAAATAACCATTTTAATGGTTATTTCTATTCAGCATTTGCGGTTCATATTGTAGTGTTAAAACACTTTCCACGCGTCTATTAGTTTAACCCTAATACCAAACAGATATTTTTAGAAACCTTTCCCAATTGTCAAAGTCTATCTCAAGGATTACTGAACCAATACTTGGCATGTTTGTTCTTATTTAAATGCATTTCTCATGGTAAGGTAATTAAATACAATAATCTTGATATTTTTGAAACAAGAAATGCGCGCAACATTTTCGCCTTTACACCTATTTTGTGCACGATTGAGCTACATTTCTTGTACCAAAGAATATTACCAAAAAATATTGCATTTTGCGCGTAGCGCGCGAAAATGTTTCATCTGTGTACTTTTAACCATCATAATTCCATGATTCCTTTGGTCAAATGAGCCGACAGTGCTAATCTCAACCGACACGACGTCAATATTGCCCCCTCGCCCCCCACCCCTCTGTCTACGCCACTGCATGTCAATTCCTATTTTCAAGTTGCGTAACATAAATCCAGCTTAAATTCTCAACATTGTCATCAAAGTCATGTTTAATTAATTTGCATTGTAAATACCTCAAAACCATTAAAAGCTATGGTTCATCTACAGTCCTGATATAAAACTTATTGAAATATTCTACTGTGTCAATGCTCAAGACAATGTATTGTTTTCTATATTATAATTTTATTAACTGTATATTATTATATTATTATAAAACTGTGTGATAAACATCATGCACTAACATTTTATTCATCATTCATATTTAAGGTTGATAACATTACGAACCTGAATTATTGTGGGGGGGGGGGGGGGGGCTAAGACATCAATCGAGCCTAAACTTACCTAAAACTTCAATGTTCAAAATGCTTGGAAATTGGAAAATAAAAAAAATGTATACAATATGGAAACTTACCCTTAATTATCGAAGCAAATACTTCCATTCACCGAGTCGTCTCAAAATATTAGATCGCTTGGAAACATTATCTCTAAAGCTAGGTAACCGATCTGCTCTGTCTGAGATGGCTCGCCGAATCGAATCCAAATAATGGTAGCCAGCAAAGAATATAGCTGAGTTGACTCTGAATTTTGTGACTAGCCGAATTGTCTCCAGATCATAATCTGATAAATTGTCTCCAAAATAAGATCGCTCGTCAAGCTGTCTCAAAAGTAAGGTCGCCGAACTGCTCTCAAGTTAAGATCGGTCACCGAATCTTCTCCAAATAATGGTAGCCAGTTAGGTTAAGGTAACTGATTGTCTCAAAATTAGGGGTCGCATTATGACGCGTCTGCGCGTCCCGGACCTCTCACTTTCTTGTAGTGACGCGTCAGGTTTCAAATTGGAAATGGAAACCTGTAAATTACATATCCATCCTTTGCTCCCAATATAAATTCATTAAAACTGAATTAAAAAAGTAAAATTTTCAAATACCCAAACTTCAGGACCCCTCTAATGCTTGGGGGACCTCTTACATTTGTTTTTGAAGCCCTACGGGGTCCTGAAAAATATCATGGGACCTCTCACATTTTTGATCCAGTGCTATCCCTGCTCCAAATCACAATAGCTTGCCGATTTGTCCCAAAGGAAGATATCTAGTCGAATTGTTCACACATTTATCGTGGTCGATTGTATCCACCAAAGGAAGATATGTAGCCGAATTGCTTACCAAATGGTGACTTGATCCCAGATAACGATGACTCATCGATAGTATTAAACGTCTCCAGATAAAGATAACTCAATAAATGTTACTCTCCGAATTGTCTCCTGACAGAATATGTGCCCGAATTAAGATTGTATCTTGCATGCAAATTGTATCTAAACTATGATCGCTGGTGCCGAATTGTCTTCAAACTAATGCCGCTCGAGCCTCTGAATTGTCTTCAAATGAATAGAGGTAGTGAATTTTATTCACAGGCAAGTACATAGCTGAATGTTTATCATGTTCGTGGGCGTGTCTATATCTCAAAGAAAAAAGCGCCTAGTCTCAAAATGATGAACGCTCTTCGAATTCTCTCTCAATTAAGATAGCTCGCTGAATTTGTCTCCTAAATTAATATCGTTCGCTCCTCCGAATAGTCTCCAAATCGCGATCGAGTCGAAATTGTGTGAAGTTATTAATTTATTTTACGCTTTCACGCGGCAGTCGACGTACTTTCATAACCTTATTTGAAATCACCATGACGAATGCAGCGCAATAAGTACAATTTTGTTGTGGTCCAACGAGCATACCTGTATATGAAAGACAAGCAAAACAGAAAATCAGTGATAAAATATGAATCATTATTAAAATCCTACAAAAGAAGATTGAAATAAACATCTATTAGGCCACATAATAATGTTAACCCTGTTCTACGGGCCCGACGAACCATTTTTTACGAATTAAACAATAAATATATTAAAATGTTTGGAAAATACTAGGGAATTATTTTGTTATTTCGATTCTTTTTTAATTTTTTAAAAGAAAAAAATTGGAAATTCATAAGATTTTTTTTAAATGTCCGTTTGAAAAAAAAACTCCCTTGAAAATTTAGAATTTGTTTGAAAATTAAATTCCCGAAATGTTGCTAACAAACAGACCGATCGACCGAGATCGACTGGGAGAGTCGTTTGCCCGTAGAACATTGTTTTTGTCGTAGCATTATATAGCCAGACGCTATAATTAATCAGAAGACAATAAAGTTTCGTTTATAGGTGGTAACATTACATTAAATACCTGACTTACAAAACGGTTAACATACATACGACATGTTTGGGGTTGGGTTGCGAGCCGAAAATGAATTATTAATCACTCATATCAGGGGCTGCTCTTGTGAAAAACTTGTTCTGTAACTCCAATATTTTATACTCTGTAAGACACGTATTATTAGATCCCTCTATAGATATAACATAATCTGTGATGTTAACTATACTATCACAAAAGGTATATAATATTGTTAACGCTACAAAATAATGTGGGCTGAGCCTGAAGGTTGGTTATTTTAATAATAGATTTTGAAACCAAACACAATGTAATTTGTAGTGGTGAGCAAAGAGAGTGTACACCACGTGATTCTCATCATTGCGGCAACTGTATGAATTTGCCGAATACCCAATATACTCTCTCTCTCTATGTCAGATGGCAGGCGGTGCTGCTGTGGCCTTCACAAGAGCTCTCCATTTGGTTCGATTTGATGCACGTCGTGTTGCTTCTATCGTACTTAAGCCAGTTATCCTTTTAATGTCATCAGTCCATGATGTTATAGGGTGTCCTCTGCTACGACTACCTTCTACTGCACCTTGCAGAATGAATTTCTCGACATTGTTATATCTCCTGGTAAATGACCAAAGTAGCGCAGCTTTCTGATGTTAATGTCCCTCCTTAGTGTGAGCTTTGTTCTAACCTTTTTTTAATACCCAGTGATTTGCTTCTCTTCTCCCTCCATGAAACTCGTAGAAGTCGCCTATAGCACCACATCTCAAATGCATCAACTCGTTTTCTGTCATTCTTTGTCATTGCCCATGACTGGCTTCCATATGTGGCGATGGAGAAGATGGTTGCTTTCAGGAAGCGTACCTTGAGATTCATTTATAGCCCTTTGCTCTTCCAGATATTTGACATATCTTGTAATGTCTTGCGAGCGATTGCCAGCCTACGTTTGATCTCCGTTGAACTGTCACTTTTGGTGTTGATACGAGATCCTAGGTACTCGAACTGTTGTACAACGTCTATCTTCTGTCCTTCTAGTGAGAAGTCAGCCCCTGTGTCCTCTTTGTCCATTACCATTATTTGTTTTGTCTTTTTAGACCTTTCTTCTCACTTGCTTCTTTTAATCTTTGTAGAAGGTCAATGAGTTCTTGTCGGCTGCTGCATATGAGTGTGGTATCATCAGCATATCTTAAGTTGGTAATTTTAATTACTCCGAATTTCACACCACCGTCAAAGCTCTCCAATGCTTCTCTCATAATATCTTCAGAATACACATTGAAGAAGCTTGGTGAGAATATGCACCCTTGCCGTAATCCTCTTCTTATGCCAAACCATACTGTATCACCACTTGATGTTCTCACTGCAGATTCTCGGTCTTCATACAGCCTACAGGTCAAGCCGATGAGGTGTTTTGGGAAACCCATTTTCTTCATGGTCTCCCACATTTCATTCGAAGGTCGAAGGCCTTGGAGTAGTCTATGAAAACCATTCACAGGGGGAGACGATGTATTTTGCATTTCGCCATGATGTTCCTGATGTTGACAGTTTGGTCCCTAGTTCCTCTTCCCTCTCTGAAACCAGCCTGCATGATAGAAATCCCCTGATCTAGCTTTAATTTCATTATGTTTATGATGATCCGGAGCAGCACCTTACTGGCATGTGAAATGAGGCTGATGGTGCGATGATTGTAGCATTCCTTCAAATTGCCTTTTTTGGTAGAGGAATAAAGACAGCTCTACACCAGTCTTTCGGCCATTCTTTCTCCTTCCAGATAGAAACCACAGAGACGCCATAGGAGATCAACACCTTCTTCACCTGTGGCCTTCCACATTTCTGCAGGTATGCCATCTGTTCCTGGTGACTTTCCATTTTTCATCTGATGTAATGCTTTCTGTACCTCTGATCTCAATGGTGGAGGCTCATCTTCTGCTGTTCCATGACTGTATGTGTTTTGAGGGTCCTTTGGGTTATACAGCATGGTGCTATACACCTGCGCGTTATATCCTCTGTCTCTGCCAAGGTGTTTCCATTCTCATCATTGATAACATCAGTTCTCGGAGTCCATTTTCCGGTTACATCTTTGATTATTTTGAACATCTTCTTTGAGTCACCTGCACTGGACTCGAGGTCACAACGCTTCTTTTCAACAAAAGCTGTCTTGTCCTCTCTAGCACTCTTGGCAACTTCCTTGTTTAGACGAGACCACTCCTCTTTGGCCTTTTTCCTCTCATCAGCAAGATCTAATGTGCTCTGTGAGATCCAAACTTGTTTCTTCCTCTCTTTTTTGGGGATGTGCTTTTTGACTTTAGACTGGACAATTTCCTTCATGCTCTCCCAAAGCTCATTTGGTGTTTTTTCCTCTTCTTCTGACTGTAAGAGCTTCGAAAATCTGTTCCTCACTTCCAGAATAAATTGTGACGGGATGTCATCAACATCGTATCAGCTTTGTGGGGCATTTGGTTTTTTTGGCTTTCAACTTCAATCTGAATATGGCTGCCAGTAGTTGGTGGTCACTTCCACAGTCGGCATCTGGTCGTGTCTTCACATTCTGTAGTGATGACCTCCATCTTCTACCAATCATGATATAGTCAATCTGATTTCTCACACCATCACCGGCGCTCTTCCATGTCCAAAATCTACGTGGACGATGTTGATGGTGTTCCCTACGATTAAGTTGTTTGTCATACAAAACTCTTCCAATCTATCACCTCTCTCATTTCTAATGCCAAGTCCGTATGTACTAATGTTGGCTGTTTTCGTTACTGATTTTCCCAGCTTAGCATTTCATACAGTCCCCCATGAGTAAAGTCACATCTTTCTTCGGAATGTTATCCAGCACTTCTTGAACCACTTCATAAAACTCTTCTATCACCTCGTCCGATGCGTCTGATGTAGGTGCATACACTTGTACAAGAGTCACATTCATAGGCTTCCCTTTCAGACGGAGTGTGATAACGCGTTCGTTCACAGGATTGTATCCAAGAATATATTTTGCTGTTCTCTTTTCAATGATGAAACCAGCTCCCATCCTTTTCCTCCTACTGTCTTTACCGGAATACACAGGCAAGTATTTCCATTTTCCGTAGTAAACCTCCCTTGTCACTGCCACCACAGCTCTGCCACTCCTAGAACTTAAATGTCACATCTTGTCATTTCTCGCTCAACAATTTCCAGCTTTCCAGCTGACATACTGCGCACATTCCATGTCGCTATGTTGGTCAAAATGGGTATGGTCGTGCCCCGTCATCACAGCCAGGAGAACTATGAGTAGCACACCGTTGTTTCAATTACACGCAGCATAGGACTTTTAATTACCACCATTGAACTATAGATGGCGCTATACAGTGTTCAATATAGTAACACAGCGATTTCTAATAGTTGAGAAAATTGTCTAAGTTTATATGATTATAACGTGAACACTTAATAAATTGAAAAGAAAAAAGTATTGAGTAACAGTGTTGTCATTATTTTGTACAGTTTTAAGTATTCAATGTTTGTCTAGATATCAACATTCTTAAAATTAATGTAATTTTGAGATATCCCACACCACATCATCGCCGATAAACTTCGGTCGTTGGCCGTTTTTAGGTGCCCTTATTCACGTTAATATCCGCAAAACCTACATTTGTTGACGTGCACGAATGGGATGAACGGTTACTAATATAAGTTATTAATAACCAGTCCAAGTATGGCATCGATACACTGGATAGTTTTGTTCATGGACCTTAAATTATAAGTCCGATTTTGTACCGACGGAGCCGTCTCAAACACAGTGCTAGCTTGAATGCTGCAACGCCGTTTTCTTTGCGACGGTATCATTTGTACCGCGCAGTCTATGTTCAAATATATATAACGTTTCCGGCCAAACAAATAATAATTCAGTTAAGAACGTGCTATTAGGTGAGATTTGCTGTACTAGTTATGTTCAATTAAATATATAACCCCCTATGATATGTTTTTCTATAAACCTTGAGCCTATGGTATTAATATCAACTTCCTAAATCGGTTCATTTTAAAGTAATTCGGCACCATCCGCACGGTCTTTGTTAAATATGAATGTTTTAAAAAAAACCCGCGAAAAAAGTACTGAAATACTTGAAATCGACACCTAAATTTCGAGATCCATGCATCAAGCAATGCATATACTAGACCCAATCCACGCAAACAGGCCTACAAGTGTTCATTCATCGAATACTGTAAGGCGGACGGTGGCTTTGAATGATCAAATTTTGTTTATCTATACTTAATCTATATCTGGCCTAGCCTAGCCCTACTACACTACAATGTAAGTGTTCATAAATATTTTGGTGGGGCAGGGATGGTGGACAAAATACCCCCGATAAGGGGATCACAAACAAAATTGGTACTTAGTAAGGGGGGGGGGGGGGGGGGGGGGGGGGGGTGGGGGATAAAAAAAAATAGAATACAAACAAAACAAGGCCCACACATTTTTTTCAGGGAGTTTGCGCATAAAAACCGCATATGTTTACACTTGCGCGGTCAAATCTATGTTTAGTTAACTTGGACTTGGGGATGAAGAAGAAGACAAAATGTCCATGAGGGGGTGGGGGGGGGGGGGGGGGGGGGGGAGAACAAGAAAAAAAAATTACCTGTGTTTGGGGGATCATGTCGGAGGCTAAATTATGTCCAACCGCCCACCAAAGTATTTTATAAACACTCCCTAAGAACATTTTCATGTAGATCTTAAACACTGGTCCCTATTTTTTTTTATGTATTCAATATAGGAGGGGCCAG
Organism: Ophiura sarsii; assembly: GCA_035610835.1. Classification (NCBI taxonomy): domain Eukaryota; kingdom Metazoa; phylum Echinodermata; class Ophiuroidea; order Amphilepidida; family Ophiuridae; genus Ophiura; species Ophiura sarsii. The sequence continues at coordinate 49,525,497 of CM069457.1, read as the reverse complement.
TCATTTTCTTCAAATATCCTCAGGGCGTGAAATTAAAACCAATGAAATGCTAGAATTAACTTCCACATCAACCGTTTCCCTAGTAACAGTCGGGTGTCAATGCTACGGACGCAATTTCAAAGCAAGTGCGTACCGAGCGCTTTAAATAAATGACCATGCGTCAATCGTGCAACCACTACTAAATATACAGCTACTTTGGTATGCACGTAGCGAATATTACACAATTGATGCATTGTTAATTTGTTTTAAAGCACACGGTACGCACTTGCATTGAAACCTTCGCAACCAATTTAATACGTCCATATAATTATAGCAGCGACTACTTGTTCAGTCAATTCTAAATTGGCGAAACCTGTTAAATGCAGCAAATTAATTCGGAAGAATGTCATGCGCAAAATCATTGTATGCACGATTGGATTTATTTTTGAGCTCGGATAGATAAATATTTCTCGCCAATTTGGAGCCGATTGAACTATACAAGTATATTTTTTGTTCACGTGTGGGCGAGGTCATACAAATTATCACATTCTAGTGGGGCAGGGCGGTCATAAAATGATTTCATTCAGTAGGCAGTTGTAAACATGACAAGTTATTTATGAGCCTCCTCCGCACAAAGCATAGGCTCACAAGGCCTATCGTTATTCGGTAAACAGTTAATGTGGAAGCTCCCTTATAGAAAGAACGATCATAAATTGCGATCATAAAAAACGACCATAAATTATGGTCGTTTTTTATGATCGCAATTATGATCGTATTTGGAACCCCAGCGACCATAATAATACGATCAAGATTGATCGCAATTATGGTCGTATTAAAATTATGATCGCAATATAATACGATCAAAATTATGATCGCAATATAATACGATCAAAATTATGATCGCAAATAATACGATCAAAATTATGATCGCAATATAATACGATCAAAATTATGATCGCAATATATAATACGATCAAAATTATGATCGTATTTGGAACCCCAGCGACCATAATAATTATACGATCAAGATTGATCGCAATTATGGTCGTATTAAAATTATGATCGCAAGATAATACGATCAAATTTATGATCGCAATATAATACGATCAAAATTATGATCGCAATATAATACGATCAAAATTATGATCGCAAATAATACGATCAAAATTATGATCGCAATATAATACGATCAAAATTATGATCGCAATATATAATACGATCAAAATTATGATCGTATTTGGAACCCCAGCGACCATAATAATTATACGATCAAGATTGATCGCAATTATGATCGTATTGAATTTATGGTCGCAAGATAATACGATCAAATTTATGATCGCAATATAATACGATCAAAATTATGATCGCAATATAATACGATTAAGATTGATCGCAATTATGAACGCAATTATGATCGCAATTTTGGTTTTTCTTCATGCTGCTTGTATTCATTTAGCACATTATGGTGGTTCCATGGATAAATCACAAAAGCATAATACTAGGAACTACAGACATGCGTGTACAAATATGTGTGCCTTGATAGCAATATGACGTGAATGTTGACTTAGAATGTGTTAGCAGGCATGTGATATACTACACTACAGTGAGGAAATAGAGCTACATTTACTTTAGTAATAAAATAGTAGTGCATTGGTTGGAAATAAATGAATATCTGCAACCCAATCATTATAATGTCATGGATCATGATAATAAGTGATCAGGTCTCATTTATTTATTATTCAAATATATACTTCATTATAATTAGCCTTTTAGGTCCTCATAACTTCAAAAACATGATAATTTTCTGATAAATCATAAAGCTATCCAGATATATAATATCCAGTATAGGCCTACTATATTGTTGAGCACATCCACAGCACAGTTGAATTGTTTATCTGTGTCTGTGTGGAAACTATTTACGATAGTACTACTACTAGTAGTAACGTACAGGCCTGATTGTGAAATGAAAAGCTTTTTTAAATTTTGTACAATTAATTTTATTTTTTAATTTTATAAAAGAAATCAATTGATTTCAAATCAACAGAAACAATGCCAATATTAATTATTATATGATGCACAATTCTTGTGAAAAGCATACACTTCCTTACCATATACATCTAAGGCCTTCCATGATCCATTGTTTACACTCAGCAGTCCTTGTTTGTAGATTGCACTAGTGTGGCTGTTGTGAAGTTAGTCGGATTTTGTAAATGTGTTCAGAATTCTGCTACCAAACACACATTACATGACACACACTCCAGTCCATGCACTGCACAACACAGAGCCAAAATTAATTACACATTTTTAACAAACTCTGCTGTCATTCTAGAAACAGAAAAGTTGCAGTGTAATTCCTGAACAACATGTTTTTTCCATACAAATGATAACTACCTGGGTTCCTTTTATTTAACTGCCAATTTTGAATTTTCATCTGACAAATCGTAACAACAGTCGAGTTGATAAATTTCAAAATTGTGTAACAGGAAGTGTGTATGTTGCACTCTGGGTAAAAAGCAGAGCTAGAAAAAGTACATGGTTTTTAATTTCAACTCTCATATTTGGTTGCCAAACTAACAATTTAACATTAAAAATAAAAATAAAACTAGTTGGTTACATTATATTATACTCCTACCTTCTTTTGGATTATTAAGATCACGGTTTCAAATGAAAAGATGTAAAAACTATAAATTAAAAGTTGGAATAACTTCTAGAAACACTGTCAACAATATAATCGCTGCTCTAGCTGCACTGTACTGCTAGATCATCATATTCGTGGTAATTAGATGGATTTTTGAACCTTTTTGATGACAGTTACGACAGATAAAATTGCAAAAATAGGAAAAAGATGACCTCCTGAAACGATAGCTTAGATGGTAGAAGATCAAGATGAGATATTATTGCGAAAAAAGTATGAAGTAGTTACGCAGGCATCGATGGTCCATGGATGACTGAGGAATTCGACAGTTCTGCATCGTGTGTCATGTGTGACTGGCCTGAAATAAATTCAAAGTCCGTATGTATTTTCATAATGATATACGGCTTTGTTATTAATTCATGTTGATCACGCACTTACGTCAAGTGAAGAATCAGGGCTCAACTTACTATTTTCATCATTTCATGGAATCATGACATAATCCCGATCAATCAAATCAAAGTAAGAAATTCAAATTGAAATTAATAAATAAACATGTCATACATGATAAATAAATGATCTATTTTTTAGGCCTACAAATTATTGAAATAAATGTGAATATTCTCAGATTCTATGCAAATTAAATATATCTGTTCAAAAGGTTCTAAACCCACATCGGATCTAGACTATGAACCATTGAGTCTTTGTGAGTTGTAAATTAAGAAAGTTATTATATACTTCAAGGGAATTCACCCCGATTTTAACAAGTACATCTTTCCCGTCAAACATCTTCAAGCATGGCGTTCTCATCCATCTTTAATCTTACATCGCGTCCGAGTTAATTACGGGTAGGACATCCTCCATCCTTCAAGATTTTTCATCAATTTGGATATCTATATATCTCTGTCTCTGTCAGAGTCTGACCTTTTCATCAATTTGGCTAACAAATGCAGCTGAATAGGGATGGGCCACAGGGTTATACACCTATCAGTTGTAAGACGCACCCTATGACCCCCGGGAGTGGTGCGTCACTTTACCGAGGTGCGTCGACTTCTCATGTACCATGACGCACCCTGTGTCAAAAAAACGACGGACCATTGCCTTCCAAATACGCACCCTCCGTCAATTTTTGGACGCACCATTGGTGGATTCTGACGGACCATGACGACGCACCCCGTCGTCAGATATCGTTGACTATAACTGGATAAAACACGATCTACTGGAAATGAAACTACTTTTAATTCACGGGGGATCTGCCCTTATTCGATGTTGTCAACCCTGGCCCTCGAATAATTATATAGACCCCGGACCGGGACCGGGTAGGCCTATGTTTTTGATTTGAATCTCCTGCCGCACATCCCCGACCAAATTCAATTCCGGGGGCCTGTCCTACTACCTTTCTGTTTTTAGATTGTTCTGCGCTTGTGCGGAAGAGCGCAATGCTGATCCCCTATCTTATACCATGAAGATGCTTGTATACGTGACACTTCTCTTAAAATGAAAGGTTCTCGGTCTACTGCGGTTCCTTGTTTTTTTCGTTGCCAAACTCTTGTATTGATGATCGAGTGATTTCAGGCATTTTAGAACATGCGGTATAAAATATCGGAGTGATGTTTGCGGTATTAAAGTGGAGCCTGGTTGGCGGTATTAAGGAGTTATGTGGTATAGTAGCCCTATAGCGTATATTTAAAGGTCGTATTTTGTTGTTCGTAAACAGATGTACACTGTGACGCACCCATGTAAAGTGACGGACCTTGACGCACCCTCCGTCATTTTTTTGACGGACCAAAGGCTGCCACGGACGTACCCTCCGTCAAATTTTTTTGGTAAACGACGCACCTCTCCCGGGGGTCATAGGGTGCGTCTTACAACTGATAGGTGTATTAACCTAACCAATAATTGGGCAATATGATCGCAAAATTACAAGCATGCATAATAATTATCGTTTTGAAAACTCTCCAAAATACGATCATAATCCTGAAATATGATTGGTAAAATTACAAGCATAATTATGGTCGTTTTGAAAATGGTTTTTAAAACGATCATATTATGGTCGTAATTTTACGACCATATTTTCACGATTATGATCGTATTCTAAAATTACGACCATAATATGGTCGTTTTGAAAAACGATCAAAAAATACGATCATAATTGTGAATTATGGTCGTAATATTACGACCATAATATGGTCGTTTTGAAAACGATCAAAAAATACGATCATAATTGTGAATTATGGTCGTAATATTACGACCATAATATGGTCGTTTTGAAAACGATCAAAAATACGACCATAAATCATGAAATATGGTCGTAAAATTACGACCATAATATGGTCGTATCGAAACACGCGATCATAATTATGGTCGTAACGATCTAAATTAGATCGTTACGACCATAATTATGATCATTACGATCATAATATGATCGCGTCTTTTTTATAAGGGAGAGTAAGACTAATGTAGAAACAATTTTGACATTTTTTATTTATATGAGAACTTTTTTAATGTAGACAACTCAATAAAACACACAAGACAACAACAATTACATTTTAATTCAATAATCACCTTTAAAATTGCCTAAACTGTGATGGCCCTTATTACTGCCCGGTCGGAAGAGATACAAAGCATACATTGTACACTTTTAGTATACGATTCGCTATGTGCAACTATGGCAAGATATAGGAGACGTTTAAAAAGGTAGGTTTTGAGTTTCCTACCTCATACCTTTTTAGTCCGCCCTCTATGTCTAATGTGGTATTTCTTTATTTTTTCAGAACTGTAATGTATTTCTTTATTTTGAGAGATGGTATGAAATTGTGGTAGGTATGAAACAAAACATACCATTGAAAAACAATTGGAGCTTATGTATTTCTTTATTTTTTCAGAATTGTAATGTATTTCTTTATTTTGAGAGATGGTATGAAATTGTGGTAGGTATGAAACAAAACCTACTATTGAAAAAAATCGGAGCTTATGCATTTCTTTATTTTTTCAGAATTGTAATGTATTTCTTTATTTTGAGAGATGATATGAAATTGTGGTAGGTATGAAACAAAACCTACCATTGAAAAAAAATCGGGGCTTATGTATTTCTTTATTTTTTCAGAATTGTAATGTATTTCTTTATTTTGAGATATGGTATGAAATTGTGGTAGGTATGAAACAAAACCTACCATGGAAAAAAAATCGGAGCTTATGTATTTCTTTATTTTTTTAGAATTGTAATGTATTTCTTTATTTTGAGATATGGTATGAAATTGTGGTAGGTATGAAACAAAACCTACCATGGAAAAAATATCGGAGCTCATGTATTTCTTTATTTTTTCAGAAATGTAATGTATTTCTTTATTTTGAGATATGGTATGAAATTGTGGTAGGTATGAAACGAAACCTACCATTGAAAAAAAATCGGAGCTTATGTATTTTTTTATTTTTTTCAGAATTGTAATGTATTTCTTTATTTTGAGAGATGGTATGAAATTGTGGTAGGTATGAAACAAAACCTACCATTGAAAAAAAATCGGAGCTTATGTATTTCTTTATTTTTTCAGAATTGCAATGTATTTCTTTATTTTGAGAGATGGTATGAAATTGTGGTAGGTATGAAACAAAACCTACCATTGAAAAAAAATCGGAGCTTATGTATTTCTTTATTTTTTCAGAATTGTAATGTATTTCTTTATTTTGAGAGATGGTATGAAATTGTGGTAGGTATGAAACAAAACCTACCATTGAAAAAAATTCGGAGCTTATGTATTTCTTTATTTTTTCAGAATTGTAATGTATTTCTTTATTTTGAGAGATGTTATGAAATTGTGGTAGGTATGAAACAAAACCTACCATTGAAAAAAAATCGGAGCTTATGTATTTCTTTATTTTTTCAGAATTGTAATGTATTTCTTTATTTTGAGATATGGTATGAAATTGTGGTAGGTATGAAACAAAACCTACCATGGAAAAAAAATCGGAGCTTATGTATTTCTTTATTTTTTTAGAATTGTAATGTATTTCTTTATTTTGAGATATGGTATGAAATTGTGGTAGGTATGAAACAAAACCTACCATGGAAAAAAAATCGGAGCTCATGTATTTCTTTATTTTTTCAGAATTGTAATGTATTTCTTTATTTTGAGAGATGGTATGAAATTGTGGTAGGTATGAAACAAAACCTACCATTGAAAAAAAATCGGAGCTCATGTATTTCTTTATTTTTTCAGAATTGTAATGTATTTCTTTATTTTGAGATATGGTATGAAATTGTGGTAGGTATGAAACAAAACCTACCATTGAAAAAAAATCGGAGCTTATGTATTTCTTTATTTTTTCAGAATTGTAATGTATTTCTTTATTTTGAGAGATGGTATGAAATTGTGGTAGGTATGAAACAAAACCTACCATTGAAAAAATCGGAGCTTATGTATTTCTTTATTTTTTCAGAATTGTAATGTATTTCTTTATTTTGAGATATGGTATGAAATTGTGGTAGGTATGAAACAAAACCTACCATTGAAAAAAAATCGGAGCTTATGTATTTTTTTATTTTTTCAGAATTGTAATGTATTTCTTTATTTTGAAAGATGGTATGAAATTGTGGTAGGTATGAAACAAAACCTACCATTGAAAAAAAATCAGAGCTTAAGTATTTCTTTATTTTTTCAGAATTGTAATGTATTTCTTTATTTTGAGATATGGTATGAAATTGTGGTAGGTATGAAACAAAACCTACCATTGAAAAAAAATCGGAGCTTATGTATTTCTTTATTTTTTCAGAATTGTAATGTATTTCTTTATTTTGAGAGATGGTACGAAATTGTGGTAGGTATGAAACAAAACCTACCATTGAAAAAAATTCGGAGCTTATGTATTTCTTTATTTTTTCAGAATTGTAATGTATTTCTTTATTTTGAGAGATGGTATGAAATTGTGGTAGGTATGAAACAAAACCTACCATTGAAAAAAATTCGGAGCTTATGTATTTCTTTATTTTTTCAAAATTGTAATGTATTTCTTTATTTTGAGAGATGGTATGAAATTGTGGTAGGTATGAAACAAAACCTACCATTGAAAAAAAATCGGAGCTTATGTATTTCTTTATTTTTTCAGAATTGTAATGTATTTCTTTATTTTGAGATATGGTATGAAATTGTGGTAGGTATGAAACAAAACCTACCATGGAAAAAAAATCGGAGCTTATGTATTTCTTTATTTTTTTAGAATTGTAATGTATTTCTTTATTTTGAGATATGGTATGAAATTGTGGTAGGTATGAAACAAAACCTACCATGGAAAAAAAATCGGAGCTTATGTATTTCTTTATTTTTTCAAAATTGTAATGTATTTCTTTATTTTGAGAGATGGTATGAAATTGTGGTAGGTATGAAACAAAACCTACCATTGAAAAAAAATCGGAGCTTATGTATTTCTTTATTTTTTCAGAATTGTAATGTATTTCTTTATTTTGAGATATGGTATGAAATTGTGGTAGGTATGAAACAAAACCTACCATGGAAAAAAAATCGGAGCTTATGTATTTCTTTATTTTTTTAGAATTGTAATGTATTTCTTTATTTTGAGATATGGTATGAAATTGTGGTAGGTATGAAACAAAACCTACCATGGAAAAAAAATCGGAGCTCATGTATTTCTTTATTTTTTCAGAATTGTAATGTATTTCTTTATTTTGAGAGATGGTATGAAATTGTGGTAGGTATGAAACAAAACCTACCATTGAAAAAAAATCGGAGCTCATGTATTTCTTTATTTTTTCAGAATTGTAATGTATTTCTTTATTTTGAGATATGGTATGAAATTGTGGTAGGTATGAAACAAAACCTACCATTGAAAAAAAATCGGAGCTTATGTATTTCTTTATTTTTTCAGAATTGTAATGTATTTCTTTATTTTGAGAGATGGTATGAAATTGTGGTAGGTATGAAACAAAACCTACCATTGAAAAAATCGGAGCTTATGTATTTCTTTATTTTTTCAGAATTGTAATGTATTTCTTTATTTTGAGATATGGTATGAAATTGTGGTAGGTATGAAACAAAACCTACCATTGAAAAAAAATCGGAGCTTATGTATTTCTTTATTTTTTCAGAATTGTAATGTATTTCTTTATTTTGAGAGATGGTATGAAATTGTGGTAGGTATGAAACAAAACCTACCATTGAAAAAAAATCAGAGCTTAAGTATTTCTTTATTTTTTCAGAATTGTAATGTATTTCTTTATTTTGAGATATGGTATGAAATTGTGGTAGGTATGAAACAAAACCTACCATTGAAAAAAAATCGGAGCTTATGTATTTCTTTATTTTTTCAGAATTGTAATGTATTTCTTTATTTTGAGAGATGGTACGAAATTGTGGTAGGTATGAAACAAAACCTACCATTGAAAAAAATTCGGAGCTTATGTATTTCTTTATTTTTTCAGAATTGTAATGTATTTCTTTATTTTGAGAGATGGTATGAAATTGTGGTAGGTATGAAACAAAACCTACCATTGAAAAAAAATCGGGGCTTATGTATTTCTTTATTTTTTCAGAATTGTAATGTATTTCTTTATTTTGAGATATGGTATGAAATTGTGGTAGGTATGAAACAAAACCTACCATGGAAAAAAAATCGGAGCTTATGTATTTCTTTATTTTTTTAGAATTGTAATGTATTTCTTTATTTTGAGATATGGTATGAAATTGTGGTAGGTATGAAACAAAACCTACCATGGAAAAAAAATCGGAGCTCATGTATTTCTTTATTTTTTCAGAATTGTAATGTATTTCTTTATTTTGAGATATGGTATGAAATTGTGGTAGGTATGAAACAAAACCTACCATTGAAAAAAAATCAGAGCTTATGTATTTCTTTATTTTTTCAGAATTGTAATGTATTTCTTTATTTTGAGATATGGTATGAAATTGTGGTAGGTATGAAACAAAACCTACCATTGAAAAAAAATCGGAGCTTATGTATTTCTTTATTTTTTCAGAATTGTAATGTATTTCTTTATTTTGAGAGATGGTACGAAATTGTGGTAGGTATGAAACAAAACCTACCATTGAAAAAAATTCGGAGCTTATGTATTTCTTTATTTTTTCAGAATTGTAATGTATTTCTTTATTTTGAGAGATGGTATGAAATTGTGGTAGGTATGAAACAAAACCTACCATTGAAAAAAATTCGGAGCTTATGTATTTCTTTATTTTTTCAGAATTGTAATGTATTTCTTTATTTTGAGAGATGGTATGAAATTGTGGTAGGTATGAAACAAAACCTACCATTGAAAAAAAATCGGAGCTTATGTATTTCTTTATTTTTTCAGAATTGTAATGTATTTCTTTATTTTGAGATATGGTATGAAATTGTGGTAGGTATGAAACAAAACCTACCATGGAAAAAAAATCGGAGCTTATGTATTTCTTTATTTTTTTAGAATTGTAATGTATTTCTTTATTTTGAGATATGGTATGAAATTGTGGTAGGTATGAAACAAAACCTACCATGGAAAAAAAATCGGAGCTCATGTATTTCTTTATTTTTTCAGAATTGTAATGTATTTCTTTATTTTGAGAGATGGTATGAAATTGTGGTAGGTATGAAACAAAACCTACCATTGAAAAAAAATCGGAGCTCATGTATTTCTTTATTTTTTCAGAATTGTAATGTATTTCTTTATTTTGAGATATGGTATGAAATTGTGGTAGGTATGAAACAAAACCTACCATTGAAAAAAAATCGGAGCTTATGTATTTCTTTATTTTTTCAGAATTGTAATGTATTTCTTTATTTTGAGAGATGGTATGAAATTGTGGTAGGTATGAAACAAAACCTACCATTGAAAAAATCGGAGCTTATGTATTTCTTTATTTTTTCAGAATTGTAATGTATTTCTTTATTTTGAGATATGGTATGAAATTGTGGTAGGTATGAAACAAAACCTACCATTGAAAAAAAATCGGAGCTTATGTATTTCTTTATTTTTTCAGAATTGTAATGTATTTCTTTATTTTGAGAGATGGTATGAAATTGTGGTAGGTATGAAACAAAACCTACCATTGAAAAAAAATCAGAGCTTAAGTATTTCTTTATTTTTTCAGAATTGTAATGTATTTCTTTATTTTGAGATATGGTATGAAATTGTGGTAGGTATGAAACAAAACCTACCATTGAAAAAAAATCGGAGCTTATGTATTTCTTTATTTTTTCAGAATTGTAATGTATTTCTTTATTTTGAGAGATGGTACGAAATTGTGGTAGGTATGAAACAAAACCTACCATTGAAAAAAATTCGGAGCTTATGTATTTCTTTATTTTTTCAGAATTGTAATGTATTTCTTTATTTTGAGAGATGGTATGAAATTGTGGTAGGTATGAAACAAAACCTACCATTGAAAAAAAATCGGGGCTTATGTATTTCTTTATTTTTTCAGAATTGTAATGTATTTCTTTATTTTGAGATATGGTATGAAATTGTGGTAGGTATGAAACAAAACCTACCATGGAAAAAAAATCGGAGCTTATGTATTTCTTTATTTTTTTAGAATTGTAATGTATTTCTTTATTTTGAGATATGGTATGAAATTGTGGTAGGTATGAAACAAAACCTACCATGGAAAAAAAATCGGAGCTCATGTATTTCTTTATTTTTTCAGAATTGTAATGTATTTCTTTATTTTGAGATATGGTATGAAATTGTGGTAGGTATGAAACAAAACCTACCATTGAAAAAAAATCGGAGCTTATGTATTTCTTTATTTTTTCAGAATTGTAATGTATTTCTTTATTTTGAGAGATGGTATGAAATTGTGGTAGGTATGAAACAAAACCTACCATTGAAAAAAAATCGGAGCTTATGTATTTCTTTATTTTTTCAGAATTGTAATGTATTTCTTTATTTTGATATATGGTATGAAATTGTGGTAGGTATGAAACAAAACCTACCATTGAAAAAAAATCGGAGCTTATGTATTTCTTTATTTTTTCAGAATTGTAATGTATTTCTTTATTTTGAGAAATGGTATGAAATTGTGGTAGGTATGAAACAAAACCTACCATTGAAAAAAAATCAGAGCTTAAGTATTTCTTTATTTTTTCAGAATTGTAATGTATTTCTTTATTTTGAGAGATGGTATGAACTTGTGGTAGGTATGAAACAAAACCTACCATTGAAAAAAAATCGGAGCTTATGTATTTCTTTACTTTTTCAGAATTGTAATGTATTTCTTTATTTTGAGATATGGTATGAAATTGTGGTAGGTATGAAACAAAACCTATCATTGAAAAAAAATCGGAGCTTATGTATTTCTTTATTTTTTCAGAATTGTAATGTATTTCTTTATTTTGAGAGATGGTATGAAATTGTGGTAGGTATGAAACAAAACCTACCATTGAAAAAAAATCAGAGCTTATGTATTTCTTTATTTTTTCAGAATTGTAATGTATTTCTTTATTTTGAGAGATGGTATGAAATTGTGGTAGGTATGAAACAAAACCTACCATTGAAAAAAAATCGGAGCTTATGTATTTCTTTATTTTTTCAGAATTGTAATGTATTTCTTTATTTTGAGAGATGGTATGAAATTGTGGTAGGTATGAAATAAAACCTACAATTGAAAAAAAATCGGAGCTTATGTATTTCTTTATTTTTTTTCAGAATTGTAATGTATTTCTTTATTTTGAGAAATGGTATAAAAAATGTGGTAGGTATGAATCAAAAGCTAATATTGAAACAAAATCAGAGCTTATGTATTTTTTTCTTTCAGAATTGTAATGAGTCAAAACCTAAATTTTGGAGACAAAAATCGGAGCTTATGTATTTCTTTGAAATTTGCAATGTATTTCTTTGTTTGTCAATATATTGCCCTCTACCGTCACAGTTCTCTTGTATTTCTTTATTTTCAGAAATGTTATGAAAATTGTGGTAGGTATGAACTAAAAAGGTATGAGGTATGGCTTCAACAAAAAAAAAGATCCGCTTTTTTTAGCGTCTCCTATATCTTGCCATATCTAGCTATGTGTCATGTTGGGCCATGCATGTTTTTGGAACACCCACGGTATTTGTAAAAAGACATGTCCCTGATTGCATAATTGGTTTAAATTTCCAAATAGTCCAACAGGAACTCCTTCAAATTACTGATGTAAACAACAGGTGCCTGGATGGTTTGAAATCCATCTACGCTTGTTGCGGATGACGATGGGGTTGATATTGTGACAAACTTGGAAACAATCTTCACAGAACCCAAGAGATCTACTTCTTTTTGGCGAAGTCATCTCTCTTTTAGTATACGATTCGCTGTGTGTCATGTTGGGCCATGCATGTTTTTTTGAACACCCACAGTATTTGTAAAAAGACATGTCCCTGATTGCATAATTGGTTTAAATTTCTTGAAACACTAAAAGTGAGAATGGATTTTTGGACACCGATTGATGAAATATATTTGTGGAAAATCTTGCGAATTGGAAATTGAAAAAGAAGAAAAATAATCCCAAAATTGGAAAATGTTAAATTTTAGAGGATTGTACCAATACTTCACAAAGTACAGGTTTTCTATATATTTACATGTTACCTTGGCATCCAGGACGCATCTAGGACAGTGGCACTGCGTTTCCATTCGTATTACACAGAATGGAGAAAGAAAGTTTTCCCACTATTTTCTACTTGTAAAAAGGCACAGGCCCTGAGCATAAAACATTTTCACAATTTCTTTGCAAATAGGCGTTTGGAACCTTCCACAAACTTCTAACCTTTCAAATTTTAAATCTATTGTACATAGGATGAAAGATGGATGGCCATTATAAAGCTCTTCAACATTTATGCCGCATATGTGGAACGAGGCTCAAAAATGATAAGCGACCTCCCAAGTTGTGTGAATCTTATATAAATGAGCTTCTGGTTGCATTTGAAGTAGACTGTAAAAATGATGAAAAACAAGTGCACCCAAAAAAGTTTTGCATTAAGTGCTACAGCAAGTGCATGCATGTTAAACTGAACAATCAACATTATCACAACACCAAAGTGATGAAGTGGAAACCTCACAGAAGGACTGATAGAGAAAGCTGCGAGGCATGTAACGCTTTTGCACAAAGTTCTGTATTTCGTGGGAGGCGAAAGAAGAGCAATAAATCGTTTGAACATCTGCTGAACCCTCTACCATTTAGTGTAAAAAGTCGCAACATCTTTGACAGGATTTCACAGGAAACAAATTATGATGGAAATAGCTGTTCTGAAGACACAAGATGTACGATGAGTACTATGGAACTCCAAACAACTGACGATACGCTAAAATCGCTATATACATGCAAAAACTGTAATGAAGTCTTGGTACATCCTGTCTCAATATCCACATGTGACCACTTCTGCTGCTCTCTGTGTCTTAGTAAACAATTCCAGAAGGCACATTCTTCAACAATTGCATGCCCTATGCAATAATACTATACATTTCAATGATGTAGCAAAGGTGACCGCGTCCTTTCTTGTGCATTACACCAGGCAGGTTGTCAAATGCAAGCATAATGCTAATTGTCCTGGTGTTGGGATTCTACACATTAATAGCCATAAATGTAATGCAAATGACAAGTCGGCAGACAGTATTACATCACCAGCAGCGAAACATCTGACGCACTTGGCTCTGGAGCATACGTCAGGCAGACCAGTGAAAGATTCCATCATTGAAGCTGTTGGAGCATGGGTTGGTGTCCTGACAACAGATAAGAAAACAATTCAGTTACGAAGCAACCCAAAAGCAAAAAAGGTAATTGCAAAAAAGAATTACACCATTTATTTTAAGAGTTAGCCAAGCCTCCAAATAAGCGGGCATCCATGAGTTTTTTACCCACTGGTCACCAAGTTTTGGCTCCTGGTGTTTTCCAACTTTGCACAGTAATGTATAGACCAGGAGCCATCTTTTTGTCAAAACAGTTGTCAAGACCTGCTTATTTGGAGGCTTGCAGTTAGCTACAATGTTCAATCAGAATACTTACGTTTGGTCGTGGGGGTTTTCTTTTGCGACACCCACTCATCTTTGAACGATTGATAATTAGCTATGATGTCAAGGAAACCTGATCAATTCCACCCTTACATTACATTCAATACCAATATTTTGTGACCTAATAACAGGATTTTGGTCAAATTCTCAGTTTTTTTCCCACATTAATTTTAGAGGTAAAAGTAACTTAATATTATAATAATAATACATGCAGCACAACCAAAAATGTAGAAGCACAAGGATTTTGAAAATAATTTAATCTTTAACTACTTAAAGGTATATTATGTGATCTTTCCATGGAACGCCCTCAACATCGAAAGAAAAATTGAAAGCAGATTTTCTTGCAGATTTACATTTCTGATCATAAATCGTACATACATTCCAAATTACAGGGCGATACGATTCTTAATTACTTTCCGATAACTGTCGGATATCTGACAACTTATTTTACTCTAGTCTTAATTCACTCTAAAACCATGATTTTGAGGTAATTAGAATCGTATCGCTCTGTAACTTAGAATGTATGTACGATTTATGATCAGAAATGTAAATCTGCAAGAAAATCTACGTTCTAAAAAAAAAAATCATGAATAGAGGGCGCTCCCTGGAAAAGATCACATAATATGGCTTTAACTAAAGTGTTTGTCAGGACAAAAACTATAACCGGTACAAATATGAATGCTATTCATTTGTTGCCTTGGGCTAAACAAAGAAGGTTCGTCTCAGAAGCCCGCCCGCATTGGTATGTGAATTGAGGGGGGGGGGGGGGGGGGGGGGGGGGGGGGGGGGGTGTGTTGCTCAGACAAACCTTGTGTTTGGCCTTATTTATTTGTTTTTAAATTTGATCAACAATGTCCATACATTTCTTTGTTATACAGCCGTACACAATAGCAAAAGTAGTGAAGGCCTCCAAGAAGAATGTCAGTTCCAGACAAATAAGACGCCGTAAAGCTGCCTCTGCAACAATATGCAACACAATTGGAAGTAATGGCCTGCGCAAAAAGAAAAGGTGCTCCAAGAAACAGTCTAGAACAACCACCCTTGCAATGATGGCACATACACACATGACCTGGTCTAATTCAAGGAAAATCAGAAGGTACGTGGCAAGGTGTCTTAACCATGAACTGTCTTTTTTAGTTTTACCGTTAGAAAATAAGCATTTATATCATAAATATAAAAATAGCGATTTGTCTGAATAACCGTGCAAAGAATCATTTCATTGTCGAACAAATCGCATACAGTACATGTACCAGATTTTAAATTTTTACTGTAACCTTTGGTGTAACATGCATGGTTACATTATACCAGTGTTTTCTCACCTGAAAGTAGTTATAATATCACTTATTTGCAGCCTATGAAGTGATCACAGCTGAAGACGCACCTACAGGTCAAAATAAATTAAACAATTTATGTTCAATGATCAATGTGATATTCTTTGACAGAAAACAACATGTGGACAGGAGCAGAAATATACTTAACTCTGTGTGAAATTAGCTAGCAATTTAGTAATTGGCACAGCATTTAATATTTAAATACTGATTGATTCTTTGTTAAATGATGGGTACAACAAACAGTGCATTAGACTAATGCAATGCAAGTTATAACTAGCTGCGATCACATCATTGCACAGAGGTATGTAAACAAACTGACTAATGTATATCATTCAAGTCTAACACCATTTTTTTTATGAAGATATCCATGGGGTAAACTACCATCAGAGAGAAGACTGCGCCAAAAAGAAGCAGATCTCTTGGGGATCTGTGAAGATTGTCTCCAAGTTTGTTACAATATCAACCCCATCGTCATCCGCAACAAGCGTAGATGGCTTTCAAACCACCCAGGCACCTGTTCGTTTACATCAGTAATTTGAAGGAGTTCCTGTTGGACTACCTGGATCGATTAGAGAAGTAGCACCACTGATAGCAAGTTAATCCGGTGTTTGCACTGAATTTGTTTACAGTCAGTTTCAGATAAAAATCTTGATAAATTGATGACATTATCCACTGATCCCATACATTTAAAACATTTTCTAAAAGGGTTATGCCTTGGCTGAAAAACCAGTGTTTTTTTATAATCACTTATCCATAATTTTGGGTATTGAATTAATGTTATTGTGTTTATAGGGACATTAAGGATCTTTCACCTCAATTGAGCATTTGGAAGTTTTCTTAAATTAGCAGTGCATAAGCCATTCAATATTATATATCTTTCACATCAACAAATGTCATGATTATATTTGGATTCAATTTATCTACAGAAATGATCGGCTAACCTGTCATCAGAGAATACCAACCAATGAAATATGGGTGAAGGTAAGTATCATGATAAAATGAACTATACAATTGACAAATTGTAAATTTATTCTAATAAATCAAAATGAGCAACAAACCGGCATTCTGTCATTGTTATTTTGTAAGCAGGTTCTAAGTTTATTGTGTATACACAACAATAATAGAGTTGATTCAGTACATGGTTTAGAATTCCATCACTAACATCATCATAACCATGCTTATTTCCACTCAGGCCATCCCATCACCAGCAATAACCTTTTGCATTTGAAGAGAAACAGGCTTTAAATCCAGGACATGTAAATGCATGTTTATAATTTTATATTATATGCAAATAGTGTACCAAGACCTTTGTCTCTTTAAATATATAGGTAGGTGGTGATCATGGAAAGGGATCCTTCAAGATGTCGCTTCATGTTTGCAACACCAAAAACCCAAACTCTGAAGCAAACACTGTGTGCATCTTAATATTAGATGGCAAGGACAAATTGGCCAATGTCCAAACAGTGATGGCCCTTATTACTGCCCAACTGAAGGAAATCCAGAGCACCATATGGAGGTAATTTTCATTTTTTTAAAACAGATTACCACCCCCTCCCCCCGTACTAAAATATTACTTGTAACAGGGTTCTGCAGATTTAAGGGTTCAAATGAAGATGACATGGGGGGGGGGGGGGGGGGGGGGGGGGGGGGGCGGTCCCGTAATCTAATGTACACAATTAGGCAAAAAACGCCAAGCGCATTTTCGGCTGGTTTTCAATGACATAATTAACAGAGCCTATATAGTGAGTGCAATACAGTGCACGAACGAGTAGCCGTGGTCGTGGGTTAGTGGGTGGGACAAATGCCCTACATGCGGAAGATCCTGGGCGATTTTTTTGTGTGTTTTCTCTCCCAAAAGTGCCCCTACTTTACTTAATTGACCTGTCTGTATCTCACATTTCACAGTGACTTCCGGGTATTTCACTTCAATCTTTAATTTAACAATCATATTGTTTATTTATTTTCAACAGAGGAAAGACTATTCGCCTGTGGGCCTATGGGGACCTGGCATTCCAGACGCAGATGTATGGCATTAACGGATGCGCATGTAAGTTCATCTATTAATAAAATGTGAAATTCATTTTCGCTTACCTGATTATAGAAAACATAATAATAAAGTCTTGAAATATTGTTGATTTAGGATGAGAATTGCTTTTCTATGTGACAATAGGCAGGCATGCATGCATGCATTCATTTAAAGAAAATGCCTATATTCAGTGGTTCTGGGCAATTGATAGAGATAGATAGAATGGGTTGAGGGCAGTGCAAGCTAACATCCAAGATCAAACGATGCTGGTCACGTTCAGGAATATTCAAGGTTAAATTATGCGTACACAGAGATGAATGGTTACCGATGGATTAAATTTATAAAATAATAATTTAGTTCTTACATGAGGACAAATTTTCTGGGGTTATAATAGAAATCCATTTTTACATTAAAACCAACAGAGATCAAAATGTATGTTCAATCGTTCATGTCCAAGATAAGATCATAATTACCGTTTTGATATTTCTTTTGGTATTTGTAAATGCAGCAAGATACTGTTGTGTGATGTGTGAGACGTCGAGGGAGGATTTCCAAACATGTCCGGCAAAACGGCCACCGATGGTTCTGCGAACACTTCCGCGGATGGAAAAAGATCTGGCGAGACTCCAAGCTGCAGGAGGAGAGAAAGAGAAGTCAAAGGATGTATCGCACAGTATCATTCGCCCCCCAATGCTTCCGATCCCAATTGATCAGGTATGTGTGATAGCTTTTGATTACATGAACCATTTCTTTCAAATCAATCGTACATTAACCATGTTTGAATTGTCAATTAATGCCTCGAAAACATAATTGTGTTCAGTGTCGAAATATCCAAATAGACGTACTGTGAATAGGTGCTGTGAAACAACTTCATTTAGCTTGAAGATGCATTTCGCCAAATTAATTTACCGCCAATTATATTATTTATAATGGTTATAGGATGATACAAATGAAATTAATTTGCCGCGAAAAGTTGACCAAACGCTAGTTCGCTAAATTAAGTGGCTGTAGATTTGGCGAAAATGAACAGGTACTAGAACCAAATTCCTTAATAATTGATAACAATGTTCAGAACATTTATTTCCTGTTTCTGTTCACAGGTGGCTGTACCTAGTCTCCACGTGTGGATAGGCATTTACAAAAGGTTGTACCAAGAGTTTGTTACAGAAGTCCATCTCTTGGACCAAGAAGCTTACCAGGCAATGACGAAGACTTGGGATAGAGATGAAGAGGATCAAGAAGAGATCATTAACTTCAATCTGTTGGTTGAGCGAGAACAGAAGAGAATTCAACTACTCCGAGAAAGGCAGTCCAAACTGGAGGATAGCATCGATGACTTGGAAGATAGTTTCCCATTGGCAATGCTGCAAGAAAGAAGAAGACAAACAAAGAAGGAGCACCGCCCAGCTGTTAAGTTGTATAATCAGTACAAGGAAGAACTTGAAGATTTAGTGAGTGATACTTTCAAATACAGGTTTTCTGCTTTTATAAAACAGCGCAGTGTAAAGGAACTAAATTTACTTAATGTGTTATCAAAAATAAACAATTTTTCTTTAATGTTTAAAGTATAGACCCGTAAAGTCACCGGTAGTCGGTCAGCGCCTTTTTTTCCGGTCACTTAGCCAAATCGAGTAATTAAAACGATCTCGTCGTTATAAACTGTTGGCTAAAAATCCACCGCATAGATGATGTCCAGTATTGCTTTAAAATGGCGACGACCGACACAATTACACAATTTTGGCGAAAGTGTCCGAAAATATGCGCCGATCGAGAACTGGCGACTTTACCCTACATGTATTAAGTCTTTAGTACTTTTCTCAAAAATATGCAACCAATTATTTATCAGGGGTCAACATATTTGTTGGACATTTCTTCAGGTGGCTTTTTTTTGGTGAAAAATGGGGGCTAATCACCCTTAGCCCCGGTGTATTTTGAGCCCTGATGCTGTATTTAACTTACGCTTTGCATCAGTTGGCATCCATCTCCATTATCCAGCCTGCAAGTTGTCCTCAATGCTAACATGAAATAGTTGTTGGAAAACTGTGGACTTTTAGTTGGTAATTAATTGCACCAGTCAACCTGTTTGAAGCAAAAATAATATATCATTGGAAGTTAAAGTCTACTAATTGACCATAGATATGCCTATCATTCAATTTTTGGTTTTAGGGACAAGAACTCGCAACAAAGGAGCTACCGTTTGGGAATGGCCACCTGGTATCTCATCTGGATGAGGTACTGAAAAAGCATAATGTGAAATTGGCAGCCTATCACGGCGGACACTTTGTTGGAAACCATGTCGATAAGATGTGCAAGGTGAGGGATACTAATTAACCTATCGATATCTTCCAGAAACTACTTGGCTAAGATGCATCTTATATCCAAATTGAAAAACTGATCAGCTACATATATATACATACAACACATACTCAGTTAAAGAGATGTGGCCATCCCTGCCATAAGCCCCCCCCCCCCCCCAAAAAAAAAAACAAACAAAAAAAAGTTGTTTGCTTGCCCTCGTCCGACCGGTGTAAAAACAGTCACCTTTAACCTTTTTTTACAAAAAAATAAAAATAATAATAATTCTCCTTATGACCTTCATTGACATTTAACACTATGTTTCCCCTTTTATTTCTGAAATAAAATAATTACGACCTAACCGACCCAACTTTTTTTTGGGCAGCTATGGACTAGCACACCATTTTTTGGTTGTTGGCCCAAGACCCAAAATCTGCTGATCACTGGAGTAATAATCTCATGTCAGGACCGTGTGCGCTCAGTTTATGCTCACAAAATCAAAACTCTTAAAGGTAGATGACCCGATCACATTTTCGTAACACAGAATTATTTCAAACATACGGAGATTTTCATATCATATGAAAGCTCGTATTTTTCTCATCATCATACTGAAATTTGACGGCCTAAATCGGTATAATTACGGAGAAATCGATGAAATAACGTCGAATTACCGCGAATGGTGGTAACCACCGATATAGTTTGTGTAACTCAATGGGTACAGTTCACAGCATCTTGTGCGTCTAAAATAAGAACCATTAGAGCTATGCCACTCAAACTTTGGAATACGACTTTTTTAGGACGACCTTTCATGTAGAATAGAAAACTTCAAGTTGAAAATCGGAAATGTGATCGGGTCATCTACCTTTAATAATAATAAAATGCCTTACATATTTGCAGGAGAACGCCATTGAAGATCTAACAATAGCTCCATATCAAATGCTGACAGACCCCAAGCATGATT